>VZTM01026434.1:85377-97547 GCA_013400555.1 Jacana jacana
AAAAAAAAAAAAGAGGAAAGCAACTTCAAACCTATTTACCTCCCCCATATTCTAATGCCTTCCACCTATTTCCTAAAAGGGTGGTCTTCTCACCTCTCAAGAACATAGGTTACAATTTTCTTTTGCCTCCTATATATTAAAACACTGGCATATGAAGATGCAGACATTGGTAAAGCCAGTAATATTCCTTAAAGGCTTCACAGCCTCTCCTTGCTTGACAGGCAAGAAGAAAATCAGGGGCTAACATTTCCCCTCTGTTCCATCAGTGCAAACCCAGAGCGTCTTTGAAGTAAAGTCAGTGAACTGACCCCAGCTGAATGAGAGCCCAGATTAACTCTTTCTTGTTCCCATTTAGAAAGCACATTTCTTGTTAATATTAAGGGCATATTTCTTACTTGGTAATTAGTATTCAGTTCTAATCAGATGAAACAAGCCATTTAATACAAACAGACCCTACTTCAGTTTGTCCCTATTACTGTATGAAAATGATCCCAGACTTGCAGTGCAGAAAGTAGCCCAATAAAACCAGGGCAGAAACAGGTACATTCAGACTGATACTTTAATAGTTTAACAGAGGAGAGAGAGAGATTCCTAATGAGGAGGAAGTTACAAATGCCATTCCACTTTAAAGAAAGAGAGATAAGATCCAGGGAATCACAGGCCACTTAGCTTAACCTCTGTGGTTTGAAAACTACTAAAACTGCCGGTGCAGGAAGCGGTGGAAAGTTACTTACAGACACAAGGGCTTAGAGATGACGACTCAGGCATTCAAACAAATCTCCCTGTGCTTTATGAATTTACCTGATGTTTTTTGAAGATAATATAGTGACAAATGATAAAAGGAATCGAATTGACACAGCTAGATTTCAAAAAGACATTTGATGAGGTGCTACAGAGATTCATTTAGAAGATAATACCTCATGGGAAAGTGACTGAATACAAGGCAACAGATTGTCAATGAAAAATGCCAGCCATGATCAGACTACGTTTTAGCAGCATGCAAGAGATGTAGATGGCTATATTCTAATTATATACATGTGCATACAGTATGTGAAAGGGTATTACTTGACAAGCAAGTAATCTGGCACAGATCAATATTACTGCCTTTCAGCATGTTGAGTGAGACACGAGCGCTCTGCGGTATCGTATGGATGTAAACGACCTAAGAAGAGCAAGGGAAGTTGAAGTGGATATTATTAACACTTGTGCCAAGGTCCCCTATCTCACCACCTCTCTTGTATTTTTCACAGAAAAGAAATGAGGGGGAAGATCTGCACTTCTGTACCTGCAGCACGTCAGATCAAAATCAACCAATATAATGACTACGTATTTAAACAGTCAGGTTTGGTTAAAGCTTATTTGAAAGCAGAGAGCCTTCAAAACCATGTCTATCTTTACGTTAATAAAGAAAGCACTATATTTCAACTGTGAGGCTAGAGCTACCACTACTTAAAGTGTCTTCAATCGAGAGTGCTAACATTCAAACCGTAACACTCAGCTACGGCCCACATGAATTTATAGGAAAATGAAAGCACATGGATAGCATCAGCTGCATATAATATGATTACACAGTTAAAGGACATCTGTTGTTATGTACATTTCAACATAAATTAGGGTTATGTACTTTCAGAGCAAGAGAGACATCAAGCTCGTGAAGGTACTTTTGGAGATTCTATCAGGGTTTTCATCCAGGTTTAAATTACTATGTGAGAGAGATGCTGGTGTATCATCGCAATGAGGAACTCATCTTGCCATTAATAAACTCAAGAACTATTATGGCCGAGGGGACACTTGTACTGAGCTTCAGTCATTTCTAAAAATCAACAAACAGAAGCACAAGCGTTTAATTTCTGACTGTGCAAAGACTTGCATTTTCGTTATTTTTTGACTAAGTAATGCTCTGTCCTTCAGACACCCAATTGCCTGCTCCAATTGGTACAACATTCCATAGCCTTTTCCAAGGAATGTTATGTCCTCTCTGGCCATATCTCAAAAGCATAAATCCAGGAGACTCCAGAAGCACCCCATTACTGGCACTTGTTGGAAGGAACCTGAGAAGTAAATCTGTATTCTGAATATAATCACCCCCTGTTACAGGTTTAAAAACAAAAGCACTTTTCAAACATCTGCAGAACATATCATCAGAAATCTGCCTCTCCTTCCCACTCCAATATCAATTCCAACACAAAAATCTTTGTTCAAATAACATTAAGCCCATAACTTAAACGATTAAGAGCCAGGAAATTCAGTGTTACTGGTGCCACTCCATCTCTAGCTCACACAACTGGGAAAAGAAACAGCGCTATGAAATAAGCAGAAGTTTGAGCCCTGTAAAAGGGATAGCACAACAGGCATCCTGGCACATCTTTAACTTAGGAAGCCCAACCCTGCTACCATACAACACCCGGCTCACACTGCTACCCCTGTAGGTTTAGAAAAGCAAGATAAAGCTACAGGATTCAAAAGGGACAAACAAACTACTAAAAAGGCAAGTTGCTATGGCTGACATAAGTAAACAAAGTAGAAGGAAAAGAATCCTTAAGTTCTATGATCCTTTGAGAATAATTTTGGAAGCTTTACTGAGATCTTGCACAATTATTTTCTCACAGCAACTACAAGTAAAGCTTATGGGGTTTAGTAATTTTGTTTTTCTTATTACTATTCCTGCAGATTCATCCAGAGTCATAGAGTTTTGTGACTCATGCTTCATAGCAAAGAACTGGACACTTATGTGGAAAATAAAAAACCACAGACTCAAACCCAGCAATTAAAAAAACTAATCCACGAGCGCACAGTCATGCAGGAGTTTGAAAAGGACATAAACCCACAAGTTTGAGAGCATAAGCCAAACCCTAGCTATGAAAAGTCATGAAGACATTTATGTGGTGGTCAAATTACTTCATGATTGTCTCCTGCAAAGTTTTTTGAACATTCCTCTGATACAGCTGGTAATATTGGACTGGATACATCATTGTCTTAATCCAGTATGGCAGCTTCTATTTTCTTAGTAACTACAAAATCTTCACAAAATGAGAGAGAGCAGTTTCCAGTTGAGATCCCCGGGAACCGTGCCATTATGCACTACTAATAAGCAAAACAATGAGAAATGTTTCTCCTCTTCAGAAAATATACCAGGGTTAATCTCAAGTAAGAACATGACTCTTCTTAAAAGTAATTCTAGGGGGTTCTTTGAGCTAACTTCTTCAGATAGTCAAGTAATAAAACTTCTTCAATATGAAGAAGGTGACAAAGCCTTTACAGAAGGGATTTTCCTAAATATATGACAACAAAAGGCATACAAACAGATTAGCTGAAAGTCACAGAATGATTGCCTCTGTTAAGGAACCTATTGGTTTGATGTGGCTCAACTGCTCCCTTTCATCAAGATCTGCAATAAAAAAATCCATTAAAAACTAACAGATGAGGCAGAACAAAATTCAGCATCAAATCCCACAGCTATGACTTTAACAGGGACGAAAAAAGCTTTGTGTTTGCAAAGCAAACAAGCTACAGACATAAGACAGACGTGTGAAGAACAAGGCTGGGCCACCTTTATTCAAACTGGCTGCCATGGTCCATTAGCTCTCCGAGAGAGGCCCACTCATACTTCGAAGATCTGTAACACCTCATAATATCATGGATATGCAGTACTCAATCCATCATTAACATCCTAACAAGGACCAGCCCAACAAGCTAGCCTGCTTCAATGCTGCTCCTGGTGACACACAAGGGTAACTGTCCCACTCTGAGTCAGCGGATTCTCTCCACAGCCCCAGGTTAAGCTCCCATTCCAAACACAGAGGTAGCAATCCCAGTCCTGAATACCAATATATGCTGCCTCACCTGCATTGTAGTAAAGGTCAGGTCTTTCCAGAATATCCCCTTCATGGATGTAGGGCTCAATACGATCATCACCATACAGATACTGCTCACTGTCGTCCATCTGCCGACTCTCCACCATCTCCAGCCACTGAGAGTTGTGCCATCGAAATTTCTCACTCTGGATTTTTTTAGCCCATTCCTCATCATATTCCTGTTAAAAAAAAAAAAATAAAAAAAAAAAGTATCACCAATCAATATTTTAGGATGAAGTACAGACAAAGCTGTTTGGTTTAACAGGAAATAGCAGACAAATTTAATGTCAGCAAAAGAGGTAAGTTTCAGGGCTCAGTGACTTAAATCTTCTATTGAGTTTGCCGAGTACTTTGAGCAAACACGGGAATGATTTTGCAAGCACTTGGCATTATTCTGGTTTTGTACCTGCAGCAGTACAATCTTCCCTTCGTGGTTTCTAACTTTACACTATCCAGAAAAAATTCCTGCTTTGAGCAGAGAAGGGCCATCATCACGGTCTCCTCAGTTGGTTTATCAACAAGAGCCAGGTACTGCCAGTTTTCAGAGGGATTTCAGTAATTACTGACCAACACTGGCTAAATACCCTGTACATCCTCACTAGATGAGCATTCACCAGGACAACTAGTTACTAGAAAATGCAAAAAAAAAGAAATGTTGTGATAAAAAAATCAATAACCCTTTGTTTCATGGGGATGTCATTTTCACCTTCTTGTCCCGTTCTAATGGCTTCCCATGTTTAATATTGAATACCCACAAAACCGGTAGACGTTTCTAATACAGAAGATACGGGAATCAAAGACACAAAACTGAAGCCCGAGAGGAACTTCTCCAGAAAGCTGAGGAAAACAGGATATAGGTTCCGACCACTACGAAAACACAATGTAGGCATGAAATTTCCATTTGGATTACAGCCTAACTGCACTCAAGTGATGTGATATTCAATATAAAGGAGCATCAGAAGGAAGTGACACAGTCCCTGGTCACTGCAATCAGCTGCTTAGAAGGCTCTTCTAAACAGACCAGACTATGTGGGCTGTTGGTTACGACCGAGGGAACACAGACCTGTAGACAATACTCAGTTTCTCAATATTACTGGAAGAACAGGACACAGCTAACTCTAGGAAACTCATCAACATAGGAAATCTGCAGATGTCTTCAATTTGGGAAGATTCACAAATAACGCACCTTGGTTAGTACTTTTTTAATCAAGACTTTGTGAGTAAGAGTAACATCCATAACCGAAGCACCTCTACTTGTGTGAAGAAAACGCCTCATGAAACCGGTCCCACTTCACTATCCTCTAATCTAACTACAAAGGAGAGAAAAATTGAAAATAATTTCTTAACTCTCATGTTGGTTAATCTGTGATCTAGCCAGACTTGCCCTGGAGACATAGCCAGACTAGTTTAAGGTTTTAAAATCTGTTTTACTTAGCCTTGAAGGGGATTAAAAGCATTCACACAACTAGCGTCAATGCCTCGGCTGCAGAACTGGTCATTTCTTACACGGCTTCTGCAGGTAGACACACACAAGCAGAACTGTCCATAACCAGAGGTCAAAAAACAACAGTGAAAACAGATCAAGTTGGCTTAGTAGCTCAGGTTAAACTTCTGAAACCCCTACAGACTGAACCTGAGCTGTTAAATTGACTATTCAAATTCAACCTCCCTTGTCTTCACTGATATTGACACGACACAGGTAACACACTCTCCTGTGCCTTTTCCCCCCTTCTGACTGGTCTATAACAGAAAATCCAGCCGGCCTCGTCATTCTGGCAGAGGCTTCTCTGAGACTGCTAACGAGCATCTAGAGATTCCGAGATTTCATTGGGAATCACGTCACCCGGTGCAACCACAAACCCTTATTCTATGGCAGTGGTTTTAAAACTTTATTTTACTTGGAGAAATGGCAAGTCTTTCTTTTGGCTTAAAGCAGAACGTAAACTCCCTTTTGACGGGCCATCCATGCAAGTACCTACAGGTTTGCCTCTCTACTGTCTGATCAGTCTGTGGCATTATTCTAAATTTCTCCAATTCCACCTGTGATCAACACTAATTACTAGACCTTTTGTATACTCCTCCACACCATCCTGGCACACAAGTGGTCCTGTTCAAAACCATGCATAGCTTTCATACATAGAGCAGGGATCAGCTGTAGGGATCCACAGATATTCTCAGTTCCTGGTGGCCTCAAGCAAAATTCCAGGTTTGTCAGCCATACAGTAACGCAACAGCCTTAGGGAGAAAGAAAAAAATCACAACACCCAAATCACCAGAAAATAACAAACACACACCTTATGCCTCATAGTCTTTGGAAAAAGAGCATCACATGCTATTTCTGCCTCTTGATCTTTCCCCCCCACTTCCACTCTTGCTCACAAGGAGAGCCTAGAAATAATGGTCCAAAACAAGAGTTTCCCTGGAAACAGCAAGCTCATCACTGAGATTTGTAAAATGATCCATAAAAACCCGAAAGGGCACAGCTTTCAATGATGACATCCCACCAGCATCTTGGAAACACCTCCTTTGCAGCGTCTGCCAGAGCTATCTGTGGGTTATGTATCCTATCAGCCTCTAGCAGTTGTGAATTACTTGCAAGCTTTAGAGAAACACCTTGTAACTGCCAGAAATCATACTGCAGTCTTAAGAAAGCTATTCCTGGAAATCACAATTGCAGAGAAGTGGAAGGAAAATAAACAAATTTAACAAAGAGCAAATTCAACAAAGAGCAAATTCGACTAATCTGTGGGAAGGCTGAATCCCTTTTACATTACCTTGCTTACCTTTCAAAGTTCTCAAAAGCAGAAAGGCTAGCAGCTAAACTACCCGATTCACATGCACTTTGAAAACCTTACAAAGCCAAATGAATCCCACTTGTTTGACATCACTGTTCCTTTCCACACCACTGGCTGAACATGCTGAACATGTCAAAAAGACAATAACTTCTTATATCCTTCTAAGAAAAGAATAAATTAATATTTCTCAGATCCTAACTGACTTTTTTTCTTTGGACAATGACATCAGGGCAGAATATTTCTATGAATTCTACATTTCTCATCCTACATCAAGAGGCTTAAAACTCCCAAGTTCAATCACTCATCTAAATTTTGCATAACAGGATTAGCAACTGAATGGCAAATTAGCAGCTATAAAATCGAGCATCTCTGCACATCACTTAACAAAAATCACAAGTTATCCATTCAAGCAGTTTGGCTTCTCTGTTACATTTGTACCTTGTATTTCGCTATGAATGAGCAAAAAGGACAAAGAAGCGACCAAACCAGAATCAGATTAATGATTGGTTTTGCCAAGACTTTCATTCTGGCAGCAATCCTAGAGAACCATCATTTGCAACATGTCTAGAACAATTTACATAACCTCAGCACAAAAAAGTTCATTTAAGTACTGCTAGATCAGGAGTACATCTGTAGATTTTCCACAGAAACGTGCAGAAACACCACTGGGTAAATGATTAATGGAATAACATCAGAATGGAAGAAAAGCTGTAAATGCAGGACTATGGCCAAAAGGCACAAAGAAACCAAATTAAAGATATTTAGAGCTAAACAATTCCTTAAAACATTTCAAGTCTTCCAGTAATTATATTTTGAGCTATTTACATTTTTTATTATTATTATTTAAGCTTTGTGTGCTGGGATGTTTTTTCTTTGTTTTTTAAACTCATGAAGCACACCTTCCTCACTATGGAATTCCTGCAAAACCAAACCCAGGAAACCAAACATCATGGAGATCCAAACACAGCTTTGTGCCCTCCAGTCCTTTGAATGTTAGGCTACTAGAAAAGCGGCGGGTGGGGGAATGAGATGGTGGTGGACAAAATGTGCCTATTCTCCAACCCTCTCCACCCCACCCCACTCCCCCTCAAAGACTGCATGTTCAGAAACACTAAAGGAAGAATCCTGAAGGTTGATTTTGTTCTCTCGGAGCTCCCTGACATCACTGGTTTTAACATTCGGTTTCCATAAATCCAGATGTGTCATAGAAGATGTATGGTTCAACTCTGCAAGGAATGTGCCATCCTTTTTGAAGTTCTACTTCCAACTTTGTTTACTACTGAACCATTGAAATATTATGAAGCGTTAACTGGCCTATTATCAGAGCGTGTCTGTTCCCTATCAGGGGTCCCCTTTGTCACTGGCTTCCGTCACACCTTGTATCTGATTAACACACTATAGGATAACATAGAGCTACACAGATCTGCTTTGTGTTCTCTCACAGCTGATGAAAAACAGATTTTCCTTTCCACTTTAATGTGGTTGCCCTTTAATTGGGTCTGTAATAGGGTTCATTTGATGCGATTCCTCATACTGAACTAAAACTGCTATAGAGTAAAGTAGCACGCTGTACTTGCAACTATGTAACATTCTTCATTATTTAACCATCCCTAAAACACACCATTTACATGAAAGGTTAAATTAACTATTTATTAAGAAAGAAAAGGTTTATCTTGTCTAGCCATCCAAAAGTGAGTCATGTCATTTGAACTATGTGCCTCTATAAACCAAGGAGAGAAACAGATGTTATGTACCACCTTCTGCAGGTGTCTACAACACCTACCTTCAGGGTAACTACCAATGGAGGGCAATTTCATTCACAGGCCAAAAACATCCTTCTGCCACTTAGACCTGTGCAACCCAGAGTGAATTCTTGGCCATCAGGTTCATCACTAAATATAGTCTGATGATATGCTAATAAAACCTGTGATATGAAACTAATGGCAAGGCAAAGAAAAAAAGTAAGTGTTTATGTCCCCTAACTTCGGTGCCTACCTAAAACTCAGTGTCCACCCAGTTCCTATATTGTCTACAGCTGAAGAGAGATCTTTTTTTCCCCCCCTTTAACTCATTGGCAAGCTGTTATGAAAGTAACACAAGATCAGTCCTCTGGCTCACCTTCCAACTCTTACAGCTCCAAAGAGAAGAACTAATGCGAGAAAGAATCTAAGATTTATGTGAAGACAAAACCAAATCGGGACACACTCCACCCTACCTAATGCTGCCTGCAGCTTAGTTATTCCTCTAGTGCAGGTTGAGCCTTTCCTGCTGCATGCTCTTTGCCACAAGAGCCTACCAGCACCAAAGCAGATGGATCACAAATCTAATACTGCAGATGTTGATCAGTGAAAACATATGTCAACAGTCCAGGCCGCGTCCCCACCCCCTCACTGCCTTTCTGCCTGCTTCTCTGTATTCATGACTGTTAGAGGGTAACAGTGGAACAAGAGACACCACAGGAAGGGGGAGTGTTGATAAGTGAAGGGAGAACCTTTTTTCCTGGAGTGACTACAGCACTCTTCATGGAGAGAGGACACCAAGCTGGAGTCAAAGGTTATCTATTTTCAGAGTACGCTGCCTATTCAAATAAAGCCCACACCAGATTCCTGTGGTGGGCTCTTCCATGATTCTAAGGGCACTGGCCAACATCATGCACAGCTGGCCCTAAAGCCCAGGGCACTGAGGGTTCACAGCACATTCCTGCTTCTTACGTGAAATTCCAGCACTCCCAAGATGGAGGGTTTGTGTCAGGGCACTTCACTAACATGGAAAGATGCAAGCCGTTCATTAACATGGCTTTCCATATTAGGGAAACACAATTTGGCATTCATTACAAACACTTGGGGAAAAGAATGAAAGCTGGAAAAACACCTTTAGGCATAAGGCCCTTCCTAAATCACATGGACAATGCTGCAGCTATCTAGAAGACGTTTTGCTTTTGCAGGAAGCATAATGATCAGCTTTTGATGTAAGAGAAACAAGATGTTAAAGCAGGCCTGGATTCTAAGCTGTAAAAACACCAAATAGGAAAATGGGGGGAAATGGGGGAAAGGGAAGCCTCAGACTCTGGTGTCCAAGGACCTGGATATGGTTAAGTAAGTATCCTTTCAATAAGTGAGGAAAATCAGTTAACTGAAATAAGACTGAGCCAGGAGCAGAAAAAGAATGAGAAACCTACGAGATTAACAGCCGCCTCAGCTCTTGAGAATACTGTTAAAGGAGAACAGAATAAAACCCATCTCAAGTATTTCTTTCCACAAGCTTTGAGTTACAGGTGTCCAGGCTTCTGAAGCAGAGGAAAAGTGAACTTCATTTCCTTAAGACTCCTACACCAGCTCTTTATTCCAGGCTTTCAGCTGAGCCACGAGACCTGTCCCACTATAGGTGTACAAGTGCGCTGAACTAGCTGCTTGGTGTCAAGACTCCGCCCACAGCACAAGACTGAAGCATTCCTAAATCATCAATGCTGCCTTTCTTTTTTGACAGAAGGGATATCTTGCATCAACCAGTACAAAGCTGAGACTCCCCAGTACTACAGCAGCACATCTGTTTCAGTTCATCAATGGCAGAGCCCAGCCAAGCTACATTAAACAAATCATCACTAGGGTAACGTTTCCATAATTTCTGTGACAATTACTTTACTACAGAAAGCATATCTCCCTTAAGGCTTATAAGGCATCTGATTTTCTTCAGTGTTACTTCAATCACGCTATATAGAGCTTATTGGTGAGTGAAAGCAGCATTTGTCTCCCTGAGAAGAAATAACTTTCAAATCTTTATTTTCTAACATTTAGTTTCTGATATTCATCATCAGAGGAACTAATCCTGTCAGCATGTACCGGACAAGCTGACTGAAAACTTGAGTTTTTCTTGTGGATTTAGCACAGGTAAGAGTTTCACCAATCTTAGAGACTGTGTCTATTCAGACACCTCAGAAAGCCCAGGTTTTGTAAAACTGCCACACAACCAAACTCCTCAGTGTTTGCAGCCTGCTTTACCATATCCTCTGAGTTGAATGGCAAAATGTCTATCAAGACCTGAGGCTCGATAACCATCTCATTTAATAAAAAAAAAGAAAAAAAAAGTGATTTTCAGTCCTGGGAGACACAGTACAACCAGCTTACAACATCCCTCAAACAGCAATCGATCTGTGGCGCTCTCTCCCTTCCAGAGAAGAGGACATATTGTCCTCCCTGTACCGCACAGGGGCATGGATGTTAGTTACAGGTTATACAATTTATAATCCAACAGCTAAACAATAAAGCTAAAAAGCCCTTCCCAGAAAGGGAACTCTTCTAACTTTCCAGTGAACACCATTGTAAGTGGGGCACTGCTCCACAACCAAAGAAAAGAAAGTAATTCACCACGGCTACTCTCAGTACGTGTTTGGTAACTTCTCCTCTGCCCCCAACAACAGCAGTAACACAGAATTTCCTTCCTTTATTCTTCCACAACATCCTAGAATTCCTGTCTAGTTCTTGCAAGTTGAGAAGCCTTTCCTATCCATTATCCTAGCACCTCTCATGTACTCATGGCCAGCATAAAGATTACCTCTTCTTAGGAAGGAAATAAAAGGCATGTAGATTTTACTTAGATGTTAACATTAAATATGAAGCTACATCTTGCTGTATTTATTCTTCTAGACTCTCTAAAATCAATGTTGCTTAACAATATTACTAACAATTTTTCAGTAGCTGCATACTACTGTGTACCATGTTGCAAAGCTCCCACATAGGAACAAATCAACGCCTAAGACACTTGGAAATTGTGCTGGCCCACAGCCAAAACAAGTGTTGGAAAGACTAAAGATTGTCTGGCCTCACCTAGAAGATAAAAATCTTGCTGCTGTTTCCACTGGAGATGTCCCTGGAAATAACTGATCTTAGTAATCCGAACATAATGCCCATTGTAAAGAAGTACTAAGTATCAATTCATCTTAGCCCTTAATGAATGTCAATGGCAACTCTGTCACTAAGTAGTGGAGCAAGACTTTCGTTCCATACCTCCATGAAGCAAAACCAGAGCCAGATAAAAGAATTCCAACAGAGAAAATATGTCATTTTACTTCTTTCTTAAATATGAGTATTAAATTAGAAGGCATTACTAATGCATATAAAGAGAAAAAGACAGAATAGTCTATAGTTCCGTGCAGTGTAAGTGACGTCTTACACGACATTAAACACTCCAGAGAACAAGTTGCAGTACGTGTAGTTCAGCTAAAAAGAGGAACTGAAGCAGATGATACATCCAAAATAATGTACAGTGTGAACAGTGTAAGACACCACAAAACGCTGAAATTTCTTTTAGTTGATAGAAGTCAATTCACTAAAACAGGCCAGGAAGAACTTTAACAACAAAATGCAACTTCTAAGTTGAATCAGTTCCAGTGTCTTTGCTTCAAAGAAGAGCATCCTAGAAAATATGAATGCTTCTAGAGTCAAGGATCCCCAGAAGCAGATTATACATGAATAAGAGCTGATAAAGCAATAGCGCTTCATAATTTAGTATGCTTGCCTTCTTC
>VZTM01026438.1:1100-32270 GCA_013400555.1 Jacana jacana
TTTTTGGTTTATAGAAGTACAGTTACCATAGAGATGCTATTTAGAATTAGATTCACTGTGAGAGTTTCACAAATACTTTTAATTTTCCAGCATTTGAGGTCACATTAATATTTCATCAATGAACAGCCTGCATAGTAGAGAATCATGACTTAACTGGTCATCAGTGATGAAGTGATAATATTTTCTTCACAGTCTGAAAAAGTACTATTTAAAAAATAACATCAAATGCTAAAGGAAACTTAGCATTTCAGTCAAAAAGAAAAATGTTTTCGTATTTGTATTTTTATCCCTTGCAGGAAGACGAAAGCTTTTGTATCAGTAGAAGTGGATAATTGATATTGAAGAGTATAATTATTAATATGGGCTTCCTACACACAGCTCAGCCAAAGAATTTCAGTTGAGATTCAGATTATTTAATTAACACTCCGTGATAGTGGGGTACAGTTGTGATGCCCTATGTATAGCCTTGCTATCTTGCATATTTTTGAATAATGAATGTATAATGATTATATGCAAATTTTGACTTTTTAATAACTATTATAATGTGTTAGCTAATTTGGACCACTTCTGTGTACCAATATCTAGTAATGAAAAATTGCACTTTGGTTCCATCTGTGGTCTTAGCAGAATATAAACTAAATGGCTGGTAGTACAATAGTACACTGCAGCTCATAGACCTTATAGCTGAGGTTCTTACGCATGACTGCCTGGAAATGAACCATAAATAACCATGGCTTGGTGAGCTAAAAACAGCACTATGCAATATCAAGCAAAATGCTATATCTGAATCCCTTGTCTCATCTCTCATTACTAGTATAGACAAAGAACTGGACATGCAAAGGACAGGGAGCTAGTAATTCTTCTGCACGCTAACGCAATTTTATATTTGATAATTTATTGCTGATCAAGATATGATTTTGTGATATTAAGTCAAAAATTGTTTGGAAGATGAGGGACAAAGCCCAGCAGACTTATTATTACAGAAGGAATAATGAAATATAATATTAAGTACGTTTAACATTTTGTGCTAAACTATTTTATGGATTTACTGTCATAGGATTGTAGCTAATCCTAAGGAAAATAGTTTGAGAGGCTGTATTTGTGTACAGTTCAATTAAGCATTTGTGATTATATGAATTTGTAATGCTCTCTAATATTTTGAATATTCATTGCTTATCTATTTTATGTGGAGCATACCGTTATAATCTATAGGACATTATGCAGAAGAAATTTCATTTGAAGCGTAATTTCCTGAAGGAACAAGCAGAAGGATAGTACTTCTCTATTACTTCAATGTGGAATCTCTGCAACATAGTCAAAGATGTTTTCTAGCTAACCTTTTGTTCAACTAAAATCAAACTGATATCAGCCATGAATGTAGTAACTCAAGCTAGTGATGGTCTTACTACTTACTTGCTTCATACTTAAAATGTTTTCCTTGACTCACAGTCACTATTGTACCGCCTTAAAATTGCAGGTAGGGAATATTATTGTATATTGATCAAAACTGAATCTGGACCCAGAAGAATATAATACTTCTAGGTCACATTCACCTCAGAGAGATTGTAAAACAGTCCTATACTAATTTAGTTTACAATATACGTACCATTCTTCACTTTGGGGAAATAATTCACCTTGAACCTCTTGAGCAAACTGCAGGCTATTAACTCTCCATCAATTAATCTTCATCAAATCTACTAAAATATCCTAAAGGACTAATTTGTCATGGAATGATTGCACAGAAAAAAAGGTGTAGAAATCTTCCATCCAAATAGAAGTTATATTTCTTTTACACTACCTTCTGTAACCTAACTGCACAGCAGCATGGAAATTTGTAAAAGAAAGCAAATATATCCAACAAAAAGATCCATCCAAAAACATACCACCAAAACAACACCAAAAACAATCTGATCAGCCTTACAAAAATAATGTAGAAACTGTATATGCCTCCTCTTTTGGGGGAATGGAAATGCAAATAGTCTGTAATGGATGCCATTCACATTATTTAGTGCACTGCTGTGAGCTATTCAGATGTGATTGTGATAAGTACAGTGTGCAAATATATACAGAATAAAAAAATTATGCAATGAGCTGTAGCACCCAGTAAGATGAACAGTACTGACACCTCAAAAACATCAGAAGTTTGTTAAAACATTTTGTATTGGTTTTGTACATGAAAAGAATTGGTTTTGTCATTTCTATAACAACTCACAAAACATCACATTGAGTACTCAAAAGTTAGTCCTTAATGCAACAATAGGAATGCTTTTTCTTTTAGGGAGATGCAGTAGTAGTTACAGTATGCACCATGAAGGAAATGTTTCTCAGAAACTGAAATGATGCGACTTGCTTGAATCTTGAATTGCTTTGAATAAGTACATGCCTTCCCTTAGGTTCTCAAAAAATTCCTTAATTTTCTTGAGTTTCCTTTTGGTGTAAGAAGTATCTTCCAAGTTCTCTGTCATCCTCAAACCTCTCATCATGGGTCTTCCACAGCCATACCTTCTGAGGTACCAGATGCCTTGGACTGCACCTCATATGCCTCTGAGTAAAGGAAGCTGGTCATTGCCATCAGCAATTTTTCTTTTTTATTGTAGGAGAGTAAAGTAGTGGATCAAGAAATTTTTTAATCCAGCTTTTAGCTCTCTCCTAACTCCATGATTGTCATGCTGCCAGGCACATGAATGATCCAAAAAGGCAATCATAGATGCCATTATGGGTTGTTGGTCACTGAGTCCCAGCAGTATATTTAGAGGAGGCAGTGAGTGTTTTTTTATTTCCCAGATGAAGACAGTAGCCTTAGGGTAAAGATTGGTTTGGTCTTTGTAACAGCACAAAGATTCCATCCTATTTGCTGACAGAGGCATTATTTATCCTAATAAAATCCATTCTGCATCACAGGCATGCTAAGAGAGGATGGTAGAATTGACTTTTCTGGAATTTTCTTTGCTATAAATTTTTGGGGGGATACTAATGTAATTTCCGCACCATACCCCCTAAATTATGACATCATCTGTAAGAACTAGAGAAACTTAGATTCATTTGTATGACTGAAAATGTGTCTGTCCTTCTGTAAGGAGATGTGAGGTGACTACTTCCTTTTCTTATTATTGCTTTGGTCTATCACTTTCACAGAATTGCTCTGTGTGAATTCTACTGAAGTTTACTAAAATTCTACTGAAGTTTACTCTGTTACCCTCAAGTATTTGCAACAAAGCTATTCAGAGTCATGGGCCTGGGAAAGTTGTGGAGCATATTGTCTTGAGTGCCATTGTATGGCACATGCAGGACAACCAGGTGGTCAGGCCCACCTGGCATGGGTTTATGAAAGGCAGGTCCTGCTTGACTAACCTGGCCTCCTTCTGAGACAAGATGACCCACAGAGAGGACAAGGGAAAGGCTGTGGATATTGTTTACCTGGACTTTAATAAAGCCTTTGACAATATATCCCACAGCATTCTCCTGGAGAAACTGGCTGCCCATGGCTTGAATGAGCACACTCTTCCCTGGGGAAAGAACTGGCTGCGTGGCCAGGCCCAACGAGTTGTGGTGGTGAATGGAGTTAAGTCCAGTTGCCAGCCAGTCACAAGTGGTGTTCCCTGCGGCTCAGTACTGGGGCCAGTTCTGTTTAATATCCTTATTAATGGCCTGGAAGAAGGGGTCAAGTGCATCGTCAGCAAGTTTGCAGATGACACCAAGTTGGGCAGGAGTGTTGATCTGCTTCGGGGGCCGATGGCTGTACAGAGATAGCTGGACAGGCTGAGTTGATAGGCCAAGGCTAGCAATATGAGATTCTACAAGGGCAAGTGTCGGGTCCTGCACTTGGGTCAAAAAGCACTACAGGCTTGGGGAAGAGTGGCTGGAGAGCTGCCTGGCAGAAAAGGACCTGAGAATATTGGTCAACAGCCAGCCAAATATGAGCCAGAATTGTGCCCAGGTAGCCAAGGCAGCCAACAGCATCTTGGCCTGTATCAGAAATAGTGTGGCCAGCAGGATTAAGGATTAATTACAGTGATCATTCCCCTGTACTCAGCACTGGTGAGGCCCCACCTTGAGTACTCTGTCCAGTTTTGGGCTCCTCACTACAAGAAATACTTTGAGGTGCTGGTACGAGAGACAAGCAACAAGGTGAGAGATCTGGAGCACAAACCTTCTGAAGAGTGGCTGAGGGAACTGGGGTTCTTTAGCCTGGAGAAAAGGAGCCTGAGGGGAAACCTTATTGCTCTCTACAGCTACCTGAAAGGAAGTTGTAGTGAGATGGGGATTGTTCTCTCCTTCCAAGTAACAGATGACAAGAGGAAATGGCCTCAAGTTGCACCAGGGGAGGTTTAGGATGGATATTAGGAAAAAAATTTACATTGAATGGGTTATCAAACATTCAAATAGGCTGCCTGGGGGAATGGTGGGATCACCATCCCTGGAGGTATTTAAAAGATGAGTAGATGCAGTGCTTAGGGACATGGTTTAGTGGTGGAATTGGCAGTGTTAAGTTAATGGTTAGACTCAATGATCTTAAAGGTCCCTTCCAAACTAGACTATTCTGTAGTTCTATGATTCCATGACTTTTAGGTGCCTAGCTCTTCCTAACTTCAGGGTTGAATACTGTTGAAATTCCTAAGCTCCTAAGCTTCCTAAACCTCCTAAGCCTCGGGGTAGAAACTCCTTTCTTGAAAACACATTAATAAAATAAAAACAGTTCTTATTGTGCCTTCTTTTTCATGTTTCATTCTAACATACATACAGCTTTTCTCTTTCTTTCCTAAACCATACCAGTTGTCTCATCAGAAATACTAACCAATGGATAATGTTTGACAACAATATTATGTGATACAGCAAGCTAAGAAATCACTGTGTCATTTTCTAACAAGTACAAATATATTAGAGGTTTCCTCTGAAAAGTCAAATGATTGTAGGTTTTAAATTATAATTTTAGCTAATTTCACTATGCAAAAAAGTTAAGTTTTCTACTCTTTTAATGCCTATTCTGAGTAGAAGTGTTTGCACATCAGATATTTTAAATGAAAAATGTCTGTTCTTATGGTTGGTGCAAGGACCCCCAAGAGTCATTAGAGCTACAAATCAAATACACAAAAGCCAGAAAATGGCAAGGAACTGTTTCGACTCACACAATGCAATTTTCCAGTAAGGAGTTGTCTTCTCACCATCTTGACTTATCCAACCTTATATCAAGAGTCCGTGCTACCTTCATTCATCAATAGGAAAAGGCTTGGGGAGGGTAAGGAGAGGAGAAGGGATATTTTCTGGATTTGAAATGATCCTGGTCTTCTTTTTAATCTTGCTCAAAGCCAGTCTTACCTTTTGAAGTATCAATCCTGACCATCATTTTACATATGGAGGATGAAATCTGGAATTCAGCAGGCAAGTAGCTCCAGCGTTGTTCAATCCCTTCTCCTCTTGACTCAATAACTCTTAAAATTTGTTTTCACACCCATGGTACAAACCATGTGATGGATGACTGTCTGGATGACCGTAGAATACACACACAGGTGTATACCACAGAAAGAGGGAATGATACTATCCGATTATGATTGTGCAGTCGTATTCTAGCCCAGTGGTTCTTTAGTTCAGTGACACATTGTTGGGGTTTTTTTATTATTTTGTCACTGAGGTATAATTTATTGAAAGAGGAAGCTAATACTGTGGCTTGCATAGATAGCATTTTATCCCTTTAACCTTAAACAGTTATATGAATGTGTAACTGAGTGGGACCTTCCTAGCATTTTTTTCCTGTTTGTAAGGGTTTGTGTGCTGTTTTTATAATGTTTTCATTGATGTCAAGACCTTGGTATAAAAACAAGACTAACACTGTACTAATTTACCCCATGGTCTCCCGTGTCTTCAATTGCCTCTCTCCTTGAGCAACTGGCATAGCTGCAGGACTGTTTACTCCACGGCTTATTTCCCCTTTATCTTTGATGTCCCAGGATGTCAAAGACTGTGAATTTAATATTGATTTTATAAAGTACTTTTACTGTAACATGTCAGTTAAGATTAGCCTCAACCTCGAGGAAGCTCAGGCACTGAGCTGGATTTGCACGCAATGTGGCTCTCTGGCTCTCAGACTCTTTTCCCGAGCGAATGCTTTATTTATAAGAGTGACAGTGTGCTGTGAAAGCAGGGACAGCACACAGCCCCCAGCTATCTCTGTGTCTTGTATACACAACGTCAGTGCCCTGTGTATACATTAGGCTTGAAAATGTAAGTGGATCAGAGAGACGTATCATTTGCTGGTATGTAAACAGACAGATGAGTTTATAGATCGCATTAAACCCCAGTGGCTGTAACTAGTGGAAGAGTCTTCCTGGAGCCCCATCCCCCATCTCACTCCTCCTTGTTCCTCCTTATACCATCAACACCACCACCACGAGCTGGACTCACCTCCTTTAGGGAGCAAATATAGGCATCTTTCCAAAGGAGGAATCATAGCTGAAGAATATTCTTGCCTGGATCTCGGTCCCTTAGCCTTTTATTGCTCCTTTGAAATGTCAGGTGCAGCTGATGGAATGTATTAATCCACAGATTAATCTGCAAAGTCTTTCCATGACTCAGTATTGATACTTCACTCAGTCCCAACAAAGGTGATAACTTTGTCTTGATCTCTCATTTTTTTCTCTCCTTTTTGTCCTTCTTTTACTTTATACTTTTGGAAAACAAAACAAAACAAAACAAAAATGTCATTGCAATATTTTCTGTCTAAAACATCATCAAAGACTGATGATGCTCAAGCTTGAAATTACACTCTCAGGGGAGCAGTCACCAGTTTTCTTGTGTGTTGAGCAAATCATGCCAACTGATTACACACTGTTAATGAAAGATTAACTATTTAATGCATTAGCTTTTTGTGAGCACATGGAACAGCTGTGCACTTGGGCTACGTCTGCCCCATTCATAGCATGTTTGATTTCTTGTAGATGCCCAGTTGCTCTGAGCTTGCTCTCCTCCTCAGCTGGGACTTGAGTTAGCTTAGGTCTTCTGAGCATGTTGAAAATATTTCTTGTTTGGTTCATTAATTATTCTGTGAGCCTTGACTTTGAAGTCTATGTACACTTATGGCAATGCATAAATAATAAAGACGCTATTATTCTTTATAGACAGCATATATTGCTGATTATAAAACATCATTCCTGTATATGCATTATCATTCTTTCTAATATGTAATATTGTTCTGCCTGGGTATATATGACTCCTTGAGTTTTGTTTTAAGCCATTTTCATAAAATACAAGCCATTCCAGTGTAAAGCCTGCAGGAGTTCATAAAGAATTGTGCTGAGCTTCAGTAACTGAGGAAGGAACATGGAATGGTAAAACTTATTTTCCTCTTTCATATAATGTGACAAATAAGAAAACTACAGAGCAACCTTTGTGATTTCATTTATTGCAGGGAATAAATTGGAAACATAACACTGAATGCAACTTTCATGTGTGTACAGATAGGTACATGTGTACTCTTTGTGCTCCCATTTATACTGGAAACTAGACAGCGCTTTGGGTGAAATCTGGCAGGTATGACTTCGGTGATAAAGACATGGTCATAAAAAAAGTTCGCATAAAACTGCATTAAATGATTACAATGAAACTCAAAATCTGCCAACCAAACTCCAAAAATGGTATTTCAAAACTTAAAGATTTCCTTTTGGTGCCTCCCCTCCTGCTTCTTACCCATGAGAGAGCCTGAGACCCAGACAATCTTTTCTAGCTTTCGCTCCAGGATAAAAAGACAAGAGTATTCCATATGTCAAATAAATAATCAAATGAAGTCTCTAAACCATTTGGAGTGCAGCCTGTCACTACTGCTGATGTTACAGTAGGGCCATAAATATTTGATATACCTGAGAACACCACCTCTTCTGTTTCCTTTGCATTAGGTACACAATGTATCATCTATAGGTTTTGTAGAACTCAAACATTATTTTACGTCTGTCTACATAATATGATGGGCTAATTTAGTAAGAAAATTATCTTCAGAGATTTCTGACCGTATTTAATAGAGTATGTACTGAATAAACAGGGATAACGTGTCAATCTGTAGGAAAAATTTCAGTTGGCTACATTTTCATTCAGTTTTTATGGAATTCATGCATACAAGCTATGTTGACATACCAGAGAGGATTTGCTTTAAAACTCATTAAAAATAATAAAATTCCATCCTTTGTTATTAATTTTTATATTAAATCAAATGTTTAGTACATGGTAATACAGTATGTTGTAACTGAGAGTTTTGTTGCCAAATAAACGTCCAAATGATAAAACTTCAAAATATGCCCATGTTCTTCAGACTTTGAACACACTCCACCATGTTAAAGTTCTGTGGCCTCCAAGTTTTCCCTGAGCAGTGTGTTAACTGCAGTACAGCAGTAAAACTGCACTCAGGATAGTGCCTCACTCGGCAAAAAATAATCCATATGTACGCACAAAACCAGTCACAGGATATTTTTAATTACTAATATGTGTTATTTCATGGAAGCATATACTCAAGGGATTTTTAACAGACCTGTTTTTATGGGTGGTTGTCAATGTCTGCTTTTCTCATGCATGCAAAAAAGACACATAGAAACCAAAAAATCCTTCATATGTTGCAGCTTGATCTGCAAACCGTGTTAGGGACTCCTGTCACAAACCAACCAAAGACTGACAAAACTGATAGTGGATTTCTAAGGCTTTATACGCTAAATTCCAAATAAAATGTTAAATTCATTTCATAGCACATTCGTAAAGTATGGAAATGTTACTGCTGCTTCTTCATACAGCAGCAGGAGATCCAGAGAGTGTAATGCTTCCTAATATTACTCAGACTCTGTGGTGCAGTCAAGAGTAGAATGAAGGTCTCATGGATCCCTGTTCACAGCAAACTGGTTTGCTTTCATCCAGTAATCCCTGACTGCCAGAGGCTATTGCAGGGTGGCCTAAATTAAAGGAACCCTGAGGTTGTATTAATTTGTGCCATAAGGTCAAAGCAGCCTCTATTAACCCGAGGGCTTTGTTAGTACAATGATGGCATAGTCACTTTTGCTGATTTTTCCTTGTTGCTCAACTGAGCACAGCCCAGCTAGTCCTAAACACAGGGCATTGAAAACATGACAATAAACACATGAACACACATTGAAGTGTTCAAATTTATTTGCTATTAGAAGGTCTTGAACAACAATTTATGCTAACAAAGTTCAGTCTGAGGTTACTAACAAATTGTTTATATGGCGTTGTGTGTGAACGGTCATAGCTTGTTTCTACCCTACTATTGAATATCTACATTTATCAAAGAAAAAAAAAGAAAAGAAAGTTACCCAAACTACTGACTGTTCACCATTTTTTTTTATTTTTTTCTCTGAAGAATACTACTTCCACAGTGCTGGTAGGAACATAAATGCTAGTAAACAGCAAATAATGAGGTATATAAGGGTAGTTAATTTGAATAGCTGTTCAAAACTTAAGTAAGCTTATTTGAATAGGCATTTATGAACAGTCCTTAGATATATTTGACCAGCTTCTCCTGTAAATACTGCAGTAATACACATGTGGGTGCATCTCAGTAGATATAACATTGGGATTTGTATATTTATGCATTTTCTCATTAAATGGTGAAGTGGATTCATCCCATCTGTTGTACTGCTGACTTTAGTCTTTAGCAAAGACCTCAGAAGATTACCTCAAAATTACCTCAAAAAACTGTACAGTTCAGCTGCAAAGTTGTCTTCATCCTTTGGGACCAAATCTTGCATGTCTGCTCTGACTTCGGCATTCTTACTTCTTACAAAGGCACCGGTGGGCCGGTGGATCCCCACCACTGGGGTCTGGCAGGAAAAACCTCTCTCTTTTCTTCACAAAGAGAAAACAGTCATTTTTCCTAATGTTTCGGTGAATTATGTTTGGAAATGTGGCTATAAAAGCATTGTCATGTTTTTTAAATCTACTATACTAACAACAAGCTACAAAACCCAGCATCTTATAGGTATGAACTACATGTTTGCACGTAGGCCATCTCTCAATTTCAAGAATGACTCCTAAGTTTAAATGCCAGTTTCATCCCAAGTCTGTTGGGAAATGGTTATCAGTTTATGGAGGCTCTGCTTTGTGTGTTGGTAGTTGGTGTTCTTGCACTCAGAGCATCTACGGGTTTAAATTTTCTCCTCTGCTGCTCAGAGCCACCCACACAAATTAGCATTTTTCTTTCTTCACCATATTTCTGTGCCTGTGGATTTTCAATTCTTTATTTATTCTTTTATTTTTATGGTGTTATAATTATTAGTGTATTTTCTGTTTGTAATTGCATGCTTTAATGTGTACATTTGTTCTCAGTGGGAATTTGCCTTGCTTGCTAGGAAGATGATACAATATTTCGATGTATTTTAACTGCAGCTCCATTCAAGGTTTTGCTTGAAACATCTTGCTGGAACTGATGCTTTAGTCAGGACAGGACATACAGGACAAGCACTCATCTCAGGCCACAGTGGAGTAAACAGCTGTGGTCTTCACATAAGGATTGTTGGTGGAAGGAAATCCGGGACAGGTACCTCAAAAGCAAGGCCGCCTATTTTGACATAGTGAGGAATGTTTTGGTAAATTGGGTTACTTTTGAGTTCAGCCATACAAGCTGTGCATCCTTTGTCTGTGGAGAGACACCTGTACTGAACTGCAGCCATAGTGCCCAGTTTTAAGCTGGCCAGTAACTTTTCAGCACAAAGCCAGATATCAAAATCCTGCTTATATCTGCCCCTTGCTGCCTAAGATTCTGCATTAATTTATAACAGGAATTGTTTAATACTGTTTTTTATAAAAGCAGAGGACAGAGGATGCTTTTGCTTCTTTTCAATGATCCTTCCCCCATTTCTTGGTCCTTCCAGCTGGTGCTACCATCAAATCTTCTTATTTTGCCCCATAAACATTCATTTTTCCTAAACGTAGTAGCAGCAAGAGGCTTTAAATTTGTATGTCCCCACTGGGGTGCACTTCAGAGGGATTCTCTGGATGTCCTGCCTTCCCAATGACAGGAAAAAAACCTTTTTTTTCACGGAAGGCTAAAATTCAGACTAAAATTTGAATAAGAAGTGAGATATGAATGATATCAAAATACCCCCCAAAATATAGATAGGGCAGTATTTTCAGATCCAATTGATTCCCTAAAGCGATTTCTAGCCAAGGCTTCTTTGGCCACTCCAGTCTTCTTGGCTTTGTATACTGTGCTAAAATTAGCTACATCCTTGAAAGCCTTATTAAATATCATTGGATATATTCAAGCATTTACATGTTTTGGTGTTTTGCCTTGTTTTGAGCAGTATAACTTAATCAGCAGTCATGTAGCAACATCCAAGACAAGTACAATAATAGCCTTGTGTTCTATTTTTCATTAATTGAGATGGAGCTTGCGCTGCCTTCCATCGCGCTTGTATTCATTTCTCTTTTTTTCTATAAACAAGCACAGAAATACATTTTTAATTAGCAATGAAATAATGTATATAATAATATGAAACTGCTTTCATCAAACTCCACATGATGATGATAAACGTTGATATTATACTCAATTTGGAGTCTCTCCTATTTATGTCACGTTACATTTTTCAGGGCTTGGAAGGCTAACCCCATGATCTATAGCTTAAACAGATGCAAATTGTGATTATTGCCAAAATAAATTCCTTACCAGGAAATGTATTGCTGAGTGTTGTGACAATGGATTCTTTAATACCTTTAAAAATAAATACAATATGCTACTTTCATTTTCAGAGATCAGTTGCAAAGTGTTGTATACTAACCAGAATTTTCTGTGTCGAGGCTTTTACTTTTTTCCAAGAAATCTCATCATCTGGACCAATGTCAATGGCATGGCCTTCAATGAGGCCAAGTGCCAGGTCCTACACTTGGGCCACAACAACCCCATGCATCGCTACAGGCTTGGGGCAGTGTGGCTGGAGAGCTGCCTGGCAGAAAAGGACCTGGGGGTGCTGGTCGACAGGAGGCTGAACATGAGCCAGCAGTGTGCCCAGGTGGCCAAGAAGGCCAATGGCATCCTGGCTTGCATAAAGAATAGTGTGACCAGCAGAAGTAGGGAGGTGATTGTCCCCCTGTACTCAGCACTGGTGAGACCGCACCTTGAGTATTGTGTCCAGTTCTGGGCACCTCAGCACAAGAGAGATATCGAGGTGCTGGAGCGAGTACAGAGGAGGGCAACAAAGCTGGTGAGAGGCCTGGAGAACAAGGCTTATGAGGATCGATTGAGGGAGTTGGGGTTGTTTAGTTTGAGGAAGAGGAGGCTGAGGGGAGACCTCATCACTCTCTACAACTGCTTGAAAGGGCACTGTAGAGAGATTGGTGCTGGTCTCTTCTCACGGGCAATAAGCGACAGGACAAGAGGGAATGGCTGCAAGCTGCAGCAGGGTAGGGTTAGGCTGGACATTAGGAAAAAATTCTTCACAGAGAGAGTGGTCAGTCATTGGAATCAGCTGCCCAGGGAGGTGGTGGAGTCACCCTCCCTGACTGTGTTTAAGAGCAGATTAGATGTGGTGTTGAGGGATCTGGTGTAGGGGAGAAATTGTAGAGTAGGGCTGATGGTTGGACTTGATGATCCCAGGGGTCTCTTCCAACCTAAATGATTCTGTGATTCTATGATTCTATGATCTGCTGTTCAGAAATCCATTCAGTTATATCACAGTCTCTGTCCAGGCTTAAGCTGAAAGAGTATTTCAACAGTAAACCTTGGAATTACCAAGAAAAAAATACTGTTCACCTTATATTGTCCATAACTTCCCAAAGTCCAGCCATTGGCCTCTTTTGCTGTAAAATAAGGCTCATTTTAAATATACTGACTTGGGAGATGTGTGGTATGTTTTAGTTACAGCTGCTTTTTTTTTTTATAAGGTTTCTGAGGGTCACGTTGCAATTTTTTATGGTTTATTCCAATTTCTACTGTACAGGGTATTTCTTCTTGGTAGGTACATTTCTCAAGAACAGGAAACTGCACTCCTTTTTTATAATCATTGTACATCATGGGCTCTTGGGAGCAAATCATTAGGCAGTTGTGACTGGGACTGTTACCAGTGAGAGCCCAACAAGCCTTTATGTCAAACAGGATTGGCAATACTGTAGAAATAGCCTTTACAATGGCTCTCTGCCATTTAACAGTATTGGGTGTAGTGGCGTGGCAGGGTACGTCAGCCTTCAGTTGTGATTTATTTCGGTCTTTTTTTCATGGAGTGGCAAACCCTGTAGTTTGGGGAAGCTGTACTTGGGGAAATGGTTACACACAATGCCAGAATTCTCAGAGATTTTGTTAGCAGACAGGTCTAACAACAGTGTGCTGACAGATAAATCTACAGCATAGTTTATTCGAGTACACTGAGGTCAGTGCTTAAACATGCATATATGACACTTTCTGTGTTACTTTTTAAATACCAGACATCTATGCTATTTATGAGACATTTTACCTAAGATTTCATGTTCTAAAGAAAATGCATATAGCTGCTGAAAAGCTGACTGTCTTTGCAAACTCCCTGCGCTTGTTTCTCAGGCTGACTTTTCTATTAATGCTCATTAATAAGGAATCTCAGTCACTGATGTATTTTAAACCATTTTAATTAAAACAAAAATTGCAATCCTATGTAACAGTACTGTAAATGTTTTCTGTTTCTTTAGAGGTGAAACAGCGTCACATTTTAATGCAAGCCCCCGCCTGGCTGTATTAAAACTGTTTGGCCAGCTTTAAATCTGATTAGTGTAGCTGTTACAGATAACAGTGAAACCACGTACGGTGGTAGATATTCATAGCAACTCAGTATTAATACTCAAAGTCCACACTGTAGTAACATAGCTGTGATACTGAAATGGACAGACACAACAATTCATTGTAATTAAAAAAAATTGATCTTTTTATTAGAATAATAATAATAGGCTTATCAGTGCTCTGCTATTGTACTGCAAGTTAATAAGATCATATACAAATAACCTTTCAAGTTATCTATTGTAAATATACCACACTACGGTTCCATTTAGAGCTGCACAATGTGCCAGAAGTATCTGGCATCAGTATTTCCAGACATGGGCACAGAAAAAAAAAAGAAGAAAGAAAAGAAAAATAATCCTGTGAAGAACACAGCTGTTGGCAAAGAGGGAAAATCTCTATGTGGTAGTGTTTAGAAATAAATGGAAGAAGCTTGTTTTGTTTTTTTATATAATAGTAGTTCTGAGAGTGCTGAAGTATTTTGTTTAATGATGATAAGGAGGATAATAATACTGATGTACCAAGAAGTAGCTGGGCTGACAGAAGTTGTTCAGGCCTTTGTCAAAGTACCAGTTCATTATTCCTCTTCTTCCTGACACAAGTCCCTTTTGATATTCAGCAGAGAAATAAGAATTCTATAATGTGCCAATTCTCTCCTTCAAATCTCTGCTGCTAATCACACTTTATGCACAAATGGCAAGATATTTTTATGTATCAGAATAATTTAGAGCGGGTAAATATGTATATTTTTTTTCCAAAAACGTTATTCGAAGACCTACCATTGAAATGTTAAGAGCTGACATGAAGCTCATTTCTGTCTCCCTGTTTCAGGAAAGCTGACTAGTCTGTTTACTGGTAAAAGTACTGGACTTAGCATGAGCAGAAAATACACAGGAAAAAAACAGTTCATGTAGGGAATTAAAGCAAATGTGTAATTGTGAAGTTACCAATAACAGAGTCACAGAATGATTTATGCTACTTTCATGCATGTTTTAACTTTTGAGTAATTTCTTCTCTCAATATTTAGTTATATATTTTGCATAAAATTTGGACACTAACTAAGGCCTGATCACTGAAGTTTATCTTAATTTCTCTAAGCATCAAAGCTTTACATTTGAAAGAAAGACACATAATTTATTGTAAAGAAAAAAAGTGTCATAAGTGAAAACAAAGCAGGAGCATAAAGATGAGCTTAAGCAGCTGGTATTTTGTCCTGTAACTGCAAAAAGTGAAATTGTCTTTCTAATATTCTTACAATTGTCAGTTTCCAATATTATCTTAAGTTCAGGTATAGTTATGAGAAAGTCTCAAACCTATACAGTTAAACACTTTCATTAAAATATGATTAAAGCAGTTCATATGCTGTAAAATACTATAATGATGCAAATAAACAAATAGCACTTGCATGTTTGGAAAATGCAAGTGCATACAAGATCTGCAAGTTGTAGATGTAAATAAAACATTTTTTACAACAATGATAATTATTGTGGTTCTGTGAGCAGAAATGATAGAGCTGAAATAGAAATGGAATGGAATAGAAAACTATGTTATGTTTCTTACCTTGTTTAGCATCATAACTTTAGGAGAAAACCAGAACTACCACTTGGCTTCTGTGGAGAACACAGGCAGGAGGGCTGACACTGAGGCCCCAGAGCACAAGATCCTATGGAGAAGAGAGTGGTGGCAGAAAGACTGGCTAGAACTGAAACTCAAATCTGAGTTACATTTGTGAAAAATTCAGATTCAGCATTCCAACTCAGCTGATCTCTGCAGTGAATCTAAAATACGGGATCACAGAGTTGGAACCCAGATAAATTTCAGTTAAGTAAGAGTATGAATGACCCACACCTTGTTTACCAGGTGGGTAACGAGTTACTACCTAACACCGAGTGTTCAGAAGAGTATGAGATATTCACTTCTGGCAGTGATCTCTGACCCCCAAAATGGAGGGATGGCTGAAATAGTATTTCTTTTTATCCTATGATAATTTGTAAATGGCTGATGAGGATAGGGTTAACTTGTCTCCCATGAGTTGAACAGATACAGGGGCTGCCTGTCCTCCCTGTAAGAACTGCCAGGGAAGCCAGCCATGCAAGAAAGAAAGAAATACAACTTGGCTCAGATGGCAAGGTAGTCACTCTGAAAGAGATTATAACAGGAGTCATCTCGAAGCAGCCTTTCAGACTGGCATACAATCAGGCTTAGTTGATGACTAAGAGAAATCTTAATCTCAAGACACACTTCTGCTGTTTTGCATGTGATTCTTAATACATGTTTCTTGATACACAGAACACCTTTCACCTGAAATGCCATGAAAACATCTGCTGGAAACAGTGTGTCTACAAGCAAGCTTTTCTGTTAACTTAGCTCAGCTATAGACAGGAGTTATTTTTCATGAAGAATCCTGGCATCTTAAATCCCTTCACGTAATAACTACCTGCATATTTTATTGTAGCCAAAATTTCACTCTTTCAATGCTGGTATTTGGTCAGAGACCAGTCACAAATGCACTTAAAACATCATAGTCAGATTATGGTTCATTTACCATATATCTCATTTCACGGAATCACAGAATATCAGGGGTTGGAAGGGGCCTTGAAAGATCATCTAGTCCAATCCCCCTGCTGGAGCAGGAACACCTAGAGCAGGTCACACAGGAACACGTCCCGACGGGTTTTATGTCTCCAGAGAAGGAGACTCCACAACCTCCCTGGGCAGCCTGTTCCAGTGTTCTGTTACCCCTTTCATTATTCCCACTAATCATACACTATGAGAACTGTTGCAAACATTATGCAAAGACAAAAAAAAAAATTAGTCACAAACAGTACGTTCTTGCAAAGTTATACAATGGCAATGTGCATAGAATTAAACCGAGACAGTGATGGCATGGAGTTATTTGGAAGTAGGGGTATGATATTCTGAAGCCTTTCTTTTCAAGTATCACTTTTTCTTCTTTGCAATGAATTGGCATAGAAGTCTCTGCTTTGCATTCCTTAATTACCATTGCAGGGAGCTGTGCGTATTTGAGTAAAAAGCATGCTCTCCTTAGGAAGGGAAATCAATTGACTTATCTGAGTATGAACTAAGGACATGAAAATTACTTGATTAATAGGAAAATAATGTAAAATATAAGTTCCTAAAGAATAACATTGTATTAAACCACTGAGTGATGAGAGTCACAAAAAAGTATTTATTCCCCATTTTCCATGTCAGATTGTCTTTAAAATTATGAAGCCATATTAATACTTGCAATGATCGTTATGCTCTCTGCTTCACGTACACAAAATTTACAGACTTTCCTCCCTTAAAAATATCAACTGAACCCTATCTGGTATCATCAGGAAAAGATTTGGTTTATTTTATTTTTCAGAAAGTGCTATAACCAGTATTGCCCATCCAAAGCAAAATGCCTTTCACAGTTTTCAAAAGATTTTTAGTATCAGCAAAAGACCATTATTTAGAATTCCTTTCTTAAACCTAACTCTTCTAGTGTTCTTTTTCCATACATCAGGAAGACTTAAAGTGTTAATGTCTTTTTTTCTGCATTTTCCATTAAAAATTCAATGTGAGATTCATAGACTCTAAACTTTAAGACTGTAAGCATTAAATTGAAATGAGTACAGTTTCTACGGTATATAAGCTATTTTTAAGGATTTACTAAGTTCCCAGTCCTTAAACTTGGAGGGATGAATTCTGCCCTTGGATGAGTGTGTGCAATTCTCTTTGAATTCAATGGGAATCCTGTGCAAATGACTTGGGGCAGGAAATGGCCTTTAAAAGGGACTGGTTTTCATTTTAATAAATCTTTCATTAAAAACGGGCTTTAATCAGTCTCCAGAATAATTTACTCTTCAGGCAAAATAGCTAACATCTGACATTAAGTCGGGAGAGACAATGATGAATCTTCAATATAAATTGGAAGAAACACTGGAAGGGAAAAAATGAAGCTCTTCACAAAACCACAGAATCACAGAATATTAGGGATTGGAAGGGACCTTGAAAGATCATCTAGTCCAATCCCCCTGCCAGAGCAGGAACACCTAGAGCAGATCACTCAGGAATGCGTCCAGGCGATTTTTGAATGTCTCCAGAGAAGGAGACTCCACAACCTCCCTGGGCAGCTCCTTCCAGTGTTCAGTCACTCTCACTGTGAAGAAGTTTTTCCTCATATTTAACTGGAATCTCCTATGTTCCAGCTTGCATCCATTACCCCTTGTCCTATCATTGGATGTTACTGAGAAGAGCCTGGCTCCATCCTCCTTACACTCACCCTTTACATATTTATGAACGTTAATAAGTCACCCCTCAGTCTCCTCTTCTCCAGGCTAAAGAGACCCAACTCCCTCAGCCTTTCCTCGTATTGCAGATGCTCTACTCCCTTCATCATCTTGGTAGCCCTGTGCCATGTCCTCTGCTGGAGACATTCCTCCTGCAGTGGGTTCAGGCAATGGGACCATGCCCCAAGTTCAGTAGAACAATGGAAGCAGCCTAGGCACAATCTGTTAAAAATAAAAATTATTACTGTCCAGACTGCTCTGGTGTCTTTATGAGGCTCATTCATTCTTAAGCCAAGAACTAAAGGGAGACCTAATTTCCAACCACATCCTCAGCAGCTTCAAGTGATATTGCAGGTACTCAGAATTAGCACAGTAGAAAGCTGAAGGAGATTTATAACTTATGTGAGTTTTTGTTTATTAACAACAGAGAAGGATGTAGTTCTTCTTCAGAATCTTTGATTACATTATGCACAAAATATTGTGAAAAAGCAATGTATAAAACAACTTTTATTGTCCTTCAGAGATAGATGTAGATTGTTTTTAACATTGGTTTTGGACTTCCAGCTCCTAACAAAACTTCAATTCTTTCACCTTAGAAGTCATATCAAAATATCACTCTTAAAATATTTGTAATATAGCTTGGAAGCTTTAAATTTCATTATGAGATGAAGAAGGGCAGCAGCCAGTCATGAAATTTCCTTGGTGGCATTTACCGAATATTTACAAATTAAGTGGGATTTCTTTATGATTTTGCATATCTTTGGGGCTGTATCAGGCACACTTCTTTCAGGATTACTGACAGATTTTCCCAAGAAAATCTATTGTCAAACAGGGTGTTCTGCAATTAGGCCGGATTTCTTTGGGATAGATAGCATGACATGGTGCTGAAAAGATTTTAAACCATCAAAAAGCACCAACTAACATGATACATAATCTTTTACATATTGTGTGAGGTGGTTGTGAACATACAAGGCTCCATCCCTTTCTGCCAACTCTCCTAGATAACATCTGGGATTAAAGATGCCAGAAACATGGCATTACCTTATCCCTACCCTTTGTCCTTATTCATTCAAGAGGGAAACCAATGAACCTTTGTGCTAGCTTGTTTTCATAGATATGTAGACAAATCATAAAACTCTGTTCTGGCAAGATGACTATCTGATAATAGCTAATGAGTCATGAACACAGCAGCTGCAGACAATTAGGAGTAAACTTCATTAAAGTTTGTTTTTAATGGCAAAGAAAGAAGTTTTGTGTCGAAAAGCTTTGTGTTTGAACTTTTACTTCATATCATGTGTTTGCTTCTTACTTTATCTGAATTTGCCAATTCATGGAAGATCTTTAGGGTAAGACCTGTATTTCTATACATGTTTTTAAAGTACATGACAGTAGCATACTAGGTGTATCAGCTGGATAAATACCTAATGATGATAGCACTATGAATTGTAATAGAAGTATAGCCGTTAATTTAGCTTAGCTGGAATAAGTTTTGAATGGCATATAATGCTTTCCCCTGTCCTATTGTGGTTCATATATAGGCTGATTCAAAGAATCAACTAAAACAAGTTTTAGATGGATTGTCAAAGCATGCTTTTTAGATATTTTTTTAACTCTTGTTCCAAGAGAACATCTCCTCCTCTCCCTCACTCATGTCATGTTTGATATCTTAGTCAGCAAAAAATTCCTTCTTGTTTTTATCCCAGTCTAGCCTTTGTGCAACACACCAAACACTTCTCAAATTATAACCATTTTTTTAAAATTAACTTCCCCTTATTAATCACCTCTGAGCTTTTTAACATCTTTTGTAGGCCAAGTTCTACAAGGTTCCAGTGCTTTAATTCTTCACATCCTTCCAGTTTCTCATCACTGTCATGGTGGTGAGTCTGAACAACAAAAGGGTGAGTCTGAACAACAAAAAGGTGTTCTCTTCATAAAAAGACTGAAAAAAAAAAACAGGAAATTCAGCTTTTATTGTCATGTAAGGACTTTCAGTCTCATCCATTTCTTGACGTCAGTACCTTTTGCGCACTCAGTGCAAGAACGAAGGTTTTGTTCCATTTGGCATAAAGGGCTATCTGTGTTCTAAAAATAGAAGTGCACACAGCAGCTTTAAGATAAAATCCTTGTGCTGATTTACACAGTATGACACTGCTAATTGTCAGTCACATAAACCTTTGCTTCTGGCGATCATTTCTAAAGTGGTTTTATGATCTTGTGCTTAAGCTCCTGAAAAGCTCTCAGATAAAAAGTGAAAGAGAAAATTTGAGTCAAAAGGAGGTATTACACATTATAACACTAAGTGAAAAGGCAATCAGGAAATTAATATTTTGCTTTTGCATCATTTTTATAGAAAATTCCCATCACAAGAATATAGCAAAACCAGGCTTTTATTCCCTTACTGGAAGTTGCTTTTAGAGTAAGATGCATCTACTGAATGGGTTAACCAGAAAAAAGAACTGCCTTATAATACCTGCCACCTATGATTATTATAATCTTGCAGACAAATATAATTACAGTGTATGATGTCTGTTTATGTCTGTGAAAGCTTTGATTGTGTAGTCTTGTCTGTATTACACTGCAAAACAGCATAAACAATTATATTGTATAGCAACTCTAATCCGGTGCTAATGCCCCAAGCTATGGGTGTCACTTTGAATTGGAAGGATTTATGTGATACTATCTGCCTTTTCCAGGTGAATTTGACCACAACACATTTAGTATTATACTGACTTGTAGTATCTGGAAGTTGATTAATAGACTGCAGAGAGGAGTCCAATTACTTAAGTAAGTGCACATATAATAAAGTCATAATTACTTCATCTGACATGGAAATGAAAAGAGAGGCTGTAGTAACTTTGTAATGATAAAATATTAAGATAGGACCCCTGGAGTTTTAGAGACAGAGTTGATTCTACAGAGTAGGTTATATCCAAATTTATAACGTTATCAATGTACATGTTCTCTTCAAAATAAAAGTTCTTAGATTGTACAGACCACACCTCTACCTGAGGTGAAAAATTCTAAGAAGTTGACGGCAACAACCAGAAATAAATAAGTGGGCACTGTATTATATTTAGAAAAGTTAAAAAAGGAAAAATTAATACGAGCACTAGGAAAGAAATGGACTGACAGAACTGAACACAGCTTTTGTATGCAGGTAATGACATCTCTCAACTTGAGATGAAGTTGAACCTCTGATCTAGAAGTAACTGGTTCAATAGCCAAAGGTTTTCAGAGAGATAATAAGGAGACTAAAGTACGTTCTCTCACTACATGGTGTACATGTACAGCCTGTATAAAGTGTCACATCCTATTTAATACGTGTGGGGTCACTAAGAGAAATAACACAGCATGAATGCTCACTCTAGTGGGGGTGACAAGTCACTCTTAGCAGTGCCCAAATTGTAAGAGATCTTTGGTTTCTCATTCCTAACTGCAATCAGGGTATGAAAAAGAAAGACCTGGAGGAAACTGTTGTCAGAGCCTCCTCTCGGAGATTTGGCTGCCTGGGCTCAGTGCCAGTACTGACAGTGCAGCAGGGTGGCCTTGAATCAGAGAGCTGTTTGAGTAAGAGCCTTAAGAAGCCATAGCTGAGGGTGTCCGCTTTCACTCAGGAGCAGCATTAAAGCTGGGCAGTTGCCCTTGGTCCCTACCTGGGGGCAGCCATGCATGTGCCTGGCCACGTACTGCACTGATCCAGACCTGACCTACTGACCAGGACTTCCTGGCTTGACCTCAGACGAGTCTTACTGCTTATGGACTTGCCTGCTGGCTGATGTGTTGGCTAGCTGTCCCCAGACCCACTCTGCCCTCCTTGTTCAGGTACTGTGGGACTGTGGCACTTGTCAGTCAGGCCATTGCCCCCACTGCCTTGCTGCCACCCTTGGCTCCCGCTCACCACCCCTGACAGAACAGCCTGCTCTTGCGGCTTCTCCTGTGTTAGAGCCCAATCTGGTCCCAGTTTGACCACTGCTAGAAGGAAGAAAGCATCTGAGGAGGATAACTTCAAATTAGTTGCTTAGGCGTAGCTCTGTTTCTGTGGGATAGAGGGATTTCTTTTTGATGAGCTTTTCTTTATGTGATTAAAATTTTGCAGGCCCATGAAGGGAGAGGTTGATAATGGTACTTTTAGTGAGACTAAGGAAAAACACTAACCACTTTGACATCCCAGCCTTCTCATATGTAATGTTCTTATTCTCATTTAAATGTAATTATTTGAAAGTATATATATAAGATCAAGCCTCTGAGTGACAATAATACAATAAGAGCTGGAGGGGACCTTAAAGATCATCGAGTTCTAACCCCCCCTGCCATGGGACAGGGAAACCTCCCACTAGATCAGGTTGCTCATCCAGCCTGGTCTTGAACACTTCCAGGGATGGGGCATCCACAGCTTCTCTGGGCAACCTGTTCCAGTGTCTCACCACCCTCACAGGAAAGAATTTCTTTCTAGTATCTAATCTAAATCTCCCCTCTTTCAGTTTAAAACCATTACCCCTTGTCCTATCACAACACTCCCTGATAAAGAGTCCCTCTCCAGCTCTCCTGTAGACCACCGTTCAGATATTGGAAGGCTGTTGTAAGGTCTCCCTGGAGTCTTCTCTTCTCCAGGCTGAACCCCAACTCTCTCAGCCTGTCTGCTCCAGCCCTCTGATGATTTTCATTGCCCTCCACTGGACTTATTCCAACAGGTCCATGTCCTTCCAGTGTTGAGGACTCCAAAGCTGAACACAGTGCTCCAGGTAGGGTCTCACAAGAGCAGAGTACCTGTTGGCCACACTTCTTTTGCTGCAGCCTAGGAGGCAGTTGGCTTTCTGGGCTGCCAGCATGCATTGCTGGCTAATGTTGAGCATCTCATCTACAACCAGTCCCATGTTCGGGGCTGCACTTGGGGCTGTTCTCCATCCATTTACCGCCCAACCTGTATTTGTGCCTGGGATGGATTGATTCCACTGCTTGGCTCTGTGCACATATACATATATATATATGCCTGTGGGGGTGTGCCCCTGAGACTGACTCACAAGAGAGCCTGAGTAGTTTGATATCCAGAGGATTGCAACTGTTTGGTTTTTAATACTGGTTTAGCTTGTGCCATACGGGTGCAGTTTTGTATGGAACCTAGAAACACGTTCTAGTATGTGAGTTCTCACTCTATCTATATTGCTTGTTAAAAAGTTTTGTTGTGACTTTTCTGCCAAACATAAGTAGGTCAGATTTGAGTAAGATCTAAATGGTAACAGGTCTCAGTGTAAACTCCATTTAAACATTTACCAGCAATATTTCATTTTTGATTGATGTGCACCCCAAACCAGGGTGTGAATCTTTGACCATGAAAGACACACAGTGCACAACTGGACTGTGAAGATATGTTTGCAACACGGTTATGCCTTGCTCCACAACTGAAATTATCAATTCTTTTCTACTATTACCTCATGATACTTATACAAAAGTATGTATTGATATTCAAGTTGCAGCCACTGGTGCTTTACCGTGAAATCATATTACTAAAACTCACTCATCTTTCTACAAATCTTAAAAAGAAGCTGCTTCGTCTGAATGTCTAAGATGAAACATTTTCTTTTATTAAAAGGAAAGCAGGCTGATTTCCCATTGTTATTATGTTAAAGTCACTAACAGAACAAGGAATGAATGAGGATAGATAAACAAGCAGTACAAAAAATAAAACTTCACTCATAATAAAGAAAAAAACCCCACATTTCAATAAATGTTCTGGGTTTTTAATATGAAGCTGACCTGGCATTTTTTACTCCTGAGTCACACACAGAAATGTTGCTGTGCAGTGGACCATAACCACATGAAAGTCTGACCGTTTTGCAGACTTACGGAATCCCAGTGGGATTTTCTTTCTAAATATAAACGATATGCTATCCTCACAGGCAGAGTCTTCAAACAGTGCTGATGCTCTGATATCAGCATTGCTGTTGCTGGGCAAATCTATCATTTCAAAACTTGAATGAAATCTAAGCCTCTCAACACAAAATGTTTGCCAAACACTTAGAAAATGACCCACAAAAAACAGTGTAAACGAATAAACATTTTTTAAGTTACTGGAATGTTATCTGAAAAGATCTGACTGTTTAACAAGCCTTTTAAATCACTGAAAGATTGCATATGCAGAGTGCATAAAGGGAAAGCTATTTGTTTGCAGACAGCCTTGAATGTAAAGGTGACACTGTAATTGGATCCAGGCTTAACTTTTCCATCATCACCCTCACACATGAAGGTCTTCGGTGTCTGTTAAAGCAACAAGCCACTCTACTGACAGTTCACTGGATCTTCAGTCTACTTTAACTGCAGAAAGTGCTGTGAAGAAAAATTGCAGTCTCTGAATTACAAGCCAACTATAGATTATATATCGGGTATAGTTGATAACGTATGTCTGTACATTCCTTTTATTTATTATATGTTAAGTTTCAGCAGAATTGCGCCTGCTTTCCATTTGTGAGGTAGAGGCATGCTTGTGCATATATCCTGCAATATTTTTTTCTACATTAACCTGGAATTTGAAATTATACTGTTGTGGAACACTTTATTTTGTCAGCTATTTGTAGTGGGGAGATATAAAGTGACTGGAGTGAAATTTTCATTGGCTGGGGTGGGAGGTGGGGGGGAAATGAGACATACACAGACACCAGCAGCTGTCACTTCTAGGGACTCCCAGATCCCATGATCTTCCTTTAGAGATGGTTAGAACTCCCCTGGGCCCTCCCAACAGTCAGCTCCTCCCGTGGTCTGAACCCTTGGACACAGACACAGCCACACAGCCACACACGCGGCTTGCTGGCCACTAGTCTGTTGTGATCTTTGCTGGTGCTCACAGGCTCACTCGTGTCTCCACACACTCTGGTCGCTAGCACTGCAGACCCATGGACCCTCCACCCCAGGGGCTGACCCCCGCTGGTGCACTCGGGGCCCCATACGCACACCTTACACGCACACGGGACAGAGTCCCGCACCCGAGAAAGCGTTGGGAAGGAATTTAGTAAGATGAGCAGACCGCGCTGGTCGGATGCAAGGCATGGCCATACAAGCATACCCATCAGCAAACTATTTATGCGGCAGGCTCTTTTTGTCCCCTTATTCCTCTATTTTTTCACACTTGTTCCTCCCAAATCACCAAAATTCCTCCCTTTTCCTGCCTTTAGTTCCTCCCCTAAACCCATAGTAAATCCCGTGCAATCCCAAAATGCTATTCTGCAGCCATAATGTTCTCCATACCCTTAGGCAGCAACCCCCATCAATCCAAAAGATGCTCCAGCATTGACTCATCTTGATGGGTTTCACACCTGGACAATGAGCTCAGGCTCTCCTGGAATAAGTCCGAAAGGACCTCCCTGCCTTTCAGTCCTTAATTTGCATTCCTCGCCTCCTTTTGTGCCCTTGTGCTCCTCTGGTCATATGCAGATGGACCGATGGCTCCCGTGATGCGCCTGGGAGGAACCTCCCCCACCTGCCATTGTGTCTTTGTGGGCTCTTTGTGGGTGTGCAGATGAGCCTTTGCCACCTAACACATTCTACAGGTCGGCTGCATTTGTAAGGATTCAGTAGGCAAAATATCCTTCAAATGCATCCTCCCCAAAACAGCACAGGCAAGAAGTTGCTGCACCTCTGGCAGGGGTTTGTGCGGTAACAGCAATTTACCTTGTAGCAGGAGTAAGGACAACTAGAACAGCATTGGCTGCAGTGAATAATTCCTAAAACCGTTACCTACTATCAGCGATAGAAGCAGAAGCTTTCCTAGATTTATCTGGGTAAACAGATATACAGCCTTAGTGCAGATTTAGACTGAGGAAGCAGGAGAGAACACTGCAGTCCCAGGTAGTCTGATTGCACAGTGAAAGTCGTCTTAGGCACTTACGCAGCATAACCGTGCCCAGAACAGAAGGTCTGGTGGTTCCAGTGGAGCTTCAGCTGGCAGGTTATAGGCGTTACAGACCTAGTGGAGATTTAGGACAGAGGTGTCCAGACTATGACCTGCCGTCACTGATAATTCTATGATGGTTCTATCAAATCTATTGTGTTCACATGATTTCTGTACACTTGCAATTTCAATCTGCCCTTGTTGGGTTTTGTACCCGGTTGGAACTTCAATCAATGTTAATAGGCAGGACTCTCATTTGTCATCTTCAGTAGCAGAATGATAGCAAATGAACTTTTCAGATTAAACTCTGGGCAATTTTGTGGATGGTGAAACCGTATGTTAAAAAAAGAAGAGTATTGTGGGAGAGCCCTCAACCAAGGACAAAGCTATTCCCGAAGGATACCTTTCACATCAGCCACATAGCAGGTATTAGAAAGGACTGAGGATTCCCCATTTCCATTACTCTTATGACATGTATGGAATAGTTTTAAAAAACAATTTTATATATAGTTTAAGAGAAGATAAAGAGCCCATCTGAATGGATATAACATTTAAGAGGGTGAGCTAAAGGCTATCACAACTCCCTGTTAGTCTCTCAAATTAAGTTCACATCTGCTGTTGCTGAGATGAAGTAAAATCTACAGGATTCTAGATTTCCACAGATATGAAACATTCAATAGCTAGTGCAGGGAACTATTTGAATGTCATTACATTAAATCAATGGAAAACATAGGTATTGCATTAAAATGTTGTTAAATGTCTGCTAGCATGAGTGAAACAAGAATTTGGCATAGGGGTTAAAATGAGATGCCCTGGAAACAAGAAGCATTTAGAAATCCTGGATCAAATTAATGCCTGTAACACCTCCATTCAAATGAAACTACAAGTTTCGGGGGTGGGTTCACCCTATGTAAATCAACTATGAAAATAAACAGTTTGTTGTAAATAAAGGGTAAGAAAGAAATAATAATACTGAATGTATATAAATTAGGAATATGCTCTCCTGTTAAACTGATTTCAGTCCAGACCATCTTATCTCAGAAGAGATTAAATCAATAACAGAAAAGCATTTCAAAAAGCATTTGTGAGGAAATGTAAAGGACTTGGTAAACTGGAGTAATGTAAAAGATCAGCAGTTCAGTTTCATTAGAGTAGGAAAGAGTAAAATGCACAGAACAAACTGAAACAAGACACAACATGCCATAGATATTCAACCTAGGGGACAGATTGCCGTGAGACACTACTAATGCTTGATGAATTTCAGGTTTGGAAGTCATGTAAATTTTCATACTCATGAAGAGAAATCAGCATATAGAAAATTAAGAAAAAGTACTTTTCCTCTAGGTAGACTATTTGAGGTATGCTTACCGTGGAGCTCTTTGTGACTTCTGAAGTGTCTGCCAATTTATAGAGAGAGGAACTGGACTGCAAGTATAAGAAATTTCTGGTTCACAATATATGTGTGACTGCATTTTACTAAAGATCAGAATATTCTCCTGAAGTATGGCTAAGTACAACCTTGATTTTTACACCAATATATTGCATCCTTTCTGTTTCTGATCCCTCTGCCATTGGAATGATGAGAGCAAGAAATTTGCTGTGTTTTCCTGCTTGGTAATAATTTTTTTCTGTTTAGATGTTCCTTTTGTATGTTCATTCTAACACACAGAGTAATACTAATATTTTGTTATTGAAAACCAGGAAGAAATGCACTGCAAAATACATTAATGATTCTCATAAGGTACTTCATATTAGGCTTCCCCCACTTTCCCCCTCTCAACCTTTTCATATTTGCCATGTTTTAAAGAGAAATGTAATTTATTGTCATCACCAAAGGTATTCTTAGTAAGGCACCATGAATGATTGCTGTCTCCATTCAGACGTATCTCATATTCTAAGAACTAGCTCTAATAAAAACCTCCTTTGGTTTTTGTTCTCAAGAAAGCACCCAAAAGATCAAAGTATTAGCAAGGCTACTGTAGCTGATCTCAGCTATAACATATTCTGTATGTCTAAAATGCTTATGATATTTTATTTATGTAAATACTCTTTTAAAACTTCCAGATGAGTGTTAACCAGTTATTAAAGCATTTCACAAGATCTTCTTGGCAGAGAAGCCTCTCTCTGCTGCTAGACAAAGTAAGATTTTTTAATATACATTATTCCTCAGCAATAGTGCTGGGTTCCAAAGCAGCAGTTATCCCAAATATCACTGACAAATCGCGATCTTGAGGTAAGTTGCACGGTACTGTTGGGATATTTGTAATTCGTCACATCCATTTTATGTTTACCAACTTTGATGTTAATCCATGAGTAGGATGTCCTTCAGTGAATGAAATCTATTTTTACAGCTGTTTTAAAATTGATTGGATTGCAGGCACGCCTACTGAAATCACTCAACCAATTGAAGAAACAGAATGAGATTTGGATTATAGGGTTTCAGATAATACCAAGTCCCTTGTGAAAGGTATGTTATTTCTTTTCTTTGTTCTGCTTTTGGAAAAGTATAGCTGTGGGTTGGTGGGGTTTTTTCAACTGTATAGGTCATAGGAGATATAAAGATTTCCAAAGCAAAATCGCAGTCTGTGTTCTGAATAAAGCTAATCCAGGGCAGAGTGTTTCACAAAGGTATTTAGTATGTTATATATGATCATCATTAATGTTCTCTCAGGGACATAGGAAGATGTCCTTTAGCTATCTTTTCAAAACAATTCAAATATCTCAGTTTTGATTATTATTTAAGCATACCATTGGTTAGCAAAGCTCTTACAATGAATCATACTACACAATATATCACGCAATCATTAAGGGTAGAAACCATTTTTGTCAAAGTGACAAGTAAAGCTCGTTCCTTACAACAGGGATTGAAAGGCTGCTGCCCTGATAACCAATTCCTTGAAGTCAATCAGTCCCAGGAAGAGGAACTGATTCAGAGGATTTCAGCACACACATCTTCCTAAGACCAAGGTGTAAAAAGTAGTGATGCCATAGAGAAAACTAGCTGACTACAGCTGAGGAGTCTACAGGAAACCTTGGCATTTTTCTTTTAGAAACCTTGAGGCCTAGTTCTTTGATTATCTATGTACTGTTAAGGCACTGAAGTTGATTTCAGTGCAGATTTTCATATGCTAATTTTTTCAGATAAGCCTTTTGTTTGCAGGAAGAGCTGCATGAGAAAGCCCTAGAAGAGTATCTGGTATCACCAAATATATATGACTTTAAGTGGATTTTGCAACTAAAATAATGCTCATATAGTTGCACTCATTTACATTCTGTGACTTTTGTGTCTTAAAATATATTGCTGAATATATCCACACTAATGCTGAAAAAATGTATATACTGGTTGTATGGGACTGTTTAGTCTGAGGAAGAGGAGGCTGAGGGGAGACCTCATCACTCTCTACAACTGCTTGAAAGGGCATTGTAGAGAGGTTGGTGCTGGTCTATTAGCGATAGAACAAGAGGGAATGGCTGCAAGCTGCAGCAGGGTAGGTTTAGACTCAACATTAGGAAAAAATTCTTCCCAGAAAGAGTGGTCAGGCCCTGGAATTGGCTGCCCAGGGAGGTGGTGAAGTCACCATCCCTGACTGTGTTTAAGAGTAGATTGGATGTGGTGTTGAGGGATATGGTGTAGCAGAGAACTTTGTAGAGTAGGGCTGATGGTTGGACTCGATGATCCCAAGGGTCTCTTCCAACTAAAATGATTCTATGATTTTATGTATATATAATGAGAGAGGTCGTTTATATAGACCTCATAAAGCTTTTAGCACTGTCCACCATAACTTCCTCTAAAGCAAATTTAGGTACAGAGTTACTACCAAGTGAACTGAAAACTCTTCCACATTATCTAACGAGAATTATACATCAATACAAGTTCCACAAGGATCTGTTCTGTGTTTGGATAAGTATTTTTGTTATTGATTTGCATCATGAAATAGAAAACAGACATCACATCTGAAGATAACACAACTTAGGAGAAGTTGCAAGTATAATGGGAACCATACTTTCATTCCAAAAGTTCTTCATAAACTGAAAAAGGTGATGCTGAAAAGAGGCTACCATTCAATAGGAAGAAATGTCCATTTTAAACATAGGCACCAACAATCAGTTATAGAAAACAGCATGGGCAGTAACAGGTGAGGGATGAGTTCTGCAGAACACAATCTGAAATCGCAAGTCTAATACCTCATTGTTCAAGGCATGTTGGATTATCCTTTTAGCCTGCTTGATATCAGCTGGAGAACTTCCAGTCTTGGAGAATGATACTTAAAGAGTTCAGAAAGGAGGAGCTAAAACAGACAGAGACCTGGAAAACATGGTATACAAGTTCAGTTGGAAGAAAGTCACAAAAAATAAGGCAGCAAGGAAGGGAATACATTATTAATCTGGTCTATGCTGGACATGATGAGGAAAATTAGCCTAAAATTGCAGGAAATAAAATTTAGACTAGACATTACAAACTCCTCTGTAAATAGTAAGTATAATAACATATGGGTGTAGATAGATGCAGCAGATGATTGCAGAATCACCAGTAGCTATGTGAACCTTAAAGATAGATTTGGTGCCTTAGTTCACCCCAAACACATTATCACCCCAAAGTCAGTTTTTATTACCCAGTCTTAGTCAAAAACCAATAAAGTAACACAATCTTAATCAAAAGCAAGCATTAAATCCATTTGCAGAAATTTGGTTGTCAATTTACACATCTATGTGAAACGTAAAGTACAATCTATCTTCATAAATATGAAGGTACCAATGACTAAGCATTGCTTTAGGAAGCAGGAAAGAGCATTTTCCTTTTTGATTTGTTAATGATTCACCTCTGAGCACCACTGAGTATTTCAGCAGGCTATAATGACATCTAAACATGCCCAGAAGACCTTGGCATTTTCGGAGCTGGGAAGGGAAGGCAATAGAGTGATGAAAGGAAACTTTTCACCAGTGAGTTAATATTAAGAAAACCAGAAAGAGTGGGAGGGAGGGGTATTTTGAATATGAATAGCTCTCAAAGATAATCTGCTATAAAAATAAGTATGACTCCCTACTAACAGATTCCTTTCCATTAATACAACTTGAAGATGCAGAGTTGTGCATCAGCCAGAAACCATGAAGTATTCTTTAGCTTGACACATAGATACAAATAGGGTGAGAAAAACTTTTGGAACTTACTAAGTACTAGGTGAGGTATAATCAACTTTTTGTTTCTGTATCTTTTGTCTTAATACTTGTATTATCTTGTTGGTTTGTTATTTTGTAAATGAATGCATTTAGAATCATAGAATCAT
>VZTM01026440.1:0-39222 GCA_013400555.1 Jacana jacana
CAAAGGGTCAACTCTCTTTCTCCGAAGGCCAAGGAGGACCCTGTCTGTTCCTCTGCCTTTGACCCTGGATCCATGTGTTCCTGACTCCAGAGCTGGAATCCAGCTCCTGTCGGTCACTGAGTCCAGTCAGTCCTTCCTGATGCCTGTTGGTGATCGTCATCCTGGGAGCTTCATATAGTTTTGTATATGTTATATCTATTTCACTATTTTCTTCTTTAATTTTAGTATTAATACTTCATTACAGTAGTTAGTTCATCCTAAACTCATAAATCTCCTGCTCTCTTCCTCTCCTTTCTTTGTCAGTCTGGTTTTGGTAAATTTAGCTGAAACCACAACACATGGTCATAGCTGGAAACGGCTACTCTGTACCCCAGCAATTAAATCTTATAAATGAATATAAAGAGAGAATCCATCAAGAAGCCTCTGCCTAATAGCCTGGTGCTATGGGCATGTGTGATAACCCGAGGAAAGACATGGAAAAATCAAGGCAATTAAAACCAGGCTTGCCCTCATCTTTGGATCACTCAAAAGCCCCAGAATAGGCTTTGCAGCAATCTTTGAGGTTCTGACATCAGCTTTTAAGGCTCCGTTTCGTACTGGAGCACAACCGAGGCCTTTCAGATGTTTGTGAAAGAGGACTGTGTTGAAATGTCTGCCTTCAGATGAGAACAGGCTGGGCTGTGGGTCACCACTCCCCCTGGCTTGAGGTGACCACCGTGCCTGGCATCTTGCCTGGGAAACCTCCCTGGCGAACTCCTGGCCTCAATCAATGCACTTCCCCGAAAAACGCCAGCTTAGAGAAAACAGCATATTTAAAAGCAAAAGGCACGCTGGGGTTTATTGAATTTGTTCCAAATGGTTCTACATTCAATCACCCAGAAACTGTCTCCCTGCAGGCAACAATATCTTTTACTAATGAGTGCTTGCTGCATGAAGTAGCCCGTCTGGTACTTCACACGTTCTTTGCTCTGACTCTGCGTTTGGGTTCCTTCTGGTTTTCTTGTGGTTGTTTCTTTAACGTGAAGAAAGGCCAAAACATTCACAACGGGGAAAGAGGAGCGGGGGGCGGGGGGAAGCCAACCCAAAAACCAAGATGTGGGGAGTCACTTCGCATCTGAACTGTGGAGAAGTGGTGTGTTCATCTCTGGTTCTGGGCCTGAGGGCTGGAGAAAGCCACTTTGGGTTGGTCTCCTGATGCCCATGCAGAGAGATCATACCTAGTGCAGTGTTTCTGCTGATTTATAGCCTTTGTGGAGCCTCACGTGCTGAGCTCCGAGGATGGGTTTAGCTTCCACAGAGGTTGGGCATGTATTGGTTGCACCACAGTGATGAGCACAGCGCTTCAGCTTGCTCAGACCTCATGTTCTGCTCCCACCAGCTTTATTCCGCTGTCTCTGTGGTGCGGTCGGGACATTATGGAAGAGCAGGCTGTCCTGCACTGTGGCTTTGCAGCCCACACAGCTGCCTTTGACCCTCTTCCACTAGTTGTCTCCTTGGGTTTTAATTTTTCATCTTTAAAATTACTTTTATGTTGTTGCTTTTTTGGTCTTTTAAGCAACTGGAGTGCTTCTTGAGGGTGAAGTTTGTTCCTGTGTCTCTCCTTCTCTATCTTTCCACTCCCCCGATTATGGCCACTGTCTCTGGTGTGGCACCTGGGGGAGTGCTGTGCATCCCAGCTGCATTGGGGCAGGGATTTAACCTCAGCCTTGGGGGCAGCTTTGCCAAAGTGAGCTTAGAGAACCTGAGTATTAGAGTACCCCTCTACTCTGCACTTGTGAGACCCCACCACAGCTCTGTGTCCAGCTCTGGAGTCCTCAACATAAGAAGGACATGGACCTTCATGTTGGAACAGCTCCGGCAGAGGGCCACGAGGATGCTCAGAGGGATGGAGCACTTCTACTGTGAAGACAGGCTGAGAGAGCTGGTCTTGTTCAGCCTGGAGAAGAGAAGGCTCTAGGGAGACCTTATAGCAGCCTTCCAGTATCTGAAGGGAGCTACAGGAGAGCTGGGGAGGGAATCTTTGTCAGGGAGTGGAGTGATAGGATGAAGGGTAATGGTTTTAAACTGTAAAGAGTGGAGATTTAGATTAGATACCAGAAAGAAATTCTTTGGTGTGGGGGTGGTGAGACCCTGTCCCAGGTTGCCCAGAGAAGCTGTGGCTGCCCCATCCCTGGAGGGGTTCAAGGCCAGGCTGGATGGGGCTTGGAGCAACCTGGTCTGGTGGGAGGTAACCCTGCCCATGGCAGGGGGGTTGGAACTCCATGGTCTCAAAGGTCCCTTCCAACTCTAACCATTCTAGGATTCTCTGACTAATCGATCTGGTCAGCTGCATGTGGGTTAAGTGAGATGTCTGCCTTGCATCTCTGAGATGACAGCTGTCTGTGGAGGGGAGAGCTGGAGGAGCTGTGTGCTCCTCTCCCTGCCCCCTTCAAACCTGTCTTTTCATGAACAACAGGAGCTTTGGGGTTTGTGCATCTTGCCGAGCTGGAAGAGGATAAAACTCTCCAGCTGCCCAGGAGGGAAAGAGAGAGAGACGCTTTGAATTTCTTCCCCTAAAACATAACTCACTCTAATTGTTTTCTTCCTTTTCCTGCTTTTTCTCGCTCTCGCTGCCTCTCTTTGAATCGAGGATTTATCTTTGCTGGCACATGGGTGCAGGGCTATCGCAGACAGTGTTGTCTAGCAAAACATGTGCAGAATGAGTAGGTGCTAGTGCTGCTGCCAAACTGCTCCCCACCTCCGGGGACCCTTCCTTCTCACCCATACCCTCTGTGTGTCTCCCACCTCGCTCCCATCGATCAAGGTGCAGGAGTTCATTGGCAAAACTGGTCTGACAGGCAGGAAGGGTGAAGCAAGGGGAGAGAGCAAATGCAGCGGGAGACAGGATTTGACTAACCCAAAGCCAAGGAGGAGAACCTGCAGGATGCCTAAGGTAAGGACTTGTGCTGGGGGAGGCTGTCCCCCTGCCCTGTCTCAAGAGCATCCCAAGGTGGATGCTGAAGGGCAGCACATAAGAAATGAGAGAGTTCATGCTCTGAGGACAGCTAGCAGCCACGGATGGATTCGTCCCACTGTGGTTTCACAACTAAACATCCCAAAACTTTGCCAGTCTTGCCAAACACGGGTGTAGATGCTGTCCCAGCACAGCTGGCACCCTAAAGGCTGCAGGGTGTGGGTGAAAGGATGTTCAGAAAGCATCTGTATGGGCATCCACTCCTGAACCTTCTCTCACGCCTACACCAGAGGGGTATATCTGCCCCGTGCAACGAGATGGGTATCCTCCAGTGTGCCCCTTCCCCATGCAGCCGCCACTGCTGCCTTGTTTCAGCAGCCCAGCAGCTCTTGGCAGTGCATCCAGCCTAAAAATAAAAAGACTGATTGTCCACTTCAGCTGTAATTACGGCCTGAAAAGACCCAGTGGGAAAAAGAAGGGGCGGTGGATGTGGAAGAGGAGGGCAGTGAAGGGAGGGAGAAAGCAGGAAAGAAACCTATCCTTGAACGGGTTATATCAATCATCCAGGCTGCTGCCCATGCACGGTCCCTTTCTGGTTCTCAGGAGGGATCAACTGTGTCCAGCGCTGGGGAAGCATCACCTGAGTGGTTAGCTGGAGCTGTGGCTTCCCTGGGGTGGGGGGGGAGGGGTTCCACCCTGAATTTCAACCCCCAATTATTCATCTATCCTTTTCCTGCCATTCCCCAGTAAGCTGGTCTGGCTGGCATTGCTTACCCTTGCCCCAGGAGCAAGCCAGGCTCTTTTTTATGTGGTATCAAGCTCTGCGGCGTGTTTGGCTGGTCTTTGGTTAGCCCTGGGTTGTGCCCACATGCAGAGTTGCTGGTGAACAGATGCAGAAAAAAGAGATATCCTCTTGTCACAAACCAAGTCTAAAATATGCAGCAATACTAGATCCACAACACATTTTGGGGGTTTTCTTTTGCTGCCATCTTCACCCCATGTATATCCAGTTTGCTGGTGTCTCCATTCCTCTGGAGTCTTTAAATATCACCTTGGTCCTATTTGTAAGAGCCTGTCTGGCTTATATTTATTTCTTTGTTTTTAAGTGTACCTGCCTCACCAATTGGAGAAGTTCATGCTCTTTGACCGGACCGCATTGGAAGGAAGCAGAACGTTGGTGCTCCTGGAAGTGCTGCCAGCCCTGTGCCTTCCTCTTGTCCCAGCCCCAGTGAGTCACGATGAATCCTGAGCATCAGAAGCTGCAGGTGATGAATTAGCTGGGGAAGCAGAAAGCAGTTTGGGAGACAGTCCCAGGGTCAAGGACACTTATCAGTGTCTATCAATGGATGGTGGCACTGAAAAAGTTGTGGCCAGTGTCTCCATGTCCAAGTGGAGACCAGTGATGAGTGGTGATCCTCAGGGGTCAGTACTGGGACTGGTGCTGTTTAATATCTTTGTCAGTGACATGAACAGTGGGATTGAGTGTACCCTCACCAGGTTTGCCAATGACGCCAAGCTGTGTGGTGTGGTTGAGACACTGAAAGGAAGGGATGCCATACAGAGGGACCTGGACAGGCTGGAAAGGTGAGGCCATGCAAACCTTATGAAGTTTAACAAGGCCAAGTGTAGGGTCCTGCACCGGAGTCAGGGCAATCCCAAGCACAAATACGGGCTGGTTGGAGAATGGATTGAGAGTAGCCCTGAGGAGAGGGACTTGGGAGTGTTGGTGGATGAGAAGCTCAACATGAGCCAGCAGTGCGCACTGGAGGCTCAGAAAGACGGCTGCATCAAAAGAATTGTGGCCAGCAGGTCAAGGGAGGTGATTCTACCCCTCTACTCTGCCCTCGTGAGACCACCACCTGGAGTCCTGTGTCCAGTTTTGAAGCTCCCAATATAAGAAGGATGTGGACATGTTAGAGTGAGTCCAGAGGAGACCACAAAGATGATTAGAGGGATGGAGCACCTCTGCTGTGAGGACAGGCTGAGAGTTGGGACTGTTCAGCCTGGAGAAGGGAAAGCTCCAGGGAGACCATATAGCACCTTCCAGTCCCTAAAGGAGGTACAGGAAAGGTGGGGAGGGACTTTCTATCAGGAAGTGTAAAGACCCGGGGGTAACAGTTTTAAACTAAAGAGGGGAGATTTAGATTAGATACTAGAAAGCAATTCTTTGCTGTGAGGGTGGTGAGACCCTGTCCCAGGTTGCCCAGAGAAGCTGTGGCTGCCCCATCCCTAGAGGAGTTCAAGGCCAGGCTGGATGGGGCTTGGAGCAACCTGGTCTGGTGGGAGGTGTCCCTGCCCAGGGCAGGGGGGATGGAACTCAATGATCTCGAAGGTCCCTTTCAACCCGAACCATTTTGTGTTTCTCAGCACTGTAGGAAGGTTCTGGGGCAAGGATGGGTCCTGGTGTAGTAGTGGCACAGGTCACCCAAAAGGTCAGCAAGGGGAATGCAGTGAGGACCTGTGGTAGGGAAGTCTTGGGGTTGCAGCATTGGTGCTCTCATGCTTGCTGCAGGCTGGGTGTGATGCAGTTGCTCCCACACAGCTTCATGAGCCAAAAATGCACCCTGGGGACAGTCACCTTGCCACCCCATAGTTTCCAACCACCTTGTATCTCCTCCAGCACCCAGCAAGGCTCTAGAGACCCTGTACAAGTCACTCCCTGGGAGACTGGAGAAGCACTACAGCTGGCCAGAGACAGCATGACAGATGGAGAGGCACACGGATACCCCAAGCCTATAGCTCAGGCTACACTTCTGCGTGCTGCCTCTCTTTAAAATGCCAGCAATGTCCTGTCATTATCAGCTAATGCCCTCTAATGGGTCCATTAAACAGCTCTGTCTTTGCCTTGGCTTCTAGTTCCCCCTCCCCTACTCATAATCAGGCGGCATTACCTGCTTCAGGAGATATGATGAGGCTACTTAATTATTTCTAAATGACAGTGCTGAGCCAGCAGCAGAGAGCCGTTCACCCTTACTTGGCCAAGCAAGACCCCTGGATGCTGGACGGGGGGCGGTGGTGGTGGCAGCGAAAACCCAGCTCTCGCTGCCCACTCTCTCAGCCAGCTTTCCTCTTGCTGTTGCAGCGGTGGCCTGGGTGTCCCTGAGGGCACCCATCTGCAGATATAGCAGATTTATAGCAAACCGTTCCCCCAGCCCTGTCTCCATCTTTGCAGAGCAAAGTGCATTTTGCCTTGTCTCTGCCCAAAGCAAGTCCAACCAACCTCCTATGGATTACAGGGCTTGCTGCCCCCTCCAGCTATGCCAGCCCAGATCTTTGCTCACTGCTGGGGCAAAACATTCCATGAACCCCAGGAGGATATCCAGATGCCTATTGCCATCCCCTGTGTGCACCTTCACGTAACCATCTCTTAAAACACAGGAAGAACGGGAGCTGGAGTGAGTCAAAATTGACTGCTTTTTACTCAGTGCTGGGCTGGATTTCTCTGGAGTTTGGAGAAATTTTTAATAGCTCTGACTATTGATAATATGTCACTGGGAATTTGCTTAGCACTTCATGGCACAAGCGCTAAAAATACAAGGTCCCGCTCCCCAGAGTGCTTGGAAACGCCAAGAGAAAGCAAACTCGGAGAAGCCATAAGGTCATGGAGAGATGTGGAGGTCCCAGGAGTACAGCCAACTGAGAAGGCTGCTGGGGATGCTGAAGAGAAAGGGGAGAGAAATCTGGGTCTGTTGGAAGCTCAGCATCTGCACTGAAGGGCTGATGGAGCATCTTGATTTTAGGATCCATCACCTTGGGGCAAGTAATTTGCTTTTCTCACACAGAATCACAGAATCTCAGAGACTGGAAGGGACCTTGAAAGATCATCTAGTCCAATCCCCCTGCCGGAGCAGGAACACCTAGATCAGGTCACACAGGAATGCCTCCAGGTGAGTTTTGAATGCCTCCAGAGAAGGAGACTCCACAACCTCCCTGGGCAGCCCCTTCCAGAGTTCCCTCACCATAAAGAAGTTTTTCCTCATATTTAAGTGGAACCTTCTCTGTTCCAGCTTGCACCCATTGCCCCTTGTCCTGTCATTGGATGTCACTGAGAAGAGCCTGGCTCCATCCTCCTGACACTCACCCTTTATATATTTATAAACATTAATAGGGCACCCCTCAGTCTCCTCTTCTCCAAGCTAAAGAGACCCAGCTCCCTCAGCCTTTCCTCCTATGGGAGATGCTCCACTCCCTTCATCATCTTGGTAGCCCTGCCCTGGATTCTCTTCAGCAGTTCCCTGTCCTTCTTGAACTGAACGGCCCAGAACTGGACACAATATTCCAGATGGGGTCTTACCAGGGCAGAGTAAAGGGGGAAGAGAACCTCTCTTGACCCACTAACCACCCCCCTTCTAATACACCCCAGGATGCCATTGGCCTTCTTGGCCATGAGGACACAGCGCTGGCTCATGGTCATCCTGCTGTCCACCAGGATCCCCAGGTCCCTTTCCCCTACGCTGCTCTCCAACAGGTCACTTCCCAACCTATACTGGTACCCCTTTCCCTCAAGATGAGGAAGAACGAGGTTCTCGGGGCACTTGCAGATCCCTGGGTGAAAACCACAGTGATACTAATTTTGGTTATTGGGAGGAATGCTAGAGGAAGATGTAGACAGGAGATCTCTCTCACAGACCCGAGAGAGATGGCAAAATGCGTCTGCTATTCTGCGTCCTAGAGCAGAAGGATATTTGTAGCAGAAGGCAATGACAGAAATAGCCTTTAAGGCAATATGTCCCTTCCTGCAAACTTGTTGTGCCTTTTACTCTCAGTTTTATGTGTCAGTTTTATTCCTAATGACCTCTGATATGGCAGGCAGGCCTTCATCTTCTCCCTTTCATGCTGGGCTGTACGCTTCTGGAGGTTTGGTTTTTTGGGTGGGGTGGTTTGGTGGGGTTTTTTTCCCCCCCTCTCCACGTTGTTCTGTTATAATGTCACGCTGAGCTGCTAAACCCAGCTGCAGTTTTGACAGATGATGTACTCGTTCCCTCTGCTTTGGATTTGACATTTTCACGAGCGTTAAACACACACGCTTACAAAATGTGGAAGGGAAGGAAGAACCCCCTACCGCCGCCATCGCCGCCGCTCTCTCCCGGTTTGTTGCTGTTGTGTTGTGGGGTTGTTTTTTTTTTTCCCCAGTTTGGCTTCATTTTGGAGCTGATGAAAGATGCCAGGTTAATGGCCCTTGAAACTGAAACCCTCCATTTAGCCCTCGCACAAGCGGGGCGAGGAGAGCCCACCGCACATGCTGCTCCTCTGCTGCTTCTGCAGCTTCATCAGCCTTGCTCGGGTGGTAGCCCCGTTCCTGGAACCCTCACCAGTCCATGCCACTCAGAAGGCATCGTCCATGTCATTAGCCTCTTCCCTGTCGCTCTGTGGCTCTGGATTTAGCACAAGAAGCTCTAAATATTTCAGGGCTGCGCTGCTAGACACAGCAGCTCTGTCCTCCTTTGCAGCCAAGGCGGTGTTGCACAACCAGTTCCAGAGAGATGATCCTCCGGAGGGCGGGAGGGAGGGTTAACCCCAGAAGGGAACCCGTACTTGAAGCCTGGTCTCCTGGCAGAGAAAGGAATGACAGGGGAGAAGAAAAGTGGGATGAAGCTTAAAACTGTTCACCCGTGCTGATATTCTGGGATCTTTCACGCTGCAGCAGAAGCAGCCAAGAGGAATTTTTCCTTCCACGTTGATAGAAGCGGGATGAGGCTATTTATCTTTGATGAAATGCCAAGAAATGGTTGATCGTGTTTAGAAGCAGCAAGCAGGTATAATAAATAGGGCTTCCTGCTCCAAGACAGGACGAGAAGTGAGAGTGAACAGACCAGATCTGATAACTGTCTCCACACATCCTTTTTTTTGTGCTGTGACTGATGCAACTCCGCTATCCACAGTGGATCTCGGGCTAGAGAAGGCATAGAGGTCTACTGGCACTTCTGCCACCTGAAAAGCTGGCTGACCTTGTGCTGGGATATTACAAAAAGGGGAGTACTCTGGCCCGGCAGATCCCGGAGGTGCTGTGTCCATAGGGTAGGTCTGGATAATGCAGAGGGAGATGCTGTGGGTCAGTTGCTGTACAGAAGAAAGGCAAACCTCATACTTTTGAGGCTGATAGGGCTCACCAAACCTTGGAAAACCAGCTGAGGAAGATCTTCAAACTCCGGTCAAGACAGAGAAGAGTTCCAGGCTGCTGCTACTTGTGTGAAGGCACCATGAAGAGAAGGAGGCAAAGGTTTGCTGTGCCATCCACTATCAAACCAAGGACAGCTGAAGGAAGAAGAGGGAGGACCTCAACACACATAAAGAAAATGCACCTGAGTCTGTACTCAGCACCCTCCCAGTTTCTGTCTGATGAAATGCTGATGCTATTACTGGTGGAACTGAAGCAATGGGACATGGAAGAGGGGAGCGTAGGCAACCATGAGTTTGCCCACATGAAGGCTGGGTCAAACGCTCTGATGGCTACACCTGATCCTGATTGCATGGCGTTGGGGCTGTGGACATTATGGTCCTCTACTCATACAGAGGTTTGGTCTTCAGAAACAGCAGGCAGAGTGGGGATGCTTTCCTCTTTCTTCTTTTTTAAATTAAAACCTAAACAGGTGGAAAACAAATCTTCTTTTTCCCTGAGGGTGGGGGGAGGGGGGAAGTCAATGCTTTCTTCTAACACCTTAATTTTAAATGCAAGGGGAAGAGGATTTTCCCTCTTTGGGCCCATAATCAACCCATCACAGTCACGCTTCATCAAGTGTACTTTGTCTGAGTTTAGGCTGCGAGCTCCTCGGGCCAGGACTGCCTCTTGTGCACAAACCAGGGTTGTAAATAAAAAGAAAAATAAGGCAGCCCTGCGGAAGTGGAAATCCTAAATGCTATTATTGTCCTTTTTATTGTTATAATAGAGCCAGAGGAGCAGCAGCAGCAAGTGGGAGCAGCGCACCCTGCCTCTTCACGGGCATCGCAGCAACACATCAAGGGGACAGCTTTGGCTGTGCTGGCCACCCGCTTCTGCTTGCATGGGAAAGGCTGACCCGTGGCACTGCAGTGGGAGAGGAGGGAGGCCAGCTGTGAGAAAGGCAGGCACAGGCAATCAGGTAATATTCACTATATTAACCACAGCAATTAACACTGTCTGAGTGTCCCAGTTTGAGCGACACGGGAGCAACTTATAGAATCATAGAATGGTTAGAGTTGGAAGGGACCTTAAAGATTGTCAGGTTCCAAGCCACTGCCCTGGGCAGGGACACCTCCTACCAGACCAGGTCACTCTAAAGCCCCATCCAGCCTGGCCATGAACCCCTCTAGGGATGGGGCAGCCACAGCATCTCTGGGCAACCTGGGACAGGGTCTCACCAGCCTCACAGCAAAGAATTTCTTTCTGGTATCTAACCTAAATCTCCACTCTTTCAGTTTAAAACCATTACCCTTCATCCTATCACTCCACTCCTTGACCAAGAGTCCCTCTCCAGCTCTCCTGTAGCTCCCTTCAGATACTGGAAGGCTGCTATAAGGTGTCACCAGAGCCTTTGTTCTTCTCCAGGCTGAACAAGACCGGCTCTCTCAGCCTGTCTTCCTAGCAGAGGTGCTCCAGTCCTCTGAGCATCCTCATGGCCCTCTGCTGGACCCATTCCAACAAGTCCATGTCCTTTCTATGTTGAGGACTCCAGAGCTGGACACAGGACTCCAGGTGGCCTCTCATGAGAGCAGAGTAGATGGGTAGAATCACCTCCCTTGACCTGCTGGCCACACTTCTTTTGATGCAGCCCAGGATTTTTAATACCCAGGGGTATTATCTTCTAATGCTTGGGAGAACCACACTTTTAGATGACTCTGGTGTCTGAGTTTGTGAAAATATTTACTTTATAGCCAGCTAGACTGTGTGGGATTCAGGGTCTCAGTGTTTTCAAGTGTGCCAGGTGCAGGGATGGGGAGGAGCCAGACCCAGGCACTTGACCCAAGCTGGCCAATGGACCAACTTTTCAGACCATTTCATACCATGAATGCCACATTCAGTATAAATTAGAAAGTTTACTGCATAGTTTCTCTACCCCTTGATGGTGGTGGTCCAGAGAACTTCTTGCCCCTTCAAGTGCAAGGCCCTTGAGCCCTTCCCTTCCTCCCGAAGCCGTAGTGCTCTTGGTGTCTGACATTTGCTGTCTGCTGCTGGGGGTGCACAGCTTCCTACTGCTACTATGGGTACAATTCTTGTGTATCTTGTGTATTGGGATTAATACCAGTTCTTTAGTATTGTTGTTGATATTTCATAGAACCAGGGAATTGTCAGAGTTGGAAGGGACCTCTAGTCCAACTCCCCTGCCAAAGCAGGATTGCCTAGAGCACATTACTTAGGGCTGCATCCAGGTGGGGCTTGAAGGTCTCCAGAAGGGACTCCACATACTCCCTGGGCAGCCTCTGCCAGGTCTCTGCCACCCTCAACACAAAGAAATTCCTCCTCATATTCCAATGGAACTTCTTGTGTTCCAGCTTGTGCCTATTGCCCCTCATCCTGTCCCTGGGAACCACTGAGAAGAGTCAGTCTCCATCCTCCTTCAACCCACCCTTCAGATCGTTTTGAGCATTAATAAGGTCTCCCTTCAGCCTTCTCTTCTCCAGGCAGTCTTATCCTATCAAAAGTGTTTATATTTCAACCCTTTCATTTCCTTATTTTCCCCAATTCCACTTCCTGAGTGGGGAGGGTTCATCAGGTGACAGAACAACTGTCTGACAGTAAAATGTTACGGGTTTTCTTAAACCAAAGCACTGAGGCATAAAATGGAAAAAAAAAAAAAAACAACCAAGAAAAACAGGGGATTTGATCTTGCTCGCTGTTTGCATCTAGACCCAAGCATGGCATTTGCCTCCACCTCTCAGACCCTCAGCAGCTGGACATCACCTTGATGTCCCTTTCCCTGCTCTGGGGCAGGAGCCCATGGTGCGCTGTACCACCGTGCTTAACATGGGCCCCTGGGGTGATGGAGACAAGAGTCCTCCAATAGGGCAGAGGACTGGAGACAGCAGTCCCACCAGGTTTGTTCCAGAAGATGGTAAAAGAAAAGGGACAAATTGTTGCTGGTATCACTGACTGTGCTTTTCTCAGGACCTTCTTCCTGCTCTGCTGAAAGGAGCTGAAGGGCAACTCTGCTGCGCACCATCCCACTCTGCGGGAGGAGCACATCTTAATTAATTTCAGGGGTGAATGGATGGGCACACTCCTCCACCGAAGGAGCACCCACCCGAGGTTTCCTGGTCAGCAGCTTGTGATGGAGCTCTCCTTTATATTTCAGATCTAGGGCAGTGCACAGCCGAGCACTGACAGGAGAGGTGGCTGAGCGGGAGCCCATCAGGGTAGGAGGCAGCTGGCAGAGATGTGACCGTTCATTTCCCATCAAGGCATCTTGCCAGTCACACACAGCCACCCTTTGCACAGGGAAATTATTGGGGGTGGAAAGAGGGAGGGAAAAAAACCCAGCTCCTCATCTCCATCCATGGGACCACTCCAACCTTGTGCTCCCAGACCCCTGCAGCACAAGTGATACCAGGGTGAGGGGCACCGGCCCCGCATCAACCAACGAGCAAAGGGCATGGGTGGGTAACAGCTACCCAGATGATGCCTCCTTTTCTTTTTTTCCTTTTAATTTTATTTCTAGTGCTGGTGATCCGGGGAAAAACGCATTTGTTTGGGAGATTCGAACAGAAGTGGCAACAGATGCAGTGTGTAATGAAAAAGCAAAAGCCACTATTATGCTTTCAGGAAGAGAACGGAGCGGAGAAAAACTGCAGGCATCAGAGACAAACACACGCAGGATTATGGAAAGGCAATATTTAATAGTTCACCGGTCATGTTCTCATTTCCAAGGTACGTTACCTGTGGAGTTGAATTAAATATAGTATCTGCCTTTTTTTTTCCTTTTTATTTATTAAAAAACAAAACAAAACAAAACAACCAACAACACAAACCCAAGCACCTACCACCAAAAAAAAATAAAACCTTAATTGCTGCCCCTCCATTAGGAGAGCTCTACTCTTTTGTTTTTCCCATCTGCAGCAATGCCCTCCCCTGCTTTTAAGCATCCAGCATTCAGCATCACAGGTAGCTGCTTCCCAGCGCCTGTGCCTGGGGTAAGTCACCCCAAGGCTTGCAGGGGCTATGCTGTGTGCCCTGCCAGGGAAAGTGGTTGTTTTGGAGCTCCTCCAGAAGGGCTGTGCTGTACCCTTCACACCTGAATGTTTTCACTAGCACAAGCCCGAATCTAGAGCATCTTGTGCTGCTTGATGGGGGTTGGGAAGAGGCAGCGGGTGAAGAGTAGTTATAGGAACTTCCTGCACCTCTAAAGGTTGTAACAGGGTGAACCTGGTCCACCTGGACCAGTATCTTTTTCTTCTACAGTTACAGAATACAGTGTGTATTCAGGGAAGAATGAGAACAGTCCTAATTTCCTCATCTTCACATCCCCGTGCTGTTGTTTATCTCCTTCAGCAGTGGAGGTTATTCCCCCATGCACGACACAGAGGTGCCAGGTCCCTCACCTACTGGCAAAGTTGGCATTGATACACTAAGCCTGCTATGGGTCCAGATGGACCATGGGTCTCGTTCTCCCCTGTCTATCAGTATCTGTCTGGTGGCTCTTCTCTTAGGCCTCCATTGTGGGACCCACTCAGTCTGTGCTAACGTCCCATCAAGCACAATAGGATCTGTGAATGGGCCTTTTAGGTTCTGTGTTAATACCACAAATGAAAACAAGGATAACTATCCCTAAATGGAATAGCTCTTTCAAGTAGGTATTACTTCTAACCATTTCTAACTTCATGTAAGGCAACTTGGAATTACCTACAAAGGACCCTCTATAAAGCCAGATTGCCTCGCATTTAATACCTATGCTTTTAGCCTTCTCTTTCCTTATTTTCTTCTATTTGGATAGATTTTCCTTTAGAGGACTTTATTTTTTTTCCCTTCCAAGTGTCCGTGCTGGCTCCAAAGTGACTCAGTACTTGATCAATACCTCTGGTGGCTGCTGGTACAGCCGCTGATGGGAAGCCGGCAGAGAATTACTCAAGTGAAAGCCTCTGAGAGAAATCAGTCAGAGGAAGGTTGGTTAGTTTGCCTGTTCGAAATCTTTGTTGTTTTCAGAAAGGGGGAAAACCAGAGAGAGGGCCAGAAAATAGATTTTTGGAGAGTGCTAGAAGTATTTAAATATTCAATGGGAACGTAGTGGGAGTTTGTAGCAACAAAACGCATTACCGGTTTTAAAAAAAAAAGAAGCATGTTTCCAGTACCATTGCACTTTGCAATGGGGAAAAGCCTGAAAGCCTGTAAGGAGATAAGAAAGGTCTTTCTGGTTCAGCTAAGGAGCCCAGCTGTACTTACCACAAAGGCTGTCCTGACCTCTAACTGTTCTCCTCTCCAGGGAATCCCAGATCTGGTCTGATGTGATTTCTCTTCCTAGTAACACCCAACAGATTTTCCTCCCTGCCTTCGCTCCAACACCTCACCTCCCCCTCTTGTCCTTGGGAATGATGTTTATACCTGATGCTTGCAGGGTGTTAAACCACCCAAAAAAACCCCATCTTTTGATGCCAAGTGATGCTGTTCCTACAATGGGGGGCCAATCCTATGGGACCATGAAAAAGGGCTTCTTTCCACCTGGGACTGAACCAGATCACACCAGGCTTCAGCCCCTTTGATGCTCTGCTCAAGGCATGTTCTGCTGTCAAAATCCTCCCTGGGGACCTTCTTGCTCCAGCAGAGCATCGTAACCTTGTAGTGCTGAAGGTACTTGAGGAAAGACCTGCTGTCCCTTCTGCATCTGGTTTTGGGCAGCCAAAGGGAGGAGCAGCAGCTCCTTAGCACTGGGCAGACATCTCTGCTGGGGAAAACCCAGTCCCTATAGGCAAGGCTTTCCCCTTTCCTCCCCGTGGGATGGATACCATGCTACACCCCGCGTGTGCCATCCGTCTTTCCAGCCACGTGCCCTCACATCTTCTAGATTAACAAATCGGTCTGGAAGAGGTCCCTTCATTAAAGGGAAGCTGTTTTGGTGGGACACCAGCAACATGTGTCCCTCACTGGTCTCTGAGCACTTCCAGGTGATGCTTATGTTCAAACAAGAGGTTTGGGGATGGATTTTAGGGAGCCCTTCGTTAAAGCATTTGCAGCACATCACTGTGTCGGCCTGTGAGAACCCGACTGTCACCCCGAGGCTAAACCCAGTGCTGAGAAACCTGACAGCCTAGGTGAAATCAGCCACAAGTGACTTCTCCCACCCTCCTCGGGAGGGAAGATAAATGTCATAAGTCATCAAGCCGTCACGGCTTATACAAGGCACATTTTTCTCTCCCCGGCACTAACGCCAAAACAGCTCTGGATGGAGGGAGGGTGAAGGGAAAGCACTGGGAGGGAGAAGAGCAGAGGGGAGCTGTGAATCCTGCTGAACTTCTTGTGTCCCTTGCCGGGGTGTGCGTGTGGGTGTCTGGTAGCACCAATAGAAAATAAAAAAAGCATGCATAAAACTGGGCAAAACAAGGAGTGCGACCAGGGAATCCATTTCCAATCAGTGATGGAGCCAGGGTCTTCTCAGTGACGTCCAATGATAGGACAAGGGGCAATGGGTGCAAGCTGGAACAGAGGAGGTTCCAGTTAAATATGAGGAAAAACTTCCTCACAGTGAGGGTGATGAACACTGGAAGGGGCTGCCCAGGGAGGTTGTGGAGTCTCCTTCTCTGGAGACATTCAAAACCCTCCTGGAGGCATTCCTGTGTGACTTGATCCAGGTGTTCCTGCTCCAACAGGGGGATTGGATTTAGATGATCGAAAGAGTTCCTTCCAATCCCTGTGATTCTGTGACTGCCCAAGCCCTGAGAATGCAGCCAAAGCAGGTAGATGGATGGATGGCCGGATGGGTAGGCAGCAGTGTGATGCTGAATCCTGCTGAGATTGAGCACAAGCTCTCAGCACCCGCTGCCTTCACTGCATGAGCCCTCTGCTGAATGCAAGCGGTGGTGGACTGTGGGGGTCAGGAGCAGCTGAAGGATCCAGGCCTTCCATCCCTTCCCAGGTTGCTGCCTGCTTGCTTTTGGCACAGGTACGTGAGCTGAGCAAGCCCATCCTCCTCAAGTCCCCTTCCTTGGCTGAAATTGCTCCTTAACTGCCCTTCAAGTGGGCGCCCGTCCTCTGGGCACCTATCAAACCTAGCTATTGCTGTGCAGCCCAAAGGTGATGGACCATGTTCTCCTCCAGGCTTCGTAGCTCCACGCATGGGAATGACCTAAATGTTCTCAGTGGTGACAAGGTAATTTTCTTCTCTTTTCCTGTCTTCAAGAAATGCATGTCCCCCAGCTGAGCCTCCTTATTCTGGGCATGGAGGCACCAGCAAAAGTCCTCCCAGGAGCTCACAAACAAGGTGGCCATAAGAAAGCAGCAGACTGGAAAGGGTTAGAGCGAGGGGAGGCACGCCGAGAAGCCCAGCTTCCAGCTAGTTTAAGCTTAATGGTGAGTAACAATTCCTGTAAAACCGGTTAATTTCCCATCGCTGTCATTTCACACTGCAAAGGCCAAGAAAACATTTTCAGCGCAGCGGGCAGCGCTGGGCTGCGCAGGCAGGCAGGAGCGGGCAAGGATGGGAATATTCATCCCAAAGAGGCAGGTGCATTTTCTGGGAGACAAATTCTGATTTGGGGGATTTCCATTTCCAGTTTGAACGCGGCGGGGATGAAATTATGGGGCTCCTCTTCCCTGAAATCCTGGTTGCTGCTGCTGGGTCTCACTCGTCAGGGTGAGAGGAGGCGACTCTCATGGTCAGCCCGTAGCAGATGCTCTCCTTGGGGATGCCTGGAGCCAAACACACCTTCTGTGGATTTGGCAGTTTGTGGTGGAGCCTTACCCTTGATCTTGTCCAGTCTTTCCTGGAGCCCACACAACCTCTTGGTATCCGTCGCATCCCATAGGAAGTGGTCTCATGTTCCAATCACAGAATCACAGAATATCAGGGATTGGAAGGGACCTTGAAAGATCATCTAGTCCAATCCCCCTGCCGGAGCAGGAACACCTAGATCAGGTCCCACAGGAACGCCTCCAGGTGAGTTTTGAATGTCTCCAGAGAAGGAGACTCCACAACCTCCTTGGGCAGCCCCTTCCAGATTTCCCTCACCCTCACCATAAAGAAGTTTTTCCTCTTATTTAAGTGGAACCTTCTCTGTTCCAGCTTGCACCCATTGCCCCTTGTCCTATCATTGGACGTCACTGAGAAGAGCCTGGCTCCATCCTCCTGACACTCACCCTTTCCATATTTATAAACATTAATAAGGTCGCTCCTCAGTCTCCTCCAAGCTAAAGAGACCCAGCTCCCTCAGCCTTTCCTCCTATGGGAGATGCTCTACTCCCTTCATCATCTTTGTGGCTCTGTGCTGGACTCTCTCCAGCAGTTCCCTGTCCTTCTTGAACTGAGGGGCCCAGAACTGGACACAATATTCCAGATGGGGTTTTACCAGGGCAGAGTAGAGAGGGAGGAGAACCTCTCTCGACCTACTAACCACCCCCTTCTAATACACCCCAGGATGCCATTGGCCTTCTTGGCCACGAGGGCACAGTGCTGGCTCATGGTCATCCTGCTGTCCACCAGGATCCCCAGGTCCCTTTCCCCTACGCTGCTCTCCAACAGGTCATTTCCCAACCTATACTGGTACCTGGGGTTGTTCTTGCCCAGATGCCAGACTCTACACTTGTCCTTGTTATATTTCATTAAATTTCTCCCTGCCCAGCTCTCCAGCCTGACCAAGTCCCGCTGAATGGCAGCACGGCCTTCTGGGCCTTCCCATACCCTCTCTTATGTGAAGAATCACTTTTCCTCTTCCAACAGCACCCCCGAGCCGTGGGCTCTGCCAAAACACCTCCACCCTGATGGAAGACCACCGTGGTAATGCAGATTGGGTTAATGCAGATAAAACTCCGCCACCACATTTCACTGGGTGATGAGTAGAGCTCGGCAAATAACCCCATGCAAATAACTCGCTAAGTGAATTGAGCTTCTCTCGCCTCTTGCAAACCGCCCGTGAGTACGCTGCGACCTGTGGTGTCCTCAGGTAAACCAGGTATTGGAAATCATTCGCCACTTCAAAACTTGTTCTTGGGCTTAACAATGTTCAATAAGCCAGCTTCAAGCAGGTTGGCCTTTACTCCCCCTTCCTGAACATACCACAAGTCAGTGGGGTGGGATGTGTCTTGGAGAGAGATGGTGTGGACACGCAGGATTACTGAATTTTGGAGCCTTTCAAACCTTTGCCTCCCTGGCCCATTAATCCAGGTGTAACACATCACTCCAAGGGAAAACGGACCCTGGCAGAGAACACAGTTCAGATTTAATCTTGCTGTACTGAGTTCACACATAAATAATTACCTGTGAACTTGCTGCTTCGATCTGCCCCACTAACCGGTATCCATTGAGGCCTGGGAAATTCTCCTTAGTTAGATGTTTTGCATAGGATGAGCCAGAGGAGAGGTGCCAAGGAGAGGAATGATTTTTTTTTTAACATGAACACATCAGGCAGCATTTGCAACATTTGCCCAGAGGATATTCATTTCTGGTATCGCTATTTTTGTGGTGGCTCTCTGTAATGATTAATTTAAAGTGCCAGCATCAAGAATCATGGGAAGGTATGAGAAACCCAGTTCTTCTTTTAAAATAGAAGTAAGTTGCCTTCCCAGTGTTCCAGGAGAAACCTGGAAAAAGGTCATCCTTAAAGATACGTAAAACACCCTTCTGCTTCTTCTCTAATCTCATGCTTTTTCATTCCGTTTCTTAATTTGGAGAAGAAACCCTCTCGTTTGGAGTGCTCCATATGGTTGAAGATCACCGAAATGGAAAAGCCAATATCAGCCAACCTTTTGCAGCAGATGCTTCGATTTCCTAGGGTTGGTCGATGGCAGGCAAGCCAGCCACCACCGTACATACACCTTTCAAGAATTTTCATGACCAAGTAGGGCGTGTGATTCCCAAAGGTGTAAACGAGGTGTGGGGGCTGGGGATGATATCTCCATCCATCACTTCTCAGTGTATAAATGGAATCTTCCCCCTTCGCTGTCACTGCTCTGTCCCCATGCAAGAAGGAGAATAGCTGTCAGCTTTTGCCTGGGGTGCCTTGGCCATGCATCATTTGCCTGCCTTGATGCTGCAGCCACCTTCTTCAGGGCATCTGAGAATGTGATCTTGTAGGGACCTTCACCCCAGCCATGAGCCTTTGGTTTTTTTCTTACTCCTCCTAGCTTTTTGCCTCTTTACATCTGCTGTGTAGTGAAGTTTGTGGCCTGTGGTTGGGTATGTGGAGGAGATAATCTCTATGTCTCTCTATGCTCCATCTTAGGATGGAAACTCTTGACCGCGGGTGTTTGTGTGCTTTCCTCAATCATACATTTTGAAGCAACACCTTAGTGCTTGGCAAGGCCAGGAAAAGCCTTCCCTGCAAATGTGCTTCCCTGCAGCTGTACTTAGTCGTGGTGGCAGATGACCTCAAGTGCTTCCCTCCACTCCCCAAGGGCATGCTTTCCTGGCCCCATCCCAGGTGGCCCTGTGGGCATCTCTCTTTTCACCACTTCCTAACAGCGTGTGCTATGTCTGCCCGGGCTCCTGGGGCTGCTGCTGCTTTCAGTCAGGCAGAAGAAAGCAGAGCTTCCTCCAAACCAACCCTGGACACGGGCTAGCGTGAGGGTAAAGCTGCCGAGGCATTGGAGCAGCTGGGGTTTGATAGGACAGGTCAAGTGTGCTGTGGCGGGGAGCATCTGGCTGGATGCAGAGTTGCTGTTTCATTTCCAAACATGCCAAGTCACCTTGCTGTCAGGTCTTTCCTCACTTGAGCATGGAGGCAGTAGATCAGACCTCCAGCTGATGGCCAGACAGCAGGAGGGGGTCCCACCCACCGCGTTTCCCTTTGTCCCTTCACCCAGCTTGGGGTGAAGGATCTCACCCATCAGCTGGAGTTGGGTTTCTGAAGCATTTCTGCCATGTCCTTAACCCCAAACCTATCGCAGATGTTCCACACTCTTGCACAGTGACCCTTCCCTGCCTCAACAAACCATCAAACAGGCCACCTCCTTGTTTCCTCAAGACTTCTCCATTGTCTTCTGTAGTGGCACCTTGCCTTTATTCCACCTTGTGCATCTCCTCCCTCTCTTCCCACCCCCTTGTGTTGGGCACCCTGGGGTGAATCCCATCCCTTGTGGCAACCCCCTGGCCTTGAGCAAGCAGAGGGCTGGCACTTATTTACGGGGAAAAGGATAAGCTACGGCGTTTATATAAAACATATTAATAATTTTGCCCTTTCCCTCCACATTTACCAAATTGATTTTTGAACTGCTAGCAGCCATATTGCAATAAATATAGTTGAAATCCATCGCACGTAATGGCTTATAAATTGTGAGTCATAATTCAGCGGGAGCCTTGGGTTTGGTTTGCCGGCTTCTGCCGGTGCGTGCGTGCCCGCCTGTGTTTTCCTTTCTCCAGCCCTCAAAGCCTGCACAACTCTCCAGTGGAGTAATAAATTGGGAATAATAGAAGCTCTGCTAACTAAATTTCACTTGTCACTTGGAAGATTTCATGCTGTGCATTAAGTTCTTGCAAATAGCGCAAGGTAAAAAAATAAAGAATATAATAACTGGCCTCCCTCAGCATTCTGGTCGGCCTTACCGATGTGTCTGGACAGGAGGAGAGCTCCCCTTTCCTGCTCCCAGTAGCAACATGGGTTTATTCACACCATGACAATGGCCCCTTGTGCATTTGGGCAGCATTGGTGCCGTGGGAGGGAGTAAGCTTGCAGCTATTTGGAGTTAAGTGTAATGGAGTTTGGAGTATATGGAGTTAAATCCAGCTGGTGGCTGGTCACAAGTGGTGTTCCTCAGGGCTCAGTACTGGGGCCATTTCTGTTTAATGTCTTTATTGATGATCTCGACAAGGATATAGAGAGCACCATCAGTAAGTTTGCAGGTAACACGAAGTGAGGTTGGAATGTTGATCTGCATGAGGGCTGGGAAGCTCTACAGAGGGACTTGGATAGATTGGATACATGGGCCAATGTTAATGGCATGGGCTTCAACATGCAGGGCCAGGTCCTTCACTTGGGCCACAGCAACCCCATGGATGGCTATAGGCTTGGGGAAGTGTGGCTGGAGCTGCCTGGCAGAAAAGGACCTGGGGGTGCTGGTTGACAAGCGGCTGACCATGAGCCAGCAGTGTGCCCAGGTGGCTAAGAAGGACAGTGGCATCCTGGCTTGTATCAGAAATGGTGGGACCAGCAGANACGAGAGGGAATGGCTTCAAGCTGCAGCAGGGTACGGTTAGGCTGGACATGAGGACAGAGTTTTTCCCAGCAAGAGTGGTCAGAGCCTGGAATAGGCTGCCCAGGGAGGTAGTGGAGTCAGCATCCCTGACTGTGTTTCAGAGCATTAAGTGTTAAGATGTGGTGTTGGGGCATCTGGTGTAGGGGAGAACTTTGTAAAGTGGGGCTGATGGTTGGACTCGATGATCCCAAGAATCTCTTCCAACCTGAATGATTCTATGATTCTATTTTGTGAAGGGATCCTCTTACTGGGGAGCCAGCAGGGTACCCAAGGTGCGGTGGCAGCAGTGACAGGTTTTATACATGTATTCCATTAACCACACAGGGTCCTTCCTCCAAACTGTGTTCCCTCGTTGCCGGAGGAGGCTGTTTTCAGTACATCCCCTGACCTGTGCAGGAGGAGGTTTCAGCATCATCCCTGGCGGGGAGAAGAAGACGCAGGTGGGAGCAGACTTTCCAAGGCTAATCCCCCAAAAGTTTGACCCTGGCAAAGAAGAGATGATCAGGGAGAAGGAGCATCCCGACAGTGGGGTGATGCTGCCTCTCCCCACTCCCTCCCATGGACGGTGCAGACCGCTGCCTTCGCCATATTCACTTTTGCTTAAAAAAATACATCCCTGCAGCCACCATCCCCAAAAACCTGGTGGCAAAGGGGCTGGGCAGGGGAAGCAGGAGGGTATCCCATGGGGGATAAGATCCCCTTGGGGTGCAGAGCTGAGCCTGATGAAGTGGCCAGGCAGGAAGATCCTTATCTGCCTCAGATTTATTACCAGTTGCTCAAACTGTGGCACAGGTATTTTTAAAACATGGGGCCATTAAGCTCTCCGTGTGGGCCAGCTCACCTGCTATTTTAACAACACGCCGTGACACCGTCTTATTTTATAAGTATTCCTCCCAGGCTTATTAACTCTAAGCTGTCACATCCCTTTTTGAGGGAGGTAAATGCCATCGAGGTGACCGCTCTGGTCACATTGAAACTGTTTTAATGAGTTTTTATGGGGCACAGGAAATTTAAGCGCCAGTCCGGGGTTTTGGAGAGGGGGAAAAAATGGATCAGTTAGGAATGGTGGTATTTTATTTACCTTGCTTTTTATTTCCTTTCTCTTTTCTTGGCCAAGCCATGTGTTTATTGTGGGCTGGGCGCACGAGAGTTTGCAGACTCTGCCTGGGTCCCAGTGATGAAGAGGACAGGAATGTTTAAAGCACCACCCCAGCAACATGGAATCTTTGCAATAGTGGCACATTCCTGGGTGCATACTCATTTTTTGTGCCAAAAAACCTCTTTTCCTGAAAGAACACCCCCTACACCCTGGGTGTTGCCAGTGTCCAGCATGTGCACTTCGGGTGGGGGCTCTTGGAGAGGCAGTGCCAAGAGAAATGGGGGTGAGATCATGGAAAAAGGGAAAACAAACTATGTCTCGTGTCTGGGAATCAGCTGCTGGCACGAAAGAAGTGGGGGAAAGGGGGCTTTGCAGCTTCCCAGCTTGGTGCAGCCCTGGGAATGGGGAAGGAGGATGGAAAGGAAGGAAGTATGGGGGTGGGATACTCAGCTCTGTGGTCTGAGTCCTTTTGCCCAAATGAGTTTATTTGGGGAAAAAAAAAAAAAAGTAATTTAAGAGCTTTGGAGAAAAGATGTCTGGGTTTGCTTATACTGTCAGGAGATGCTGGGAAGCTGGTGATATTGGGGGATGCTGGCCCCAGGGGGCTGACACAACGACCATGACCACTCAGCCAAGCCCATGTGTGACCTTGATGGCACCCCCATACCAAGGCAGGGATTCAGGGTTGGGGGACTTGGCACCCACTTTCCATCACCATCCCAGCACCTCATCCCCAAAGCACGGCTTTCCAGCAGGAGCCGAGTGCTGGCAGCCATGGTCAGAGGAGCAAGCCAAGTAGAAGCATGATACATCCCAGAAAAAAAACACAACAACACACCAACAAAGAAATGACTGCAAGGAGCTGGATTTTGGAGGCCAGGAATGACATGATGGTGTTTAACCCTTGGTGGGATGTGCTGCTCTCGGAGAGTATACATGGGATGGACCGGCTGCAGGAAGACAGGTAGATTTGGGGACAAGGGAGGCACGGGTGACTGTCCATCCCTGCCTCTCTGTTGTCTGGCTGAGGGGTGGAGGAGCACCCCATGCAGCTTCAGCTGAGGGCTTTGGCAGAGACCAGTAGTGATCTTGGAGTGCATTGGAGCCCGAACATGCCGGCTGTGTCCCAGTACCATCTGCCTTCCCACCAAGCCAGCCAGCCTGCCGAGTCCTGCCGTGCCAGGCAGATACAGGAGGCAAGAGTCACCAGGGAGAGTGGGAGATATAGGTTTATTTCCACTAATTTGAGAAATCAGTAAGGTGGTAATTTGGGGTTGCTGGACAAAAAGTGGGCACAGTTTCCTCCCTTGATGTGCATCAGGGATAACCGTGTCCATCTGAAGAGGTTTTAGCTGTCATCCCTTCACCTATGCCCTAGCCCTGCTGTCAGCTTTAAAAGGGGCTCGTAGAGGTGGCTGTTGGTTCCAGCATCTGGTGGGCAGGAATTGTCACACCTGGGTGTTTGATGGCCCTGGAGTTGCTGAGAGAAGCCACGTTGTCTGGGTGCTGTGGGATGCACAGGTAGGAGATAAAGCAGCTGTAGCGTGGCCATGAGGGTTGGGTGCCTGCTGCAGAGGGGTTTTTGTTTGTTTTGTTGGGTTTTGTTTGTTTGTTTTTTACAAGTAACCTTAATAATAATTTGCTGAGGTCTGTACTCTGTTACTAATACTGCTACAAGTCGAGGAGTGTGAGCACCTTCTGTTTTTCACTTTTAGGAATGAACAAGTAAACCTTGGTCCTGATTCCTGGCAGAGTGTTCCCCAAACTGCCGGTGCCCTGCCCTGCTCCCTTTGTTTTTTTAATGTTACAGTCACAGTGGAGCTTTGCTTGGCAAAATTGAAAAAGTAGCCAGGAAGAATGCACACAACTGCTCAGGAGAGATAATCAGTTGTTAAAACATGCCTGCTGCCCTAATTAGAAAGGAAATGAAATTGTGTTTAAGTGGAATTAACTGAAGGCTCCCTTATCCTGTCCATCTATTGTGGTCCTTCTGGACAAATGTGATGGAAATAAAGAAAGCTGGTCCTCTCTGAATCCCCCACCCTCTAGAGGTACCTCCTGAGCCTGGACCCGAGTAGTGCCAAAGAAAGACTTTTCATCAACCAAAATGTACCTTCAGCTTCAGAATCGCCACTTCCATGGGTTCACGCCGAGCTTGTGTTTCGCTGCTGTCTCGTGCTGATTGTTGGCATCCAGGGAAGAGGCAGAAGTAGATTGCCTGTGTCTAATAGGTGGCTTAAGATGTTAGAAATTATTTTCTGTTTATTAAATCTTAGTCGGTGCCGTGGATATCTTCCGCTTCTCTGGGTGAAGGCTTAAAAGCCCGTGTTGTTGATGCTATTATGATGGCAATAATGCTAATAGACTTCACCTCTCCTTCAAAAGGAGAACCACTCTGGCCCTTAGGTCTCTCTCCTCAGGAGGAAAGCATGCAAACAGGTAGGCTGTGTTGTGTAGCTAAGGTACTTTTGTTGTCTGCTCTTTGATTCTTCACCTCTTGGCAACGGGGTGGTGATTCATCTTTTGGCCTTCTCCAGAAAGGTCCTCTCCCTCTGCACACTTGTCGCTGCTCTTTGCTGTCTGGGGAATGACTCTGGTTTTCCCTTACGTGGCTGGGGATCTCAAGGATGCTGGCAGCTCTTAAGAAGTGGGTGAAATTAAAGGCTGGCAAGGATGAAAAGAAATGGGGAGGTATTGACATGACCCTAGTAGCATCTGTGAGGATGCTTCTCGCAGTGCCTCGACACCCTGCCTGACACCTTTTACGGTAAAACACCTTCTCTCTGCTTTCATTCAAAATCTGGCTTTGCAGATCTGGGGGAGGGAAACCAAGATGTTAGAATAGCATCAGGAGTTTGCCTGCAAAACCAGAAAAGATGGCTTTCAAACTGGCTTGAGGTGGTGATGGGAGAAGTCCAGGACCAGCAAGGATCTGCAGGTGTCAGTGGGAGAAACCCACTGATCAGAGGGAGAGGAAAAACCTGGCCCATGGGAAGGCTTTTTGAATGTCAATGTCATGTTAAATTACAACCACAAGCCTCAGCAGGGAAGGCCTTATCTGAATAGCAGCTTGCATAGCAGTAGCTACGCCAGTTTTAATTCCTGTTGGATGATTTGAATGTATTTATTGGCAGAAGTCAATGTTTGGAGATACTTGCTGATGTCAATGTTTCTAGGCGAGATCCTCTGTGGCCATCTCATGCCATGCAGCCTTCACCTCTGAGCCTGAATGCCAAGGGTAGGACTCTTCCAACCAGATGTCCCAAATTGCTCAGGCACTGGAGAGCTGTGAGCATCTCAAAAATCTGGCTGCTCCTCCTCTCCCCATCATCCTTCCAACATCTCCTTCTGTCAACCTTTGCATTTAATACCTGTGCACCTCCAGGAGCTAACGAGGTAGGAGCAGTCACGCTAGGGACAAGGGGTAATGGACACAAGCTGGAACATAGGAGATTCCAGTTAAATATGATGAAAAATTTCTTCACAGTGACAGTGACTGAACACTGGAAGGGGCTGCCCAGGGAAGTTGTGGAGTCTCCTTTTCTGGAGACATTCAAAACTCGCCTGGACGTGTTCCTCTGATCTGATCTAGGTGTTCCTGCTCTGGCAGGGGGATTGGACTAGATGATCTTTCAAGGTCCCTTCCAATCCCTGATATTCTGTGATTCTGTGGCTGGCAAGAGGTCCTGACATGAAGCTGTCAAGGTTGGAGTGAGATGATGCCACAGGGCTCCCACCCTGAGGCAGTGAGTTCCAGCAGTAAAACATCCATCCCACCCAAAAAAAAAGGCATCTTTTCCCTTTTAAATCAACCTCCCATCCCTGCATGTTTTCATGCTGCGAGGGGGAAAAATGCTTTCCTGAGACCATTTGTTATGTCTCTGCTCTATTATGGCCCTCTTATTCAGCTGCTTTCTGAAGCTGCCAGTCCCTGACCCATCAATCTCTCCTTGTCTCCGCTGCTTTCTACTGCTTGTTTCAGAGCCTCTTGTGTTTCTGCTGTGTCTTTTCTTGGATTAAAGAATACAGCCATACATTATACATCCTCTGAGGAGTTTGGGGGAATTGATGAGTGGGCTCTTTGGAAATGCAAACGCTCAGGACCAAGGAGCTGCTGTACCCACTCGAGTCCATCTTCGCGCACTCCTAGGCATGTACTGAAGCGTTTTGAAATGAGACATCCACAACGTATGAGAGATTCTCAACTGGGCCAGGCACAAAGGAAAGAAGCCACTTCTGGCTTTTCCCTTGGATTGAATTCCTATAGATCCCGGGACTTCTGCCCGGCCGTCACGGCTCGCTCTGAAGAGACCCTCGCTGATAAATGAGCAGATCGCTGGATGGCTGAAAAATGCGAACTCCATATCCTCTGTAATTTGTACTGCCACACAACTGTTTGTGGAAGTGAAATGCAATCGATGTATCAGACCAGAAGGCTCCAATTTAATCTCTGCAAACACTGAAGAGTCAAGATTTTTTCTCTTGTTGTCTGGTTTTGGGTTGGTTTTTTTTTGTTGTGAGTTTTGTTTTTTCAGAGCCCCATCCCATCATGCTCAGACAAAAATCTTCAGGTAATTTCATACCTCTGCACTTATTTCCTTTCTGGAGGTGAAACTCCCTTCTTGCCCAGAGGGTCAGCAGATGGATCATCTAAATCTAACTTAAATCCTGCTCCCTGGTTGAGGAATTGGCAAAAACAACCAAGTGGGGGTTATCTGTCATCTTGTTCACCTTGCTGTCCTGGGTACTTTTGACGCGGGGAGCATCTCTGATCTTTTCTATGTTTTCTTCCACTTATTGTGACTGCTGTCTTTGATTCAAGATCCAGAAACCTCAGCTTGGTCCCTCTTGCACTTGCCTGTCTGGCTAGGGGATAGATTGGGACCATGATCTTTGCTCTGAAGGACTTCTGAAGGTGTCTAACTTGGTTCAAGCCAAAGACGAGGCACAGTCATTTGAGCCAGCGCTGTGTCCCCCAAAGAAGCCTCATTCTCCAGGAGGCTTATCTGTCCTCTCCAACCTGTAGAGCTGTACAAAACTCAACCACGTACCAGCCGTGAGGTGGTTGATCTGCATAATTTTGCATTTCACTTGTTTCTGGGTGTTTTCATCTGTTGCAATTAGCTAGCAAGCCTTGTTTTCTTTATGACCATTTGTAGTGCTGATTGTTTGCCATATATCTTTGGGCCTGAGCCAGAGAGAGCAGCCATCTGGAAACCAACCAGTACCTGAAGCTGGTCAGAGCACTGGACTGATGCACAGATTATTTTATGACAATTTATTTTGATTTGGAGCCATGAAGAAGGGGTCAGTCTCTTCTCCCAAGTCACAGGTCATGGGACAAGAGGAAATGGCCTCCAGTTGTGCCAGGGGAGGTTCAGGTTGGAGATCAGGAACAGTTTTGACAGGGAAAAGGTTGTGAAGGCTTGGACTGGGCTGCCCAGGGCAGGGGTTGAGGCACCATCCCTGGAGGACTTGAAAAGCGGGGTTGCCCTAGTGCTTAGAGACATGGGTTAGTGATGGGTTTTATCAGAGGGAGGTTAATGGTTGGACTGGATGATCTTAAAGGTCCCTTCAATTCTATGATTTTTATGGAGAGGTGAAGGTCCACAGAAGATGCAGATTTTTGGAGCTGCTCCATGAGGCTGTCAGCTGCAGAAGGAGGAAGGCACGACTGCGAGCTCCCGCTTAAGTTACCTGACTCTTGCCAGTTCAGAAAAGATCTGTTGGCCCGGGAGCATAAGAACTTGCTTTCAAAATTTGGGAAGCTAAAAAAATAATAAAAATAGAGTCAAAGGCTGCTTTGCAAATCTGTTCTGTGCTACTTGCAGAGCAGGAGTGGATGACTGTTAAAAGAGACTATTTGTCTCTGGGAGGTAGAGTGTGTCATAAGTGGCACTTGCGAAGGTGCCCATCGGCAGGAATTGGGTTAGTGGAGAAGTTTGGGTGGTATGGGCATTGCCTAGCAGCATTTAGAGGTGGGGATTGTTAACACCAGCCTTGCTCTGTGTACTCTCCGGCCCTCTTTTATTTATTTTTCCTCCTTTTACTTTTCCTCCTTTTATATTTTTCCTCCTTTCCCAGTACTCTTTTGCTAACTGCATGGCTGACACCAGTCAGGGTCTCCCAGAGAACTCTTTTCGCTCTGACAGACCTTCCCGGGGGGGCTGCCGTGCAAAAGATGGGAGCATTGGCCACACAAGCTCCTCAGAGCTTTAAAATAATCAGTTTTGTCTAATATAAACTCAACAATCCGCCTCATCCAAGCGCTGCCACTGCTACCCTACTTGTGTCAGGAGATGTGGGCAGATGGGGACAAGGAAGAAAATACAAAGCCAAAGTGACTCCATCAGGAGCCAGTAGATGCACATCCACGTCTTTTTGCTGATGAGGTTGTCCTTCACCACCTCCCAATGCGTGGGCTGCAAGGCAGAAGTCTCTGGGGCATGACTCTGTTGCAGAAGGCTTTTAGGCATCCCCATCACCCTTGGGATCTTCCAAGGGCAGGTATGGGATGGGGGATCTTGCCCTCCTTTCCACCCTCTCTCCCAGGTATTTGGGGTGACCATTTGAGAGCTGGGGCTGCTGGGATTTCCTGCTGTGCAAGATATTGCATGGAGTCAGCCTGGGATTGCAGGTGCTGCTGGGTCAGATATAATAATTCATGTCTCTCTCCCTGGGTCACGCTTGAAATTAATAAATGGCCACGAAAAAAGTGGGCAAGTTGCCTTTTGTTAATATAGTTTGGGCTCTTTCTTTGCCTGTGGGTGTCCAGGCACAGTTGGGTTGGGTCACGCTTTCAAGCTCTCTTGCAACGTAGAAAAGGCAAGGTTTTCTTTTGTGATGAAAACTGAGCTGCTCTTGCTAATCACACAACTCCTGAAGCAGCATCTTTGGGCAGGGGGAGGAGAAAGAAGGAGATGCAGTAAGGTAAAAATCATCCTCTGGCATGACTGGCACGTGGAGATATCCTTCGGTAAGATCCATAAAAGCCCGTGTCAGGACTCACAGGCCTGTAATGAAGTCACTGCAAAGCATTCTCTGCTGCATGGCTTCCTGGGTCTAGCTCTTAGCTGGTCTTAATGGGCCTTAAGAGAAGAAAAAACCCAACAAACCAACGTGGAAGGCTGTAAGAGGGGAGGCTGAAGCGAAGCTCTGATTGCGAGACAGCGTGGGGTAAGTGTTCCAGCACCCAGCCGAGCTTTGTGTTACGAATGCAGGAAAGGAGCGAGAGAAGTGGTGTTTCTCTGAGACCGCCCTGAAGACGGGGGTTTGGCAGGTTACCCCTATCAGGAAGGGTTACTCTGTGGGCAGGGATGAAGAGGAATAGGAAGGAGAGTTTGCAGACTCTTTGTTTCTTGGGGGATTTGGAGGGATGCAGGTGTGCTGCCCTGTAAAGGGATGCAGATGTGCTGCTCCCCCCACTCCTGACACCCCACCCTGCAGAAGTGACTGTGGCTCAAGCATCTCTTGTAGAGCATAGCCTTCTTGGCGTGGGTCCCCTCCTGCAGCCCCACTGGGGACCCCAGGCCACTGTTCTCTCCATCTCACCTTTCTTCTGCATTTAGGTTATTGAAACTGTGGTTTTTGGGGTGGTCGTGGCAGGGAATTTGGATGCTAAGGCTGGCTCCCCATCCTGTTCCAGCCCATGATGATGAGTACTGGGGTCCAGGCACCCCGGGGCTGTGAGCATGGATGATGATGACCGCAAAACAAGAGGTGGAGGGGGGGTGGTGGAAAGAAACCTCATACACTGGAGGGGAAAATAATCAAGCTGAGGGGAAGGAAAAGAAAAAAAAACGAACAAAACCACCCAACTTGTCCTCTTATAACATAAAAGCCTTCCTCCCCTCGAAAGAAATAAAAGCCAGAGTGAAATGAAGGTAAATGCCAGAGGTTTAAGTACCACGCTGCCGAGTGTGTTTTAAAGGTTACCTTTCAGGAGGTTGAAGAGGGAGAGAGAGAGCGACAGAAAGGGAAGGAGTTGGAGCACTTCCCATTGCGAGGACCACTCTAGCTCTTAATGGATTTTTATACCCCTGTCTGCTTTTCGTGACATTATTAAAATTGTTTATTTTTAATTCCCCCCCCCCTTCTCCATCCGAANCCCCCCCCCCCTTCCCCATCCGAAGGAAGGGGTGGGGGGTGGGGGGTGGGGGCAGGAGGACAAACTGTTGTCATGGCAACCTCCAGCTACACAGTGCACATCTGCATTGCTGATTTGGAGCAAAAAAATGAAGTTTTGGGGTAGTTTTTAGAGGAGAGAGAAAGAAGCTGTGTCTGGGAGCATGTGCGTGCCACACACATGCAGATGGCAGGGTGAAAGTCACCAGGTTTAATTACAGGGGTGGGCAGGTGGCATTTCCAGTGCTTACCTGAGCAGGATAAAGAATATGAGGAGCTGAGGAGCCTGAAGCAAGGTAAACACCTGTGGGTAATGGGAATGCTGTATGGCAGACCCTCACCCACCTCACCCCCTTCTCGCAAATATTGCCATTTGCTATTCAGAAAGCACGGCAAAAGTTACTTCTGCCTTAGGGTCATAGAATCATTTTGGTTGGAAGAGATCCTTGGGATCATAGAGTACAACCATCAGCCCTGCTCTACAAAGTTCTCCCCTACACCAGATCCCTCAACACCACATCTGGGTCCGTGCCTTTGCCTTCGGTAGGTGGTGTATGTGCCTGGCAGACCTGTGAGGTGCGGGTCATTAGCTTCCAAAAAGGGGGATAAAATTGCTCTTGAATAGCAAATTCCATCTTTCTGCACCCCAGAAGGCTCCCCAGCATCTGCCCCTGTGCAAAGTCAGCCCCTTGGGGGAAACCTGGGTACTACAAGTGGCCTCAGCACCTGGCAGTCTGGGGCTCTACAGCCAGAGGGGCTAATGGCACAGGACCTGCCATCGCTTGCTGGTCCTTTTGCAGTGGGCTCCCTGGTGTACATGCCCCCACCCATGCCTTCCCAGCTGGGTGGGTGGCAGGAGAGCCACTTGAAATGATGTGGCAATCCCAGGCAGAACTACAGGTTGGGCAGAGAATGGCTGGAGAGCAGACCTGAGGAGAAGGTCTTGGGGGTGTTGGTGGATGAGAAGCTCAACGGCCGGCAGTGCACACAAGCAGCCTAGAAAGCCAACCCCATCCTGGGCTGCATCAAAAAAAGCCTGGCCAGCAGGATAAGGGTAGTAATTCTACCCCTCTATTCTGCTCTCATGAGACACACACCCCCCCGGAGTCCTGTGCCCAGCTCTGGAGTCCTCAACGTAAGAAGGACATGGGCTTCTTGGAGCGAGTCCAGCAGAGGCCACAAAGATGATCAGAGGGATAGAGCTCTGAAGACAGACAGAGAGCTGGGGTTGTGCAACCTGGAGAAGAGAAGGCTCTGGAGAGATCTTATAGCAGCCTTCCATTATCTGAAGGGGGCTACAGGAGAGTTGGGGAGGGACTCTTGTTCAGGGAATGGAGTGACAGGACAAGGGGTAATGCTTTTAAATTGGAAGAGGGGAGATTTATATTTAGATACTAGGAAGAAATCCTTTGCTGTGAAGGTCCCAGGTTGCCCAGAGAAGCTGTGGCTGCCCCATCCCTGGAGGGGTTCAAGGCCAGGCTGGATGGGGCTTGGAGCAACCTGGTCTGGTGGGAGGTGTCCCTGCCCAGGGCAGGGGGGTTGGAACTTGATGATCTTTAAGGTCCCTTCCAACTCTAACCATTCTAGGATTCTATGAAAAACCCCAGCAGACAATTTCTGCATTGGGAAAGCATCCCAGCTCTTCCCCAGGACACCAAGGATGCTCTCCTGCCTGCTGGACAGGGCTTGGTGTGGCTTTTGCCTCCAGGAGGGAGGTCTGGAGAGCAGTGTGGCTCAGTAACACTCGCCAGCCCTCCTCCTGGCATGGCTCTGAGCTGTCATACAAGCTGCTGTAAAATGGCGTAGCTCTTCCTGCGACCCTTGCTCTCCTCAGAAGGGTGATTTCAGAGACAGTGACAGAGAAAGCAAAGGTCTGCTCTCTGAGGCAAGGAGGAAGCCTTCTTTCCACCCCACATGCAGGCAGGTGGGGAGAAAGGCATATGCTGAAAGTGTCTGCTATACTATTGAATCCTGCTTTCACCTTCCAATTCCTCAGCCTTGGAATGAGGTTTCCATTGGGTTTCCTCTCTTTAATTTTGTTTTCCTGTCAGAAGGCAAACCCAAGGTATGCACCCAGCAATGTTTGGACTCCATCATGGCCAAATGAGTTCAAAATTACTCTGAATGAGCTGCCTGTCCCAAGTCCCATCTTTCCTGTCCACGCAGCCATGGGGAAGAACCCTATTTCAACACAGCTCCTGAGCCTGGCTTTATTATCTGTCTGGATAAGTTCTTTGCTCCTTACATCTTACATGTCTGTCCTCGTGACACACACAAAAAAGCACATTTTAGGATTCTGCATAGGATAAACAAGTCACACCGGGGCTAAACTTGGGTGGGAACTAGCATGTCTGCTGATCACTTCCCTCTTTCTCTGGACAACTGAGAGATGTCCAGGGCTGCTTGCTGAGAGCAGGGCAGCATCACCCGCTGCTTAAAACAGCGGTCTGTGCCAAGGCTCGCTGAGTGCAGATGCTCTGTTTCCTCTAATGCCAGTTGGGCACGGGATGCTGGGGCGTTCAGCCTGTGAAACCCTCCTTTTCCCAGGGGTGGGAAGGGATCTCGGGGTGCTCTGAGGGAGATGCCTCCTCTCTGCCACAAATCTCCACTGATGGAGGAAAAGCACGTGGAGCAGAAGTGAGAGGTGGTGAAGAGACTGGTGTGCAAGAGTACCAAGGTCGCTTTGGCATGGTTTGGGCATGACCCAATAGCATCCATCGGGGCCCAGGCTGGATGAAGGGGTGCAAACCTCCCTGGGAGGGCTCCAGAGGTGGCACAGAGGGAAAGGTCCCCAGCATAATGGTAAATCTCCCTCTCTGTGGGCCCCAGCTCCCCCACTAGGCGCCCTGACTGGGCTCTTACCGGGTGTCAGATGGCCTCACAGAAACAAATTATCACTCTGGCCGGGGAGGTTGATGTGATTTCATTTAATGCTGCTTTTACCAGCCACGCATGGTGCCCAGCAGGACCCAGGCACTGGGGGAAGTGAGCAGAGATGATAGAGGGTCCCCCTCAGCATGGACATCGATTTTTGCCCACTCTCGCAGCTCTGGCGGAGAGGGATTTGCTGCAATCACGTGCACAGCAGGTGGAAGAGGAGAAAATCCCACGGCATGGGGTGACCAGGCAGAGCGAGGTCCCCTCCTGTGGGAGATGGGGGTTGCAGGACCCCCTCCCTCCCTCCTAGCCACCAGCCTCGCCTCCATGGGAAAGGTTTCACCAGTGATCCCAGCCCCTGGCAGGGGACCAGAAAGGGTGACAGGGATAGTAGATGCTACCTCTGCTTCACCTCTCGCCCACCCCTCTGCATGCTTCAGTGGGCTGCATCAATACTGCCACCAAGCAGCGGGGTAGGGACACAGAGAGGCACCCTGTCCCTTGGGCAGCATGGTAGCCCCCAGCTTTATGTCACCGAGTCCCCTCTTGCAGGATCTTCCATGCCACCAGCACACCAAGCCACCTGGACACATTGCCAGAGCCCATTACTCCAGCAGATGGGTGGGAAAAGAGTTAACTTGTTAAAACTACTCAGCTTTCACGTCTGAAATCTGTGTTTTGTCGGCAAACAGGTAGTACATCTAATAAAATGAACCTAATCTTTACTCCAAAGCTGAATTCTTTTTCGCTCCAGGGGCTCTGGTAACTGCTGTTTTGCTCTTACCTCTTCAGCTTTTATTTCACCAGAAAGCCTACAATAAAAATACTGTGGAAACGCTTGGGGAAAAGTAGAAGACAAGATGAGCGGTTGTTGGAAATACCTGGGGTGACACAGGAGTCATGCAGTGACCAGGCCACCCTGCCAGCTCCTCCTGTCCCTGGCCACACAGGCTGGGAAGAGCTCTGCAAGGATGTCTTCACCTGGGATGGGATGAGGCTGGACCCTGCTGCTGCACTGACCACGGCTCTCACTGCAAGGTAGGACTGGGAAGGTATTAGCCCTTTTCCTTGCCAGACCAGGGTTTGCCATCCTTGCTTTGGGAGAGCAGCAGCACCAATTTCTGCTCTGCTTGAGCTTGTTTATGGTATCGGTGGCCAAGGAGAAAGAATGGGCTGAGGAAGGAAGCTGTGCTATCATCAGAAAGAGGGGGAAAATTATATATATAAAAATAATTGTCAGGCCCTGTCCCTCCTGAGACTCTGGTGCATGCCAGTGTATATATTTAGGTTTTGGTTAGCTTTCCTTGCCTCCCAGCAGCCCAGAGTGGTACCCTGGAGACCCAGGCCGGTGCTGCAGGGATGTGCAGGCGTACCCGGTGCCTGCGGTGATTGCTTAATGTGGAAGGCACTTGATTAGGACTCACATATTGGTTTGGTTGATAATGCGGCTACGGTGGTGGTGGGGAGGGGGAGAAGGGGGGACATGAAAGCAAGGGGGAGATGGAGGTTTAATTGGATAATTCTCACTGAAGCATCTCCTGGTTAACCAGCCACAACCCCACCTGCATCTTTACATTATTTTGCATGTTAACAAGGTCTGCATCCCATGAAGCGGCTGGTGGGGCATGAGGGGTTATGAAACCTGCCAGTGCCGCTTCCATTTATCCTCCAGGGTAGCGAAAGGATGTAACTGGATGTCAGCACTCCTTTTCGGCAGCCCTTGGGCAGCCGGATGCCTGGTGGGGCGGCTGGGCTCTTCCTTAGGATGCTAACGCCCAGAGTTGGAGCGAAATGCTGCTGTTCAGGAGCCTGGGCAGCTTTAGCGCCCTGGTGAGCAGATGCTATCCACCAGCAGAGAGAAAAATGATGGAGCTTTAACATATAACCTCTATCAGGGTGAACAAACAGGAGCTCTGCCTGTATTTTGCCTTTTCCCCTGCACTTGACCGATGAGTAATTGCACAAAGCAGGGTAGTGGGAGCAGAATCGTAAAACAATTTAGGCTGAAAAGGACCTTTAAGATCATCGAGTCCAACTGTTAACCTAGCACTGCCAACTCCACCACTAAACCAGCACCACATCTATGTGTCTTTTAAATACCTCCAGGGTTGGTGACTCAGCCACTTCCATGAGCAGCTTGTTCCAATGCTTGACAACCCTTTTGGTGAAGAAACTTTTCCTAATATCCATCCTAAACCTTCTCTGGTGTAACTTGAGGCAGTTTCCTTTTCTATCGCCTCTTACTTGGGAGAAGAGACCCATCAACACACACATACATCCTCCACGGCAACCCCCTCCTTTCAGGAAGTTGTAGAGAACAAGAAGGTCTTCCCTCAGCCTCCTCTTCTTCAGGCTTAACACCCCTAGCTCCCTCAGCCTCTCCTCTAAACCCCACACCAGTTTTGTTTCCTGCCTCTGAAGGTGCTCCACCGCCTCAATGTCTTTCTTGCGGTGAGGAATGGAGCAACCAGGACAACTGCAAATACCTGGGCTTGTTTATTTTGCTCTTCCTAATTATCAAAAACCACCTGAATCGATGGATTTCTTTCTCTGGAGGCTGGGCTGGGCAGAGACATTAAGCTGGGTGGGAAAGACCTGCAAGAGATGGTCATGGACAAATGCTTAAAAAAATATCTCACTGGCAATTTCTGGAGTTCTTCCCAACCTGGGCAACCTGATCTTTGATTCGTTGAGCTTCATCCCACAATTTTAATGGTTGTTGGTGCAAATGCAAGCTGGTTGCTCCTGAAAATGCTGAGCCATCCCCCAGCCTTGAGGGAAATTTGTGTTGTCCTTGTCCCCTTCCCCACCCCAGGAAGTTTTGCTCCGAGCACTTTATTTATCTCAGAAGTATTGCGCTGTTCTCTGGGAGGTTGCCCTCTGGTACAACCCTCTGAAAGCATGTCCTGGAAGATGTCACTGGGTGGGGAAGAAAGGCATATAAATGCTTTTGTCTGAAAAGCTGCAGAATCAGACTAGGGGAAACAAACACCAAGAAGGTAGAGGAAGGTCTCAAGTTCTCTCCTTGCCAGCATCAATAATAGTCCTAGCAAAAAGCTGACAGCCAGGGAGAAAACTGCTATAGAACCCATTCCTGCCACAGTCCAGGTACTTTTCATGTTGGCTTCTAGGAAGGGAAGAAATTGAATAAGCAGCTGATTATCCCAAATTTTCAAAATTATTGTGAGTAGTAAATTAGCAGCAGCAAGTGGAGGCAGGTGACTCAAACTGACTCATAACACATCTTCTCCTAAAGCATGGTCACAGCTGGGATTGACACAGCCTTTGATGGATGCCCTTTAACCAGAGGAAAATCTCTGAGGGCCATCATCAGGTTTGCCCACGCTGGCACTGAGTCCCTCTCCAAAGGGAGGTGCTTTTCTGGAAATTAAAATTAATGAGTTTCTTGTGGCTTGGCTCCATCCGGATTTTCCCAGGTAAGTGATGCCATGGGGGGACCGGTCCACTGCTGCTCCCTGAGCTGCATGGCTCAGACTAAGAAGGAACATTTAAAATCCCCAGGGTCCCCAATCCAGACATAAATTTTAGCCAGATTTCCGAAGAAAACGGAGGTTGTGTGCTCATGCTGTCTCTGTCTAAGCGTCTGTCTGTTTGCCAGCACCCGTTTCATCCCTTCCAAGGCTGCTGCATGATTTAAGGCAGCTTGGAGAGGCTTCCAGGTCTCAGAGGCAGCCATGGGGTGCAGAGGGGCTATGCCTGTGTCCCCACCAAGGAGGAGAGTGCAGTATTGGGAAGAGCACAACATCAGAAACTCCTCACCAACACCCATCCACTCTAGAAACGCAAACTCCATTCGAAACTGGGCACCTCCAGCCCTGTTACTCATAGGAAGAGGCATCAGGCTCCAGCAGCCTCTGAAGCCTTTTATTTTGGGACTTTGGATTTAGGTCAATGTAAGGTGTTAAATTAGCGTCAGCAGGAAAGGCTCCAGTCCCTCAAATCCATTCCTGGTAAACATGCACCGCCCTGGTTTTGGGGCAAGGAGGAAGGTCTCTATGCCAACCAGCAAGGCATGGCGCCATCGTTAGTGACTCACCCAAAAGACTGACATTGCCAGTAGTCAACATGGAGGGTGTGCTGCAGGACTGGGCAGTGGGCACCTCCACACCATCGGGCAGCCACTTGTTTGGTCAGCTGCTATCGTCTTTTCCCAGATATTTTCTGATAGTCTCCTTTGCTGGCCTGGTAGATGCTTGCCTCCTTTGCTTGCTTTTTATCTGTGATGTGATGCCGTTCCCTGCCTTTGTCTTTGCTTGTGATGGTCTCCTTTCCTTGCCTTCCTCTTGGCAAAGGCAGTGGGAGGCTTTGTGCCAGCACCCCCTTTTCTTCAGTGGCTCTTGCTTTCATCTGATGAGCCCAAAATCAAGAAACCACCATTCTCCTACGCTTTTCCCCTTTACACATTGTAGGGTTGTGGTAGCAACAGAGACCTTGAGCTCCATTTCAGCATGTGTGAATGAGAACAGCACTTATGGGGAACTGCTTTTTCACTTGAGTTACTTGGTGATGGAGGATGTAACACAAAGCATGCTGGATTGAGCTTATCTTCATCCGTGTGTGTGTAAACTGTGCTGTGTTTCTAACCCACCAGCGGAGACCAGAAACACTCGGCACCTCCAGAGCCACCAAAGACCCATTGCAGAACATCATCCCTAAACATTTGCTGTACGTGCCAGGTCCTGCACTCGGGCCACACCAACCCCATGGATGGCTACAGGCTTGGGGCAGTGTGGCAGGAGCTGCCTGGCAGAAAAGGACCTGGGGGTGTTGGTTGACTGTGGGCTGACCATGAGGCAGCAGTGTGCCCAGGTGACCAAGAAGGCCAAGGGCATCCTGGCTTGTATTAGAAATGATGTGACCAGCAGAAGGAGGGAGGTGATTATCCCCCTGTACACAGTACTGGTGAGGCCACCCCTTGAGTGTGTTGTCCAGTTCTGGGCACCTCAACACAAGAGAGATCTGGAGGGTCTGGAGCAAGTGCAGAGGAGGGAGACGGAGCTGGGGAAGGGCCTGGGGCATAAATCTTATGAGGAGTGATTGAGGGAGCTGGGACTGTTGAGTTGGAGGAAGAGGAGGCTGAGGGGAGACCTCATCCCTCTCTACAACTGCTTGAAAGGACATTGTAGAGAGGTTGGTGCTGGTCTCTTCTCACAGGGAATTAGCGATAGAAGGAGAGGGAATGGCTTCAAGCTGCAACAAAGTAAGTTTAGGCTGGATATTAGGAAAGAATTCTTCCCAGCAAGAGTGGTCAGAGCCTGGAATGGGCTGCCCAGGGAGGTGGTGGAGTCCCCATCCCTGAATGTGTTTCAGAGTTGATTAGATGTGGTGTTGAGGTATATGGTGTAGAGGAGAATGTTGTAGAGTGGGGCTGATGGTTGGACTCAATGATCCCAAGGGTTTTTTCCAACCTGAATGATTCTATGATTAATCAGCTGGAAGACAGGGAAGTGTGATTCAAGGCTCGTCACAAATATCGCTCTATGGGAATGTGTGGCTGGAGACCCTGTCCCCTCCAGCCCATGTCCTTCCTGGATGTGGCCCGTCTGGCGGATACCTCTGCAGCACAGCACCACTGTGGCTGTTGGCAGGTATATTGCAGGCAGAAACTGGTCTTTTCCTTGGGGAGTGCCGGGTGTCATTCAGTAGAGGATGTTCCCAGCGCTGGGCAGTGACCCACATTGTTAGCAAGGCCGGGCCGAATCAAGAAAAACAAGTGAGATGACACTCAGCGATCAGTAATTCCTCCCCCTCGCTCATAACTCTGTCAGCCCTTTCAACTGGAGTGTCAAAATATGTTTATCACAGAACAATTCCTACTCTTTACTTTTTTTTTTTTTTTTT
>VZTM01026440.1:39296-61331 GCA_013400555.1 Jacana jacana
TCCCCTCCCTTTTTCAGACCCTGGCTGAACTCATCTGTTTGGAATGAAGCCTGCTATTTGTTTCCTCTCTGGGCAGTTGATTTTGATTATTGCCTCACCTGCTCCCGCAGTTGAAAAGCTCTAAGACTAGCTGGGTCTTCAGAATTAAATTCCCTTGTGTTTGGGGTGGGGTGGTTTGGTGTATTTTTTCCCCAGCCTGGCGTATTCTATGACTGCAGGTTACTGGCAGGCGTTTGAAGATGTACTTGGCAGAGGCACTTTCTGTCGGGGATGGGGATGAGCAAAACAGGAAGCCTGCTTCTCTCTAAATCAGCATCTTTCCAAAGTCTCAGGTGATTCCAAAGGAGGACAGACCTTGCCTTGTGCCTTACACATTGTTTGCTGGGGGTGAAGAGGAGTTTGTGGACGGTCACTAGATATCCCACCAGGCAGATGAGGCAGAAAGAGAACTGTGTGGGTTAGTTTAGGGGGGGCTTTGCTGGGGGGATGGGGGACTCAGTCTCAACTTGGCAGCTGGGAGCTCTGCTAGGCTAGGATGCACTTGAGATGTTGTTTGGTCTTGGGATCCTTCCCAAGCTCCTCAATTTCTGCCAGGGAAGGATGAATTTTGTTGCTTCAGGGACTGTGGTCAGGCCAGGCTCAGTTTCTGCATTGCACTGCCAGCTTTGCTTATTTTAGCCCCCGATCTTCTCCAATGGTCTAGGTCTTGGGACAGGGAGGGAGGCATCCACATGCCCCATTGCCTTGTAAGACCGGCTCTCCTGTGCCAGACCCAAAATTCTGGAAGGGCTGCTCAGAGAGCTCTGTTAAAGGCTTAGAAACTCCCCATTAGCCACTGTTGGATTAAACTCTCCACCTTTCTGTGTCTAGGTGATATTATCTTCTTTCTGCAGCCAGAGGAGCAAGGCCCAAGGGTAGGAACACACCCCTAATCTCTGTTGACACCGGCTTTCCCCTTCCCAGCAATATTTGCTGCCTCTCTTCTCCGGGCATGTGTTTGCCATGCCCGTCTGTTCCGTGGGAATCCTGGCTGAGACAACTTGCTCCCTTGGAGTTCCCTGCAAATGCTAAAGGAGGTGCTGAAGCCAAAAGCTGACCTCACCATTTCTCAGCAGGAAATAGGTTTGCCAACAACTGGTATTTTCACTGACCTCTTATGGTGAAAGATCCGAGTCCCGTCTTACCTGGAAGTGCCAGCCACAGGACAGAGCTGGTAGCAGGAGCCAGCATTTTTACTGGAAGAAGTATTTTTAGCCTGGCAAGGCATTGCACTGGGAAGCTTATTCCTTTAGACCTTGGTCCATGAGGGATCTCTGACTATAGCGCCTGGAAGAGCAGCCCAGCCAGCCGGGGGCTGCCCCAGCATCATCCCCCTGCATCCCCAGTGCCATGGATGGATCCAGACCTGCCCACCCACCAGCATGGGTCAAGGCTGGACATGTGTTAGGACACAAAAAGCAATTGCAGCTGAAAATGAGAGGAAGGGGAAGTGTGAAAAAAGCCTTGTGTGTGTCAGATCAGCAACCCCCCACCCCCCCAGTCCTGCCCTGAGAGGTCTCCCCATCAGCTAATTCCCTGGCAGGGGTCTGCTGTGGCGCCCACCCTCCTGTTACTGCTCTGCCACAGGGAAATTGGTGCCAAAGCTTGGTGGCATGGGGACGCTGGATGCTGCTGGAGTGCCTGCTTCCATGCACTCCCCCCTGGAAATGTATAAATCTGCTGAGGAAGAAGGACCATGCTATTCCTCCAGGCTGGAATTTCCCCTGTGACCCTCTAGATGAGACAGGAGGATCAGGGAGCAATATGAACTGTCATCTGCTGTACCTGCAGATGGGCTGAAGGGAGGGAAGGAGCGAGCAGACACTACATGTCCTGTAGCCATGCTGCAGTTTTCTCCCTTCCAGTTTCCAGCTGCAATAAAGGAGAGGGCAGGACCAGCCTCGTTACTGGGAACTGGGATGGTTCTGGGCTGAGTTTCCAGCCTCTGGGCAGTCTGCGCTTCTGCGCCTGCATCGTTACAGGATCCTGCATTGCAGATGGAGCGGTCAGGGGGAGCCATGCTGTGAGCCTTGGCTTGAAACCCGAAAGAGGAGGATAAATCCCACTGGAGTGCGTGCAACAATTGGATTTTGAAACGAGGGAGACTGTAGGCTGGGGGGGGAATGACAGGCAGAGCAGTCTGGCTGGCTGGGGAAGTCTCTCTACCTGCATCCCTGACCCATCCCACCACCCTTGCCGGCACCCACGCCATCGGATACCACCAAACGGTTCCTGCCTTCACGCTGGGTGTTCGCCTGGCGAGCCCCCTTGCACCCTTCCCCTGCTAAAGAAAGATCTCTAGCCTCCTGGGATCCATACACTGTTTTCCCAGGTGATCCTAGGCTCCCACTGGCCCTGCTGAGACCTTGTCCCTGCTGTCACAATGGCTGGCAGCAGCAGCAGGGAGAAGCAGGGATGGGGTGGCAGGTGAAGCTGGGGACTGGGAGCGCGACCGAGTAGGTGTTTATCTTATTTTTGGGGAAAGGAGAAAGGATTTCTGCGTGGCACCTCCCTGGGTATACCTGGAGGGCGCAGCTGATGAATAGGACTGTTTTGGTTGCTGCAGGCTGAGCCACACAAAGCTCAAGAGAGTTGGGTTTTATTTTTTTTCCCTGAGCTGCTCCATTAACACAAACAGACAGCAACGCTGGCTGCTGACACCAGGGTTAATTAAATCCATCTCTCCATCAATTCTTATTCAACTATTATCGATGGTCATTAGATCAGTGACAAAGTGACAAGCAAACAGTAATAGACTCATCTTAACCCTTGTGGTGCTGGAGAAGGGGAAGCAGACCCGGTGAGTGGGGAGGTGGCTTCTCGGATGCTCCACTTAAACTCTACTTGCTGTCCATTACAGCATCCCACATATCTTTGAATTAGTCCTCTTGGTGGGGCAGGTCACCAGCCCCACTCCCCTGAGGAAAAGAACCTGTGCCTGTGTCCCTCTCTGTCCCTTTCCAACAGCTCTGTGGCCTGAGCGGGGCGCAGGAGCTGCGGGGTTCTTCAGGGACACTGGGAACAGCAGATGTGGTCTGTGACACAGAGGCTGAAAGCAGAAAGGTCCTGCTGCTGCATCCATGATACAAAGATGGCAGGATGCTCTGGGGTAGCTCCTCTTTAGTGTTGGTCCACAGGGGTAGAGGGGGAGCAAAAATACCACCCATGTCACAGGGTGGCCCCAAACTGCACGGCAGAGTCATGAGGGTGATAGACCCACAGGCCATGGGAAAACCAGTTACTGGAATAACTCCATCTGTGAAAAGGCTCACAAGAATAAGGGAAATGTGTGCTTTTTTAGCTCCTAGAGCCCTTCCCTCTTGCAGCAAGTCAGAGCTGATTCCACCCCTGCCCATGCCCATGTCCTGAAGGCCCTTCCAAGTGCCACTCACACTTTTACAGTCAGGCTCGTGGGGGGAAAGCTGCTGCCGCTCTCCTCCCTCTCCCCCTCTGATTAACAGCTTAAATGAGAACTGAAGGCTGCCCAAGGGCTGCAATGCATTTTCACGCTTCTGCCGCCGCAGCCAACAAGCCAACGTCCAGCTCTCTTCAAGGTCACTCGCAACCTTCAAGTGACTTTCCAGCTTGCTCGAGGAGTGGTGCTTGCATCCGGCGGTTTTAACTTGTGGAGCAGAGATGGAGTCTCAGTGGGAGTGCTGGGGGCTGTGTCTTGGTGGTGGCTCACATGGGACATGTGGTTATGAGAAGCCTGCAATGAAATGAATATGTAATTCTGTGCATACATGCAGGTGAAAAAAACAAACATACAAACAAAACCCCCCACATGTATTTATTTACCCTGATTTTTGCCTGGTCAGAGTTGAAACCCTGTGCCAGCATTGCCCCTGATGTTCAATGCAGGTCTTTCCAAACACCTGGGGAAGTCCTTGGAGGTCTTACACACAGGTTAGGTAGCCCCTTGGTTTGGAAGGGTGGGAAGGGCTACTGGAGGTGACAAGGCAAAGCCACTGCTGTTTCCTGGCCCCGGAATTTGTGGATGCATTGGTGGGTGTGTTGTAGCCCAGAACCCTCCAGGTTTATGCTTTCTACATTAGCCAAGTTACCAAGTGCTACCAAACACCAGACTAGTGGGATGGAGCTTTCAGTGATCATTGGCTCGTGGTGGAGGCTTGCTATGACTCCTTTGCTCAATGTGATATATGTTTATAAATATGTAAAGGGTGAGTGTCAGGAGGATGGAGCCAGGCTCTTCTCAGTGACATCCAATGATAGGACAAGGGGCAATGGGTGCAAGCTGGAACACAGGAGGTTCCACTTCAATATGAGAAAAACCTTCTTTGCGGTGAGGGTAAGGGAACACTGGCAGGGGCTGCCCAGGGAGGTTGTGGAGTCTCCTTCTCTGGAGATATTGCAAACCCACCTGGATGCGTTCCTGTGTGACCTGCTCTAGGTGTTCCTGCTCCAGCAGGGGGATTGGACTAGATGATCTTTCAAGGTCCCTTCCAATCCCTGATATTCTGTGATTCTGTGATGCAGGTAAGCTATTGTAAAAAGAAAAATCCATTTATTACCACTTTTCTCCCTCTTCTGCTCGCTCTTGTCGTTGTCTTGCTGGAGTCAGGCTGGCCGTGGTGGTAGGGCACAGACAGATGAGGGAACAGGGTGTGATTTTCTGGAGAAGCTGCTTGAATTGCTGGCTCCTTCCAGCCTCTGGAAACCTAGAAGGTTTTGACGTGAAGACAAGATTTCTGAGTGCAGGTACAAGTGCCTCGTGGTGGCCTGTCTGCTCTGCCGCTGTGTTTGTTCTTGCAGGATCACCTGGGGCTTGTGTTTCTGGGAATGGTTAGCAGTCAGGGTGCTGGTTCATTGCTCTTTGGTACCCGCTGCTGCATTGCTTCGGTGGTGGTGTGGTGGGGGTTGGTTTCAGAGCTTGCTTTGGGTAGCTCTTCACATGGACTTTTAACACCAGTGGAAGCTGCAACGCATTTGAGAGACAGTGAAGAAACCCTTTATGAGTCAGTAAACCCTTTGTTGCTGGAGTTGGAAACGGGCATGCAGAAAGTGAACAGCCAGGGGAAAAAAAAACAAGAAGCCACTGGTGTTTCAAGGTGGGAGACCTGGGAGACCTGTTGCAAAAGGAAAACCTACTGCTAAAAGAAGAACCTTCTGGGTGCTGAGGGAAGACCTTGTCCTTGCTCAGCAAGGTCCGTGCATGGATGGTTCCTCACCAACTTATCAGGGTGGGTGAGAATGGTGGCAGTATCTGCCTGGGATGGGTAATCCTGGTCTCCTGGCCATTGCCCTGGTCCTCTCTTTGGAGAAGGTATACTTTGGTCCAGGGCAGGTAATTAGGCACCGGTGAATGAAGAAGCAGAAATGTAGCTTTTCCACACTCATCTCCTTCCTTAACTGGGATCTCTGTTATCCCCCCTGTGCAAACACCCAAGAGTATTTTAGCCCTGCTCTTCCCCAGTGAAGGGGACCACCACCTACAGTGGTTTGGTGTCCCAGCCAGTGAGCAAAGCCTGAGAGCAGCCCTGTTCCAGGCAAGTCAAGGGAGCACGGCTCTGCTCAGCGGCTTCAACTTGACACACAGCCCCTTGCTTCTCAAAAAAAAAAAGGAAAATAATTGCCATATTCATTTGTGGAGGGAAATAATTACTTCATTCATGACGTGAAGTCAATTTTTGTCCTGAACCGGAGGGAGCCCTGCGCTGACAGTCTCTCTGAAACTCAGAGAGAGGAAAAACAAGCCTGGCATTTGTACATCGCAATTAAAGGCGAGGAGCCAGCCGTGGGGTAGTTGGTTGGGGTTTGGTTTTTTTCTTTCCCTCTCCTTCTGGTTTGGTTTTTGATTTTTTTAATTTTTTTTTTTTTCANNNTTAATTTTTTTTTTTTTTTTTTTCAAATCAAAGCAGATAATGGCTAAAATGTTCTGGCTTCTCCAGCTGAGGCTAGGGGGAGAGGAAAGGTCTCCCTTAACTTTGTTAGCCATGGTAAAATGTTGTGGTTTGAAGAAAAAAAGAAGTTAAAAAAAAAAAAAGATGAGGCAAGAGAGTGCCTTTTCCTTGCCCCTCCCCAGTTTGCCACAGCAGCCGGGCAAGGATTGATGGGCAGATCAAAGTCACCTGTCGGTCCTTTAAGCAGGGGGCCAGTAAAGGCATGGGCAGGCACGTAACACAGGTGAAACAATTTTTGAGATTAGAAAGTTGGGGGTTTTCTTTAAAAAAAAAAAAAAAAAAAAAAAAAAAAAGGCAACAAAGCCAGCAGGTCTTTTCCTTGGTGGTCTCCAAGCGGAGGTGAGGTGTTCCTCTATGCAGCTAGGGTCCCCTGTGGAAAGCCTGGAGCGTCAGGGCCATGGAACCCAATGTCTCCATCTGTCTGGGAGCTTGGCCACCAGATGAAAAATGGGGCTCCTGGGAGCCCCAGGAAAGGAGAAAAGGCAGCCAGTGTCCCACAACAGCAGGCATGAAGGCTCTCACGGATAAATTGGCTTAACATGAACCAGCAGTGTGCCCAGGTGGCCAAGAAAGCCAACAGTATCCTGGCTTGTATCAGGAACAGTGTGGCCAGAAGGAGTAGGGATGTGATGGTGTTTCTGGTTTTGGCACTGGTGAGTCTTCACCTCAAGTGCTTTGTCTAGTTTTGGGCCCCTCGCTACAAGAAGGACATTGAGGGGCTGGAGCAGGTCCAGAGGAGAGCTACCAAGGTGGTGAGGGGTCTGGAGAACAAGTCCTATGAGGAGAGGCTGAGGGAACTGGGCATGTTGAGTTTGGAGAAAAGGAGGATGAGGGGAGACCTCCTTTCCCTCTATAGCTCCCTGACAGGAGGGTGTAGAGAGGTGGGTGTTGGCTTCCTGTCTCAAGGGAATAATGACAGGAGCAGGGGAAATGGTCTGAAGTTGGGGCAGGAGGATCAGATTAGATCTTAGGAAGAATGACTTGACTGAAGATTGGTCAGGCACTGGAAGAACCTGCCCAGGGAGGTGGTGGAGTCACCATCCCTGGAGGGATATAAGACACATGTAGATGTGGCACTTCAGGGCATGCTCTAGTGGCTGAGATTGTAGGGTTGGGTGATTTGTTTTGTGGTGTTGGGGTTGGTGGTGGTTTTGTTTGGTTTTGAGTTGGTTTTTTTTTGGTGTGTGTATGGTTGGACTCTATGATCTCAGAAGTTCCTTTCAACCATGAAGATTCTGTGAAATTACAAGCCGGAGCCTTTGGTACAGCTCCTCTGCTGCGGGGCTCCCCATGCTCAGTTTGGATTGCCCACTGCTCACCTTCCCTAGCTTGCCCACTCCCAGAGGGAAGCTGGGACCGTGGGCTGGCTCACCTGGAGCAGAGGGGGAAGGTGATACCCGCACGGGCTAATTGATCCTAAATTATGTGGGAAAAGAGTAGAGGGAGGTGGGTGGTTCTGTAAACAGATCTGTGTTTCACCATCCACCCCACCGCGATTGAAGCTGGTGTCAGGGGTGATATATGATAGAAAATTGATGAAACATTGATGCCGGGGGATGAATATTTCAGGAGGAGACTGTATACGTTGTACAGTGCTCTTCTTAAATCTTTAACCAGTGTTGGATAACCTTGAGAAGGGGTGTTTATAAGTTTATTCTGTGGCAAGGGGAGCAGGGAACCTGAGGGAATGCTGGGGGGGGTGCTGCCCCACGGAGGAGAGCGATATCCACCCCCTCTCCTCTCCCGCCCAGTGCGAAGCTCGTCAGGTCCCCATTGCATGGGGTTATCCGGCTAAGCCAGCACCGCAGGGAAAATCCTAGAAGCTAAAGTGTGCTGAACTGTTCCCAGCTTCAAAAGCAAGTGTGGGATGTAAAGGTCAGCTCTGGCTACATCTTCCTTCCCCGCAGCCCTCAAAGCATCCCCAAGCCCCGCAGCTCTCCCCAGTATCGGCTGTAGCTGCTTCCCGGTGGCTTGACCTGATCCCGGCCTCGGTGTGCTGGGGCACAGCACCCTCAACCTGATGGAAAACCAGCTTGCGAGTTGCTTTCTCCTCTGGGTTGACATTTTTTGGCCAGGAGGAGTCGTGGTGGTGGTTTGTCACCCATTCAAAGGGGAGAGGAAGAGTCACTGGGGGGGCTTGGGTTCATTGTCCCCAGCTGGAGCCCAAGCCATGAGCAAGGACAACAACAGGGCGGGGAGGCAGCACGGAGCTGAGGGTGGCTCGCAGCCTGGTGAGTGGAGAAGTCCTGCTGGCTCATAGCTATTTTGAGGTAAGGCATTAATTGAGGACCAGAGGGAAAACAATAAAGCTGTCCCCAAAATAGAAGCTGTCAAAACATCGTTGCTCGGAGTGAAGCTGAGCCCAATTTTTTATTTTTTTTATATTATTTTTTATAATTTTATTTTCCTGTCGCAGAGCCCATCGGCTTCAAAGCAGCTGCACTTGGGTTTGGGATTTTTCTTTGCTCCCACCAAAACCAGGCTTCCCAGTCTCTCCTGTGCCCGGCACAGGGGCCAGGGAGGCGGCAGCAGCCGAGCACGCGTTAGGACTAATATTTTTCGGTGACATTTAGAAGACGCCTCGAGGGCCCTTTGCATTTGCTGCCCTGAAGGTTTGCTTGTTTATTTTGGAAATTAGCAGCTCTCAAGCTTTTTTTTTTTATTAAGAAAACCTCTAAGAAAAGGGTTTTGTTGTGGGTTTTTGTTGGTTTTAGTTTTGTTTTTTTACACAGGAAGGAGCGTTGTCTGGAGGATGAGGGTTCAGTGGGGTTTTGCTTCCAGGATGGGGAGGGAGAGGAAAGATTTGCAAGCAGGAGGCTGGCTTCTTTTGTTAAGGAGCAGTTTTGATGCTTTGTGTACAAAACCAGTGTTATTGGAGCTCTCAGGTGTGCCTTTCTGGGAGCAGGACCTCCTGCCTCATCAACCCTGCAGCTCCTGCCTGGAGCTGGCATCTGGGAAGGGTCACCATCCCAACTGCACCAGCATCTCTTTCCCAACAGCCCTACATGGAAGCGGAGCCAGATGATTTATTCTTCTCCCAACCCACCCCGGATGAAGCAACACTTCATCCAAAGAAACAAGATGAGCATGAGTTGGGGAGGAAGAGTTGGGGGGGAAAGGGAGGAAAGAGCCTGCTCTGCTCCCTATCCCATCCCCAGCTGGGGCACATGTGGTGGCCCTTGCGGACTGTTGATGCCACCAGGCAAGGAGCCTCTCCTGAATAGTCCTTGCACTTTCCATCTCTTCTTCTAATTTTTTTGTTATTTGTTTTCCCCGTGCCAAAAAGCTGCAAATTGAGACCCTGAGGCATCCACGTAGCACCAGGAAGACCCTGGTATATCTTTTATTAGATAGGTATTTTTTGGTTTGCAGTGTTCAAACACCATCTGCTGTTTTGTACAATGGCACTTTCACAGGAGGGGGTAATTTTTAGGTGTCAATTGTTACTTCAAGTCCATATTGACGGTATCAGAGGCTGAAACAGCTGGAAAAACCCTAGGGCAAGCATGGAAAAGTACCATGGCACTGGTCTGTCATGTCCATCCTCATCACCTAGGGGCTTTGTGTCTTGCCTTCCCACCTGGAAGAGCATCTTCCACCCTTGGTCTCCTGCAAACCCTGGCAACTAAGGTCCCAGTCCTGAAATACAGCTTGGAGGAGGGGGAATAAAAATAAATTAAAATATAATATCCATTTTTTTTGCTTTTTATGTCATGCAGAAAGCATTTAATAACTATTTCTGGTACATATTCTGTACTGAGTATCGCTTTTAGGGTATGTGTTTATGCACATCCATAAGTGGTTAATGCATAAACACTGTATGGCTTGGGATAAAAAATGGGGAGAGAAGGATGATGCAAGAAAACTGCTGAATTTGTAGTATAAAAAATGGTGATGGTTTGCCACATCGAGGTGAATTGCAAACTTCTCTCTTTGGGTGAGCGTGCAGGTTTAGGGTGGTAGTCAGCACTGATGAACCTTTTAACTTAAAACAAAGGGGTAACACTGCAATATTTGGGTGCTTCACTACGATACACAAGCAAATCCGTTGCTTTTCCAGAGTTTGCAGACGTTGGAGTTGTCAAATCAGCTGGTCTGTTACGAGGATATTTGTAATTGATGTGACAGTTAAGACTATGTAGCCATCATGTAAGTTACAACTTAGCTTTTTAATTACATGGTAATTTGGGACAAATCAGAGGAACCTGATGGCTTGGCTGAATCGGACCATCCCCGGTGGCTTGGCTGAATCAAGGCCAGCATCACCCTGCCAGAGCCACTTGGGCTCATCACCACAAACTGGTAACACTGCCTGCCACACGTGTGTGACACGCGGAGGAGCGTGGCCACCAGGGATGACGAAACATGGCTTCAGAGGGACACACTTGGCTGAATCTGGGGTAACGGTACGAGCACCCCCAGCTCCATTTCGAGGTGAGAAAAGCAGGAGCAAATAACTGGTGAAGAAAGCTAGTCCCTCATCTGTGGAGCTTAAGCAAATACCATTAAAATAATTGCCACAGCTGGGTGGTTGGCTCTCCTGCTTCTTGTTACGGAGTGTCACCAGACGGTAATGACTGCAGCACCGCAGCCCCCGTGCTATTTCAACATTAATTTCGTATCTCGTTTCCAGCTATATCACCTTATTTATTTCATGAGCTTTAATTTATGTCAGGCCTGGTATGCCACCTGTCCCAATTACCCGAAGGTCGGGGAGCGGTTCCTGCCAACTGTGCGTGGGTTGGAGCTGGGTGCTGGGAGCATCTTCCCTGGGATCTCCTCCTGCCCCACCAGGAAGTTGATGTTACAGGTGCTCCAGCATGCTCCATGGTAGCATCTTCCCCAGGATCTCCTCCTGCCCCACCAGGAAGTTGATGCTACTGGTGCTCCAGGTTCCAGCATGCTGGAAGATGATGCTACAAGTGCTCCAGGCTCTGGCAAGCTCCATGGCATCATCTTCCCCAGGATCTCCTCCTGCCCCACCAGGAAGATGATGTTACAGGTGCTCCAGCATGCTCCATGGTAGCATCTTCCCCAGGATCTCCTCCTGCCCCACCAGGAAGTTGATGCTACTGGTGCTCCAGGCTCCGGCACGCTCCGTGGCAGCATCTTCCCCAGGATCTCCTCCTGCTCCACCAGGAAGATGATGCAACAGGAGCTCCCGGCTCGAACATGCTCCACAGATGGAGCATCTCCAGCCAAGTACAGGGAAGCGAATTATACTTTTCCCCTGTATTTTTTATTTTTCTTCACCCTTTTCAATTTTTTTTTCTTTTTCTTTTTTTTTTTTTACTGTTCTAGCTTCTCACCGGCAACAACAGACGTTATATTTTGACGACTTAATAAACATCTCCCCCGGGAGCGAAGGAGCTCCGGCATGCTCTGCTTCACCGTGTTTTACATCTGACTAACAGAGTTGCAGAGCAAAAGGGGGGTTTGTTGTTTTTTTTTTCTAATCTGAGAACTCGGTGGCTCACGTTTCTGACTTCACCCCCACCTCCCCAAAGCTGCTTCACGTCCCTGTGTCTTGCAGGGCTGGTATCATCATGCTTCCATGCTTTCTCCTGGGGGCTAACACGTTGCTGCAGCCTCCCCCAGCCCTTTCAGCTCCCCACCCCTCCAACCCCAGATCTTCTTGAGGAATATCTGCTGGTTTTGAGTNGGTTCCAGCATGCTGGAAGATGATGCTACAAGTGCTCCAGGCTCTGGCAAGCTCCATGGCATCATCTTCCCCAGGATCTCCTCCTGCCCCACCAGGAAGATGATGTTACAGGTGCTCCAGCATACTCCATGGTAGCATCTTCCCCAGGATCTCCTCCTGCCCCACCAGGAAGTTGATGCTACTGGTGCTCCAGGCTCCAGCGTGCTGGAAGATGATGCTACAGGTGCTCCAGGCGCTGGCAAGCTCCATGGCAGCATCTTCCCCAGGATCTCCTCCTGCCCCACCAGGAAGTTGATGCTACTGGTGCTCCAGGCTCCAGCACGCTCCGTGGCAGCATCTTCCCCAGGATCTCCTCCTGCTCCACCAGGAAGATGATGCAACAGGAGCTCCCGGCTCGAACATGCTCCACAGATGGAGCATCTCCAGCCAAGTACAGGGAAGCGAATTATTCTTTTCCCCTGTTTTTTTTATTTTTCTTCCCCCTTTTCAATTTTTTTTTCTTTTTCTTTTTTTTTTTTTACTGTTCTAGCTTCTCACCGGCAACAACAGACGTTATATTTTGACGACTTAATAAACATCTCCCCTGGGAGCGAAGGAGCTCCGGCATGCTCTGCTTCACCGTGTTTTACATCTGACTAACAGAGTTGCAGAGCAAAAGGGGGGTTTGTTGTTTTTTTTTTCTAATCTGAGAACTCGGTGGCTCACGTTTCTGACTTCACCCCCACCTCCCCAAAGCTGCTGCACGTCCCTGCGTCTTGCAGGGCTGGTATCATCATGCTTCCATGCTTTCTCCTGGGGGCTAACACGCTGCAGCCTTCCCCAGCCCTTTCAGCTCCCCACCCCTCCAACCCCAGATCTTCTTGAGGAATATCTGCTGGTTTTGAGTAATTTCTCAGCCTCAGATGTTAAGATATGGCTGTACATCTTGCTTTTTGGCATGTCTGGGACCTGCAGGCTCCCGAGGACACAGGGTTTCTGCTCCGACAGGAATCCCCTTGCTGCTGGGGATGGTGGGTGGCTGATGAGCATCGGGCATTGGTGCAACGAGCTGCTGGCAGACGCCAGGTCTCTGCATCAGGGATGCACTGTTTCTTGCTCCTCCCAAGCACTTCCATCTATTGCTCTGCTAACACAGAGTCCCACAACCTGTAGTTTTTATCAGCTTTTCAGGCCAAAAAAACCCTTTGTCATTTTGAGACCAGCAGGTGAGGAAGCTCCAGGGATAGCTGAAGAGCAGGGCCAGGTGGACAAGGCTCCGAAACCTGCCACTTCTTGGATGCCCCTCACAGCTGCACCAACCTAGAGGCAGCGGCTGGTGCCTTTGTGCCTTTTGCCAAGAAGAAATGAGACCTTGGACGTGGCACAAGGCAGGCCCGGGAAGAGGACACGGGGGCTGGGGAGCCAAATTGCCCGTTCCAACTTGTAGAACATTATTGCTCGTGAATTATGGATAGTTATTGCACCTCCTGGACGATAAATTATTGAGCTGACGTGCTGGATGGAGAGCGAGGAGCTGGTGCCATGTTTACGGCAGGAGGATCTGGTGGCTTTGCTGGGGNGGTTTTTTTCTTGCTTTTCCTCCTGAGCAAGAGCATCTCTGCTTGAAACTGAGCAAACAGCCGGGCTTTGCCCAGCGTAACTCAGTGAGGCAGCTGTGAGGGCAGCCGCAGGCACAGAATCCCCAGCAAGGGATCCCAGTGGAGTTTTCTGGGGGGGGGTGTGGTGTGGGTGGTTCTCCTGGTCCCCAGGGTTTTTCTGTTCACGTTCCTCTTGGGTTTGCAGCCTTACTGGAGTTCGGGAATGGATAACACTGGTCTGCAAAAGGAAATGAGATGAGTTCCTTGAAAACAACCCTAACAAACAGGTATAGGTGTGCTTGCCCAAAGCAGGAGGGCAGCGTGCTGGCCCCTGGCTGCAAACAGCAGCCTCCTCCCTCCTCCCGTGGCACCAGACGCTGCTTTTTTGCTCGCTGAAGAGAGAAAAACTTGCTTAGTCTGTTTGGAATACAGCTGGCTGGGTAATATTTGTGTTGGAGATGGAAGATAAAGCAAGCTAACCAATTCTGTAAATGTGAGGGTGCCTTTCAAACACCGCTGTGTACATAGATGCAGGAAGCCAGCCGGCCAATATCTTAGCAAGGAGGACTTATTGGGGACTGTGGCCACGCTTTGTCAGCCCCTGGCACTCATCTTTCTTATGGAAAGGGTGAGGACGCTCGCTGAGGAGCTGCACTATTAGCTCCATTGCTCATCTTGAGCACAAACTGGTCACAAAGTTTGCCGTGGCCCTGGCTAACCAGCTCATCACCCCTCCTGCCCTCCCTATCTCCCCAGAGCAGTCTGCCCAGCAGACTGGTAGAGGGATTTGGCACTTGGCTGAGGTGGTCATTAATCACCCCAGCATCTGCTGTGGGGAAGGGGTAGGCAGCGGGAGCAGCCACACTGTGGCTTCCCAGCTTGGCTCTGCTCAGCCGTGCAGCAGAGCTGTGGGTTGGTCCCCAGGTAGGATGGAGAGGCACTTCTTTCACTGCTCCTTTGCTCTCTGGGGTTGCTTGTGCCACCTCAATGCAGCTTCACAGTACCCCAGGCTCAGTGCCACCCTGCACTGGGACACGGACATAAGGCCTGGTGTCCTCTCATGCTGCGCTCTGCCTAACCTGTAGCATCATTGCCACTGTACAGTGGCAGTGGGCACTGGCAGCCCAGAAAGCCAACCCCATCCTGGGCTGCATCAAAAGAAGCGTGGCCAGCAGGTCATGGGAAGTGATTCTGCCCCTCTACTCTGCTCTGGTGATACCAGACAGGCTGAGGGAGCTGGGCTTGTTCTGCCTGGGGAAGAGAAGGCTCTGGTGACACCTTATAGCAGCCTTCCAGTATCTGAAGGGAGCTACAGGAGAGATGGGGAGGGACTTTTTGTCAGGGAGTGGAGTGACAGGACAAGGGGTAATAGCTTTACATTGAAAGAGGGGAGATTTAGAAGAGATCTCAGGAAGAAATACTTTGCTGTGAGGGTGGTGAGAGCCTGTCCCAGGTTGCCCAGAGAAGCTGTGGCTGCCCCATCCCTGGTGGGGTTCAAGGCCAGGCTGGATGAGGCTTGGAGCAACCTGCTCTGGTGGGAGGTGTCCCTGCCCAGGGCAGGGGGGTTGGAACTGGATGGTCTTTAAGGTGCCTTCCAGCTCTAACTGTTCTGTGATTCTAGGATCGCTATGTGTACTTCTGAGACCAAATAACCTCCCCCTTGCCCTCAAGAAGATTTGGGGGACCATTGATTTAGGTGATGATACACAGTATTTATTCATCTCTTGGGCTGTGCTGGTCCAGCATGCCTGGCAAGGGACTGCAGGTCTGCTGAGCCCCTTGTCCCATGCATGTTCCCGTCAGCCCCAGGCTTAGAGACTCCCTGAGGTGGCTGCTCCATCATGTTTAACAGACCTTGACAGACCCGCGTGCCCCTCGAGTTTGCCTAAATGCTTTCTGGGGCCCATTTAGGCTGTAGGTCTCCATAGCATCCTGTGGCAGTGAGTTGCCTAATCTAATCACGGGCAGTGTGGAAAAAGCACCCTCTTTTGTTTGTCCTTAAATCTGCTGTCCGATAACTCGATTTGGCCACTCCTGGTTGCTGTGTTGGGGGAAAAAAATAAACCAAGAAAAGGGGGAATTATCACTGCCTCTGCACCTGCTCCACGGCACTGGCGCTTTTATACTGGCTTTTCTTTTGCTTCTCCCTCATTCGCACCTCCTGGCAATTTCCCACTCCCCAGTCTGGCATCACATGGGGGATGGAGACAGAGAGGTCTCTGCTTTGCTTCCTGGCTGTGTTTATCTCTGCTTCTTCTTCCCTGCTCTCTGTTTTTTACAGGTATGGGAGAGATGCTGGGGAGGCACTGCTGACTCTTGTCCAGATGCCAACGGGCTCCCTCTGGAGCAAACCAGAAGGCAAGAGTTCATAACACGGGTTATGATCACCTCGGGAATTACTTATCGCCTAAGCAAGCTGTCCCAAGCCCAGGAGAGAGGCTTCCCCCTCTGTCTCCCCATGGGACAGGGGTGCCATGAAGCATCAGCTGGGGTGGGAGAGGTGGAAAGATGGTCATGGAGGAGAAGTGGGCTAATTTGTGTCAGCCCCTCTCCCCCACCTCACCAAGTGGGATTTCCATTGCATCTCAAGCTGAAGCCAAGGAGGCTCTGGAGTCAGTAGAAAGTGAAACGTTTTCCCTAATCGAATCACACGCCAGTGTCACTTGTAAAGCTCTGCAAAGCAGAAAGGACTTGGGAGTCACTGAACCACAAACACCTCCTCCCTCCCCGGTGCCTCCATGGAGATCCTGCCTCTCATCTTCTCCATCTTTCATCCACAAACATGGTTTGGGAGGGAGCTAGGGCAGGAGATCAGATATCCCACCTTGTGGCTCATGTCTGGTGCAGAGACATCACACCAGGTATCCCTGTGGGCTTGGGGATTTAGGGGGGATGTATATGGTGCTTCATAGTCTTAGTCTTCATCTTGGGGATGTTCTGCTCTCACTGGTCATGGAATTTTCCAGGTTGGAAGGGACCTCTAGAGACCATCCAGTCCAACTCCTCTGCTAAAGCAGGATTGCCCAGAGCACATCACTCAGGGCTGCATCCAGGAGGGGCTTGAAGATCTCCAGAGAAGGGGACTCCACACCCTCCCTGGGCAGCCTCTCCCAGGGCTCTGACACCCTCATCCCAAAGAAGTTTCTCCTCATGTCCCAGTGGAACTTCCCATGTCCCAGCTTGTGCCAGTTGCCCCTCGTCCTGTCACTGGGATCCACTGAGAAGAGTCCAGCTCCATCCTCTTTCAACCCACCCTTCAGGTCCTTGTGAGCATGAAGAAGGTCTCCCCTCAGCCTTCTCTTCTCCAGGCTAAAGAGTCCCAGCTCTCTCAGCCTTTCCTCCTCAGGGAGATGCTCCAATCCCTCCATCATCTTTGTTAGCCTACTCTTGACTCTCTCCAGCAGTTCCCTGTCTCTCTTGAACTGGGGAGCCCAGAACTGGAGGCAGGATTCCAGTTGTGGCCCCACCAGTGCAGAGCAGAGGGGGAGAATGGCCTCCCTCCACCTACTGGACACACTTTTCCCTACGCAGCTCAGGATTCCATTGTCCCCTTGGCCATAAGGGCACATTGCTGGCTCAGGGATAGTTTACTGTCTACCAGGACCTCCAAAGCCTTCTCCTCAGAAGTGCTTTCCAACAGGTCCACCCCTAACCTATATCGGTGCCTTCTTCCTCCCCAGGTGCAGGACCCTACACTTGCCCTTGTTGAACCTCATGAGGTTCTTCTCTGCCCAGCTCTCCAGCCTGTCCAGGTCACGCTGGATGGCAGCACATCCTTCTGGAGTGTCAGCCAGCCCTACCAGCTTGGTATCATCAGTGAACTTGCTGAGGACCTCCAAAAAGGCATTGGGCATGTATCACATCTTGCTTATCCACTGGTTCTTCTCCATCTTCAGGTCCCGTGAAGATGTTACATCTACATGTTGCTTGGCTCCTTCATGAGCCCCTGCCAGCCCAAGCCTGGGATGTTCAGTGCACAGCTGCACCGTTTGGAGGTGAGGAGCAGGAGCACAGTCCCCTGCCTTCACCTCCCTGGCCAAGCTAAAAGGGGTAACCTGGGGACGTTGGGTGGGATGGGGGAGCCTGTGGAGCAGGGCTAGGAAGGGTGGGTGCTGGGTATTTCACCCTCAGAGAGCACAGGAGTTGCTGATGGAGGCGGACGTTTCTGAGCGAGCCCTTCGTTCAGGCTTTGACGGTGCATCAGGCACTGGGGACGCTGCTGCCTCCGAGCATCCCCACGGAGCTGCACACAGAGCAAAATTAGCAGGGAGGAACTGAGGGGAAAGGCTGGCTCCAGCCCAGTGCCCACCAGCAACACCCTGCCCAGCAAAATACCTTGGTCTGCATGTTTGGCAGGGAAAGCTGCCCTCTCCTCCTCCAGCCCTTTTTTCTGCCCATGTTAAGAAGCAAATCCCCCCATCCTTTCCAGGCGGCAGCGGGGACTTCTCCACGGCACTAAGCAGCATCCTTGCAGCAGGTCTGTCAGTGGCAATTTCCACAGCCTCCCATTCCTGCAAGAGGGAAGTGGCTGTTGTGGAGTGAGAGGAGATGCAGCAGGGGCCAGCTGAGCCTCCCTGGGTGGTGAGACTGGCAGTTTTCAGTGGCAGCCACGTTCCCCAGGCTGGAAACAAGCAATTTTCCATGTGTGTCTCTTGTTGTTGTGGGTTAGCTGGTGGGGAGCGGATGCCAGGGTGGCTGGACTGCAGCATGTCAGAAAAGGCAAAGCCCTGTACAGCCGCAGCTGTTCCTTGCTGGGGAAACCCTTCCCAGCATCTCCACCCCACATTATCATAGAGTCATTCAGGTTGGAAAAGACCCTGGAGATCATTGAGTCCAACCATCAGCCCTACTCTACAAGTTCTCCCCTACACCACATCAAATCGATTCTCAAACACATTCAGGGATGGTGACTCCACCTTTTCCCTGGGCAGCCCATTCCATGCCTGACCACTCTTTCTGGGAAGATGTTTTTCCTAGTGTCCAGTCTGAACCTACCCTGTTGCAGCTTGAAGACATTCCCTCTTGTTCTATTGCTAATTCCCTGTGAGAAGAGACCAGCACCAACCTCTCTACAATGTCCTTTCAAGCAGTTATAGAGAGGGATGAGGTCTCCCCTCAGCCTCCTCTTCAACTAAACAGTCCCAACTCCCTCAATGGCTCCTTATAAGATTTATTCTCCAGGCCCTTCCCCAGCTCCATNCTTCACCAGCTCCATGTCCCTCCTCTGCACTCACTCCAGCCCCTCCAGATCTCTCTTGTGTTGAGGTGCCCAGAACTGGACACAAGACTCAAGGTTATCCGTGACTTTGGTGGTTATCCCCTCTTCAGTGCGTGTTTTCAGACGCTCTCTCCTTCCTTAATGCCTAATTATAATGGTGGGACTGTTTGGTCTGATAGGATAGTTATATATAATGCTATGCAAATCGTCTCGAAGACCTATGAGCCCCCAAATAGATAAACACCTCTGGCTACCCCTGTCCTCAGCTGCCTGCGGCCCTTCCAGCCAACCACCACTGCAAATAGCATCTGGGGGCTTTAAAGTAAATACTTCTTTATTTATAATAAATACTCTAAAAAAAGAGAGAAAATACTCTAAAAATACTCTAAAGTACTCTAAAAAATACTCGAAAAAGAACAGAATCATCCTTTCCCCCACAATAGAAGATTCTTTATACCGTAAAAATGCCTTGAGGTCTCAGTGATGCCTTATCCCAGAGAGCTGAGATGGTTAGTGAGGAGCACGGTCGCCGTCTGCAAGAAAAAGGCATTTTTAGAGGACATTTGAGCCCACCAAAGGTCCACCCTGCCTCTAAAGTTTGGGTGGGAAATGCTACCCACCCCTCCCGTGACGCTGTGATCAGGACCGAAGGGCGCCGTGACCTCAAAGTCTGAACAAGCGAGTCTTTGTCTCACCTCCTGATTATGCTCTTGGAGTTTCCTCTGTTTATTATTCATCTGATTGCCATCTTTTTTAACGCTTAATGCACACACACACACACACAGAGCTGTGCTAAAGACCCAAACGCTTACTAGAGAGGGTCCCTGCTTAGATGCCACCAGTGGGATGTGGACAGAGGAGCCTCTCGCATCCCAGAGGGGGAGCAGCCCCATGTGGAATGCCCCCCAAATCAGGTATCCTCTTCTGATGCTGTCCCTCTCCTCAGCTATATCCAAATGGGGTGATGCAGACCCAATTCCCATGCCTTCCTCTTCCCCTCGGCTTCATCTTGGCACCCACCCTCCCGCGCTGACAACCTGGGTCTGCTGAGGCCGGTGCAACTCGTTGCACCTCCTGATCGGCTGCTGGGAGCGGGGCTGCTGCGCTGGGGATTTGATTGACCTGTGCACAACGGGCCATTAGAGGAAAATGAGGGGTAATAGGTAAACACCTGAGAGGAAAAACAGCCCTTTGCCTTAATGATAGTCTGCCCTGTCATATTTTTCTAAAATTGTGAAATGGGAGTAGGCTAACCATTAATTTGCATTGCTTTAATTCATATTTGGAATACCAGACAAGGACTTAAACGCCACCCCATTTAACCCACACATTCTCACTCATTTCTACAAAGCGAAAAAAAAACCCAAACCCCATATCGGCGTACAAAAGTCACGCTCTGCCTCCCCAGGCAAGTGCTTGGGATTCCCACCGGCTTCTCCACTCGTTAATACAAACACCCGCACTGATACTGAGCCATTATCAGCGTTATTTAATAGAATTTACTTATTTAATAGACTAATTTAATAGAATAAACACCCACCCAGGCACAGAGCCCTCTCCTGCATGAAGGGTTACTGCAAGTGCCTGGGATTCGGGGCCGCATGTGGGGCTAGAGCTAAGTGCTGCTGAACCCCACGAGAGCCCAACGTGTGCCCCAATCCGGCTGGAAATAGCCTTTTTTTTTTGCCAATTTGTTTTCCCAGACCTCTCCTCCCCAGCCCCTCTCCAATGCCAGCACTGCCAGGCGTGCATCCCTGCCCGTGCTGCCCCTTTAATGGCTTCACCCTCTCGACAGCAACTGGAAATGAGGTTTTTAGTTTTATTTTTTGGGGGTTGGTTGGGTTTTTTTTTGATCTTAAGCTCTTTCCGGCACATCCCACTGCTTTGTAAATACCAGCTGAAGTGCAGCCAAGTGTGGAACACTGGAGGTGACACTCAAGGCAACTCTGAGGGTGATGAGATCCTGGCCCAGCTTGCCCAGAGAAGCTGTGGCTGCCCCATCCTTGGAGGAGGTCTTCAAGGCCAGGTTGGATGGGGATTAGAGCGACCTGGTCTGGTGGGAGGTGTCCCTGCCCATGGCAGGGGGTTGGAACTAGATGATCTTGAGGATGGTGAGACCCTGGCCCAGGTGCCCTGAGAAGGTGTGGCTGCCCCATCCCTGGAGGAGGTCTTCAAGGCCAGGTTGGATGGGGCTTGGAGCAACCTGGTCTGGTGGGAGGTGTCCCTGCCCAGGGCAGGGTATTGGAACTTGGTGATCTTGAGGGTGCTTTCCAAGTCTAATGATCCCACATATTGCTGGAGAGGTGCAGGTGGCCCAAGCAGCGTGGTGTGAGTATCCCATTTTGGGGTCTGCCTGGGGTACCTGTGGGACTAGATGAGGGGCAATCAGGCATGGAGGTGCTCCACAAAGGTGGGAGAAGGCAACTGGGCGGTGCAGAGAGTTCATGGTGGCTCTGCCAAGTTTCCAGAGGTGGATTTTTGGTTTGAGGTGATGCCTAAAAAGCCCATCCCAAGTGCAAAGGCCACTGTGTGCTCCACGTGTGACACCCCTGATGCAACAGCAAGAAGCTGCCCTCCAACTTGCCCATTCCATCTGGGTTTACACCACCAGCCTTCCGAAGGCGAAAACCAAGCTTAGGCCAAGGAGCAAAGAAAAAATATAGAAAAAAATATAGAAAAAAAAAATAGAAAAAAACCCCCACCGTGGCTGGATCAGCAACGCTGGGCCTGGAGGGAACCGGTGCCAAACCCACAGCTCCGGTTCCACCGGGCTGTCAGCGAGGCACAGGCTGTAATTACCGCCTGCCTGCCAGGGTTTCTTCGCCCCCACTGCCCTACCCCGGAGGAACCCGGCAGCTGCCAGCAATTAAAAGTAGTTAGCAGTTCCCAGGCTATTTTAACCATTTATGGGCAGCCACGGCAGCCATTTCTCTTTTCTTGGTGGATGGGGACAGGTTCTTGTAGTCACCTTGCAGCTTGGCTCAACTTGGGGTCAGCCCTCCCCTCCCCTGGGCACCGTTGAGCCCTTTTTGTCGTGTGTCCCCCTCCTGCGGTGTGAGAGGAGGTTTAAAGCCAGCCTGAGGAGAAGACCCTCCGTGTGGAAAGCCGCAGCCCCCCAACTGCTCAAAGTTTTCAAACCTCTAAGTTTGTTTTCAGCTCTTTGTGAGGCGCCCGGGTACTGAGAAGGAATTGCAGGACACCTCCCCCTAACGGGTGGGGTTGGGGTTGGGGTATTTTTCGGGCTCGGTGGTGGTTTTTATGCTTCTGCTTTGCAGCCTGGGTTTAATCCTCGGGGTTTGGTTGGGTTTTTTTGAGGGGAGGGATGTAAATAGCCCGTGGTGTGTGGTCTTAGGGCACTCGCAGCCTTCAGCAGGGAAAGGACAGGTCGCTTCAGGCGTTGCTTCTCCCCGGGGCAAGGGACCCAGAGGATGAGCACGCCGGGGGCCGGTGCCCCGCCGGGATGCGGGGGACGGGGGTAGGAGGGAGAAGAGGGAGGGAAGGAATGAAAGGAGAGAGGTTCGCTCCCAACGCGTTGCGGGGCTCCCCCTTGTGCCCGCAACTCCCCACTGCAGACCGAGTTCCGCCGGTTGGTCTTCAGTGTGCGTTTTCCATCCTCTC
>VZTM01026440.1:61496-71585 GCA_013400555.1 Jacana jacana
TTCCCCCCTTTTTTTCCTTAAATATAAAGGTTGAGGGGTTGTTTTTTTAATATAAAGCTCTCGGGGCCGGGAGATGCGCCGGGGCAGATGCGGGGTTGGCAGCGCCGTTCCCCGCCTCGTTGTGCCGCCGATTTATATTTTTCTATCTCTGATTGTTTGGTTGGTTGGTTGGGTTTGTTTTGGGTGTTTGTTTTTTTATCTATTATTTATTATTATTTTTTTCTCCTTGGGAAAAGCCAAACAAACCCAGCCCCGTTTGTGGAGTCGCCGGCTGTGATTCCCCAGCGGGTCAAATAAGTAATTAGGTGGCCTGAATATTCTTATTTTTATTGTTCTCTCTGTTTGTTTATTTATTTTAAATCTACGTTTTTATAAACCGAGCTATTGATGGCCCGGCAGCCAACTGGGCTTTTCCTATGGCTCTTCAAAGTTTCCTGTGCGCAACCCAATCTTGTGATTGAGATGCACTTCAATCCAGCCCTTCCCTTGGTAATCCCTGCCACGGACAATAAACAGAGGCACGTCTTCTTAGGACTCCTGTGATCAAATTCAGCTCTTCCACTACATTTTCTTGCGTCCCGCTCCCCTTCCCCGCCGCTCGTGGACATCCTCTGCATCTCGGGACTACTTTGCCCTTTGTCATCCTCCAGCGAAGGTGCCGGTGTTTATCCTCCAGGTATGAAAAGGTGGCCTGGAATATAGAGCTCAGAAGTGGAGACCTGTAAAGTTTGATGGCTTTTAGAGGTTGGAAGAGGTGACCGTAACCGGCGGGGCTCCAGTGATTGGCAAGGTTGTCATCCTCACGGGAACTCGGAAGGAGAGCCCGTCGCTCGCTTCCCGCAGCTTGTGGCCAGGGTTTTGAGGACACGTTGCAGCACAGATCCGTCTCCTTAGTAGTTAAAAGCGTCTCCTGACAAGCTGATTTTCTAGGAAAATGAACCAAGCCTTCTTTTCTGAAGTGTAATTAAGGTGACGAGGAGTTTTGGGGAGGGAGTTTAATTAGATTAATGTTATTTTCCGCCTCCGCCACACAAAGATCCAGTGTGTTTCGGCAAATGGAAAACAGAAGTGGCACTATTGACTTATTCCGTGGCCTTGGATGTTGCCGCAGCAGCGTCCTCCAGCCAGAAGGAACTCCCCCTTTCTCTGGAAAGGGGAGAGCTTTGAGAGCTGGCAACTGGTGTCCTGCCTGGTGTGTGCTTGAGGGTCCCTGCGCCGCGGGGGAGCAGGCAGCGAGGGGCCCGGAGGCTTGGGATGCTGCGGATGGCAGGGGGTTTGGAAGGCTGGATTAGCCAGGATGCTCTGGGGCAGGGTTTTAGCTGGGGCCGAGCAGCCTGGAGGTGCTGGGGAGGGTGGTGGCGGGGGGATGTTAGTGGTGCAGGACCCCCGTGCCTGGCTCTGTCCTGTGCTGTGCTCTTTAATTATTTTTGTGTGTGCACCAAGTTCATACAGGGGTTGAACTAAAATTGGGCAGGAGGGAGGGAATGAAGAAGGCAAAAAAAACCCCAAAAAACAAGTTAAACCTGACCAAGCCGGATCGGTTTAAGTCTGGGGAAGCTTTCTAAAGGCATGCTGTTAATCTGGCGTATGTAAAAGGTGTATGAAGTTTGTAGCTGTAGAGCTGTAATTAGTGTTTCTCCAGCGGTGTTGTGTAGGTCTTGCATGTGTGTGACGATGCAGAGGAGGAAGCCGAGGTGCGTGTTCGCCCTGTGACCATGTGCTCCCCGTTGCTGGCTGTGCCTGGCTTTTTAAAGGAGGGAGGGAGAGAAAAAATCACCTAGAAAAAAAAAATATATTTTATTTTTCCTTAATAATGGAGAACATACATATTGCTTGTGTTGGGTCTGTGGGGAGGGGAGAAGTGTTGTTTTTGGGTTGGGAACCAAGCAGTGGTGGGCTCCTGTATCCCCAGGGCTGTGTTCTTCCTCTGCTGCCTGGGGGAGCCCTAGCTCCCACTGGTGTCTACTTCATTTTCCCATGGGTTTTTGGCCAAAATCAGGAGGGTGACACTGACAAGGGCACTCACGGGCAGTGTGACCCTGCTGTCCTATTGAAGGTACATCCCTCTGCTCTGCCACCAGCACAGGACAACACCTGGGGAGGGAAGAAGGGAGGGAGGAATGTTGACACTGCTGTCCCCTACAGCCACGGGTGGTGGGCTCCCGTAGATCCCTGCCCGCTGCTGGTACTGGGAGCAGATGGCCGGGGGAGGAGAGATGCTCCAAGACCTGTTGCTCATCAGCAAAGGCTTGCCCTCACAAGGAGGTGGAGGCTTGCTTGCCTCAGGACCACCCCTGCATGGAAGGATTACGCTCTGGGGGCTTTCTTGTCTTCTCCTTTAGCTTCACGGTTATGGAGCCCACTACTTCTTATAAGCTGTCTGTGTGTAATAGTGGCAGAATGATATAAGGGTGGGGGGAGAGAGAATTGAAAAAAAAATACTTCATTTAAGAAGGCAGAATCTCTTGAAAAGAGGTACTTGGGCTGGAGGGGGAAGTGTCCCCCTTATCCCACCGTGTCTTTTATCTCTTGCCCTGTGTAAGGAACTGTGGGTCCTTTCGTTGCTGTGCAGGTGGCTTTTCCTTCCCATCCCAGTCCTAGCCATACAAAAATTAAAAATAATAATAATTAGAAAAAAATACAACCCCAAACCTGTATTTTTGGGTCAGTTCAGCAAGCCAAGATGATGCAAGGAGCTTAATTTTTATTACCGTTTCTAGAACAGCAGTGCTTTCAAGTCCTCCCTCCTGGTGTTGGTTGGGGGCTGGTGGGATCGCCCTGCCAGCCCCGTGGGGTTATTCTGGGGGAGTCTGTGGGATTGGGGGATGGTGGGATCACCCTGCCAGTCCTGTAGGGTTATTGGGAGTGTCTGCAGGATTTGGGGGTGGTGGGATCAGGGTTATGGGGGGAGTCTGTGGGATTGGGGGATGGTGGGATCACCCTGCCAACCCCGTAGGGTTATCGGGGGAGTCTGTGGGATTGGGGAATGGTGGGGTCACCCTGCCAGCCCTGTAGGGTTATCGGGGGAGTCTGAGATGGGCTTGTCTCTGCTCGGCAGAAGCCGGATGGAAGGGGCTGTATGGAGCCGGTGAGGAGTTCATTACNAGAGTGTGGGATTTGGGACTAGTGGGATCAGCCTGCCAGCCCTGTAGGGTTATCGGGGGAGTCTGAGATGGGCTTGTCTCTGCTCGGCAGAAGCCGGATGGAAGGGGCTGTATGGAGCCGGCGAGGAGTTCATTACAGCAGATGTCGGTGCCATAAAGCCACAGGTTCCTGCTGTTTCCTATTCACTTATATCCTCCCCGCTTTAGCGATGCTAATGGGAGTGAAAACATTTGCTGGAGTGAGGGAAAGGAAGAAGGGGGTGGGGGTGTGTGGGGGGGAATAAATTACCAGCCCGTTCCCCCTGCTTCTGCCATCCCACCCACGCCTCTCACCTTGGGAAGCGGGGACATTAGTAGAGAGTGCAAGGGATGCTCGCTGGCTGCCGCTGGCCCCATTGTGGCATTTTAAGGCCCATTGCCTCTCATTTTGGCTTTCCTTAATAGGCCTAACTGCAATTTGCTGTAATCAGTTGTATTGTGCAAGCCACCCCTGCTCCTGAGTCAGGGCACAGTGGCACCGGGCTGTGGGGCTGACACAGCCCGGGCTCTTTGGGGGTTTGTGAGTGGGGAGGGGGCCATCATCTGGTGGCATGAAGACTCAGTCATTCCTCCTGGTCATCCTGGGCTGAAGGGAGCTTGGGTGATCCTTCTCTGGCTCTGTCAAAGCTAAGGACCTATAGAAAATATGATGTGACATCCTTCCCCACCCCTGGAAACCAAAGCCTTTGTGGTGCCCCCCCCTTACCCTGTGTGGGAAACCAGTAGCTTGTGAGTGATGTGGCTCCTTGCATCGGGCTGGGATACTGGAATTTAAATGAATTTAAACAAATCCTCTATGACCTGCAGTGGGGTTGCAGCAGGGCTGGGAAGTGCCGAGCTTGGACTTGGGAGAGGCCGAAAGCACCAGAAAGCTGCTCCCATGTCTTGGTTTCACACCCACCCTCTGAGGGACTTCTCTTGGTGGGAGCCCTAGAGGCCCCTGGCTGAATGCAGCACCCTCCCTAACACTCCCCAAATCCTCCCTATCCCTGTTCCTGCAGCCCTGCAGGCTTGGCTGCCGCTTGAATTTTTACTGTCGAGGCAGTTTTGCAGTGTGGGTTCCCTTTTTGCTTCATGCTGGAGGCCCAGCATATGAAGGCTGATGTTTTTTTGGGGTGTTGGGTTTTGGGTTCTTTCGTTGGTTTGGGGTTTTTTTGGTTTGTTGGGGTTTTTTTTGAGGGTCTCAGCTGGGTTTTTTGGTTTAAACCCATTTCAGTCCTGTTGTGGAGCAAAAGCTCTAAAACACAGGGGCTGTGTGCCTGGGGGAGGCTGGGGAAGCCAGAAGGACGAGCAAAGCATCCCGGCTGCACAGGAATATTATTTTTGAAGCCTCCTGGTTTTTTGGAGGCCTGACTCACATTGTAGGAATGTGCTGGGCTGGCAGCCCTGGACCTGCTCCTTGGTGGAGGGAAAGAGCTGCTGTCTCCTCCTCCTCCGAGCCGCTTCCCCATCCCTTCTCCTCCCAAACCACCAGGCTGGGTTGGTAGCAGCCACATGTTTGCTGAGCTGGGATTTTTAGGGGAATTTTGTTTTCTTTTTTCTCTTTTTTTTTTTTTCCTTCCCTTTGCTATTTGCTTTTTCACATAGGGGCTGCTTTTTTTTGGGGGGTGGAGGAGGAGAGGGGGGGAAGGGTTGTGGCAACTGGGTGGGTTGTAGACCTTTGGGGTTGCGCTGGCTGTAGGGGAGGGAAAGGCAGAGTGAGCTCTGAGATCAAAAGGCAACCAGGCTGGGAAAAGGCTGGGCAAAGCCATGCTGGAAAATGAGGGAAGAAAGGGAAAGGAAGCAGGAATTATTTAGCACGGGGCTTGCTCCAGCGTGTCCTGCCTGCTGCCTTTAATCTCCTGTGAGTCCCTCCCCTCCTGGTCTCCTCCACTCCCTGCCGCCTGTGGTGGTTTCTCCCAGACCTGATGGGTTTTCGCCCTGCTTTTTTTTTTGGGGGGGGGAGGGCGGGGGGGTTCCCCATTGCAGCCAGCCTTCCACCACCACCCCCATCCGACCCCCAAGTCCACACTGGTGGATTATATCTGGGTTAGGTTTGTAGTGAAAAGCCCTGGGATGCTGGGTCCTGGTCCTCATGCCCAAACTGGGGATCTGGGTGCTGCTCCTCGGTGTAACTTCTGGGGTATTGAGGCTGCAGAGCCTTGACCTGAACTCCTGGTGGTCGGGAGTGTGCCCTGGGGACAAAAATCTGGTGATGGGAGCGTGATGACAAGTTTGGCACCCTGTGTTTCTCAGTATTGGACTCCATGGAGAGATTCAGGTGGGGAAGGAGCGTGGAAGTGAAGCAAGCCACGTGCTACCATGATGCTCAGCAGCTGGAAGGGCCTCTTACAGTTCCAAGAGGGGAAAAGAAAAAAAAAAAGGCGTTTTTGTCTTTCATGTGGACCCTGCTTTCCATCTTCCCTCAACCTGTGAGCCCCAGGCTCTACCAGGTCCCTTGCCTTGCCTGCCTGAAGCATCCATGGAGGCCACTGTGTCTTCCCTCCACCTACTTCAGCCCTCAGCCCCTCTCTGGAGGGGAAGGATTATGGCCAAGCACTTGTTCATTTAGGAACATGCTGAGAAATAGCCACTTTCCAGCTAACACATTTGCTGCCTTTGCTCTTTGCTGTGAGGAAGAGGAATTATAAGGTCCCAAGCCCTGAGGGTGGCTGCGGAGCCACATGGGACACGTGATGGCAGGTGTGGTGGTAGCACAGGACTCCCAAAACTGGGCTGTGACCATGAGACAAGGCTTCTTCCTGGGGCTGAATTTGTGGGGACGAAACGTTCATTGGGAGGTGCATCCCGTTGCCTGCCTTACAGGGCTGGCATAATCCCCTGGGATCTGAAATACAAATATTTTGAGCCATTTCTTTTTTTTATTATTATTTCCCACCCCCCACCCTCCCTTTAGCTTTGCTTCTTGTTTAACTTAACCAAGCCCAACAATACTGCCTTTATCTTTTGGGGGGATTGGTGTTTGTTTGGGTATTTTTACCCTGGGAGATGGAGGACACAAATTGAGACACTTATTAGAGAGTAATGCGCCTGGTTATACAAGAAGCAAACTGAGCAGAGCTCTAGCCTCGAACTCTGAAGCTTTTTTCTACTTGCACTTGGGGTTTGGGCTGTCCCTTCCTCTGGAGGCATGAGTCCCTTCAGGTTGGGAAGAAGACCTACATAAATTTGCCGAGTGTCTCTGGGAGTCTCCTCCACCCCCATCCCTTTGTCCCTGAAAGCCAAAATGTATGTATATACACACATATATCACAGCTGCTCTTGCTTCTTTATTCCTTTTATTCTCATAAAAAACAGGAGGAGGAAGAGGGGAAGGGGCTTTGTTTGCACCACAAGTCATCTCTTCCCTGCCTGAACACCCGGGGCTGCGGGCATGGGCTGTGCTTCTCATCAGTACCAAACCCTTACCAAGCCAGACACCCCAGTCAGGTCTTGGCATCTCTCATGCCCCTGAGGGGGGGGTCCTGCCAATGTGGTTCCCCTAAAGATCCCATGAGTAACCTTTGCTGCCCCCCCAGCTTCCCTCCTTCACAAGCCTGCGCTGAGTGTGAAAGCTGAGGGGTTGTTTCCCTTTGAAAGAGCGTGGCAAATCTCCTTTTTGAGACATTTAGCTCCTATTAGATCCATCTCCCTTTCTCTTGAGTGGAGGCCACCACAGGAGGAGAGGCGAGGACCCCCAGATGCAGATGCCTGGTGCCCAGGTGGGGCTTGGGGCTCTGCAGGAGCAATGCTGTGATCAGTGTCCTCGACCAGAGGATCCATGCAGATGGATAGCATGACATGCTAGACAGGGTGGGTGTGTGTACAAAAAAGAAATCAAGAAAAAGCCCCACAAACTTGCACAGAGGTGAAGAAATGCTCTTGGTATTGATGTGCTGCATGTGGGTGCAAGATTGTTGTGGATGGATGTTTTGGCGGGCCCTAGAGATGGATTCAGCCCACCACCATAACCATTTAACTGAGTGGCACGTGGGCGCAGGTGAAATGCGCACAAGAGGGTTTGGGTGCAGGAGGATGGTGTTTGGGAAATGCTCCTGGAAGGTGTGATGGTGCTCTTCCCCGCCACACACCCCATTGAAGTCATATGGAGATGGACATAGTGGCTGTTGAAGGATAGGAGCCCTGCAAGGGGGAGGCTCGCTCCCAGCAGGGAGGCGAGAGCACAGCTGAGATAAGAGCAAGCTTTTTTTTCCACCCTGACTTGGTCCTGCTGTTACGCTTTGTGAGTCTTCCCTTTGCTGCTACCACTCTGGAAATTATCCCTAGGTGCTCTCCTTCTTGCCATGTCCCCTCCTTGGTTGGCAGCATTTAAATACCTCTCGATGTCTTCCTCAACTTGAACATGGAGGAGGGTGGGCTGTCCACCTGTGGCTGGGCTCCTGGGTGTATCCTCATCTCCTGGGGTGGTGGGCAGGCTGTGGAGGGACAAGACATAGTAAAACAAGCCCAGGCTTCTGGGCTAGGTGGCTCGTGGAGGTGGGAGGTTATTAAAAGGGTTGTGTTGCATTGTGTAGCGTGGGAGAGCCCGGAAACTCCTCGGGACAGATTTAAATGGGAGAAGGGACACGCCTGGGATGCAGCGTTGCTGTCTGAGGTCACTGTCAGTGGGTGTCCTTGATGCTTTCTAGGCTGTGAGGTGTTGGGTTTCTTCACAACTAATAGCACACCGTGGGCACATCCACTCAGCAGTGGCTGAAGGCACCAGGAAGGTTTTCAAGCCAGGAGGCCTTGCTTCATTGACTGTCCAGTTTTCCAATGGCCTCACAAGTTGTGGATCTTCCTTCAGGTGATGGTTAGAGGACCAAGAGCAATCAGAAGGGGGGTTTTGAGGTTGGGGGGGGGTGAGGGGGGGCTTCAGAAATGCATGAATAGGATTTCCTTCCATTGGGGTGATCAACTCTTTCTCTCTGACATCTTGAGGAGGGTCTTGTCCCCCTGCCTTGCATGCTCTGTGAGGCTGATTGCTTTTGTGTGCCTGTTTTCCACCCTCCCCGTGCAGACCTTGCCGTCCTACGCTGCGTGGCTGCGTTATTGGCTCTTATCTATTTAGGTTGGCTTGGAGAACAGAAGGGAGGGTGTTTTCCAGCAGCCGGAGAGTGGTTACTATTTAAAACAACCCCACAAGAACAAAAAAAAAGCAGTCTGCTGCTTGCTTTTCATCCAGGGAGCCAAGCAAGTGTCCCCACCCTCACCTGGAGGGGCATCTCTGAAAGCTTTGCAGGGCCTGTGAGTGAAGCTAGTCATTAGTGTTGGTCATGAGGGTGGATCTTGCAATGTGGGTCTGCTGTGGTCTGGCCTGGGGGCCATTGCCTGGTTCCTGGTGGCTGCTGCCTGGGTGTAGGATCATCCCTGCAGCCTCCTTCCACTCCTGTTTATCCCAAACAGGCTGAGGATGCTGCTTCTCAGGGTGGTGGGTACCTTTGGGTACCTTTGCCTCCTTGCCTGGTTCTGGCTGCTTTTTATGGTTCCCTGGATGGTGTTCCTATGTTGGAGTATTGTTTTGAAGGTGCTTGGTTCCCTCCCCCCCGGCCTTGACTGAAGTGAAGCACATAGATGTGCTTAAAATGAAAGCACGGCTCCGAAGTCCAATTACACAGCAATTAAAAGTAATCAGTGGTCTAGCTTGCTGCCTTGGAGCCTTGGCTTGTGCAAAGGCTTTGTCTTCCAGCCTAAGTTGGAGAAGGTTATGTGTCTTGTCCCTTCTGCTCTCTGGGACCTGACTGGAGGACACCTTGTGGGGGACTGGGAGGGAGGAGGGTGTCAAGTATTGCTGAAAAGTCTGCATTAGGGTGGGAGTAAGCTGCTCCCTGTGCTGAGGAGCTCCTCCTTGGGGCTGTGGCATTGCTACCTGGCTCCAGAGGGTCTCCTTCAAGTTGGGGACAAGCATTCAGGTGACACGGCACTGCTGCTGGGTGCTTGCCCGGTTCCACCAGCCTTGCTGGGGCTGTGGGCTAGTGCATTTTGCTGGAAGGAAGAAGAGGTGGCAATTCGGGCTTCCCTGCCATCTCCACCCATGCATTTCCACCTGGGGCTGTGGTTCCTCTCCTTCTCCCTCCTCCTTCTCCTCCCCCTCCCCTGGTCTTGAGGAGGAGATGCCTGACTTGGTTTGTAGAAGCGTGTGTTGCTGGAGGATTGCGTGATGCCTGCTACACGTCCTTTCTGGCTGCTTTCTGTTCTTGGAGCCCTGCAAGCACCTCCTTCCACGCTCCGGCATCGGCACTAAAGGGATTTGTTTCGGGAGAGGGGATTTGACTGCACGGAGCTGCTCGGGCAACCAGGGTCCAGAGCGTGATGGAGCCAGGGTGCAGCTGCCAAGGGGCTAGAAAACTGATTTTTCTCACTTGTTTTGGGTTTTTTGAGGTGTTTTGGTTTTTTTTTCTGGTTTCCCACCCCACCATGTGTGTCTATTCTAAGTTATTTGCTACTGATGAATGACTAGTCTGTGCTGGGGAGAAGCGAGCAAGGCTGAGAGATGTGGCTGCAGAGGCTTTCCATGTTAAAACCCTGTGGTGCCGTAGCCCAGGGATCCTGGTTTTTGGGTTGTGGGACTTACAGCAGCCCTCCAGTTAATCCCTGTCGTGTGTACTTCATCTGTTATTTTCATATGGATTTATAAAATACATACATATAGTATAATTATATGGTTTTGTATAAAAATATATCTTCTATATTTATATATTGAGGCACGTACTTCAGATGCTTAAGATTTATCTGCTGAGATGAAAAGTGTGGGCTCAGCCCCCAGCTGGAAAAGCGAGATCCTCAAAGCTGGGAGGAGGATTGGGTTTTGTTTGGGCTGAAGGGTGACTAACAAGAGTTGAGTTTAGGGGTTTTTTTTGTGTTGTGTTGGTTTTTTTGTTTGGTATTTTGGGGGGGGGTTGGTTTGTTTTGGGTTTGTTTGTTTTTTTTTTTTTTTTATTTAAAAATGTTGGGGTTAAATTGGTTT
>VZTM01026440.1:71638-101102 GCA_013400555.1 Jacana jacana
TTTTTTTTTTTTTAAATGACAAATGCTGGGGATAAACTGGTTATGCAAACTGGGGCGAATTGGGCAGGTTCCTTTGTAGTTTTACAATAAAACCCTGGGAGTCTGGGGCGTGTTGGGGCTGGTCCTGGGGATGGAAAAAAAAACCCCTCCTGCTGGCTGGCTTTGCAGATGGGGTCCCAGCTGATGGGGAAGGATCCTGAGGGATCCTGATAGGGAATGATAGGGAACGGCCTGAGAGACCCAGCTAAAACCTTCAGTAACACCAAGCCTGAAAACACGACGGGTCAAAACCAGGTGTTTGTTGGGGGTTTTTGTTTTAAAGTGTAGCTTTATAATACCTGCTGAGAGGAATTCATGCCANGCTGTTCAATCTCAGGCTTGATCACCCCAAGGGATGGTGCAGAGAGACCCTGGCTTATACTCATTGCTGGAACAACCAAGAGTGGGAAATTGTGGTATTTTCCCCACTGGAGGGTCAGAAAAGCCTCGAGGGGTCACCCCTGTGGGGAGGAGGGGACAGGACAGGTGACCCCAAACTGACCAGCTGGGGTTTTCCATCCCATCTGCATCATGCTCAGTAGGAAAGCTGAGGGACCAAAGGGTCAATTTCTTTTCCTTCAATGTCTGAGGAGGATCCTGTCTGTNATACCTGCTGAGAGGAATTCATGCCAGTTTGGTGCCAAAAAACTGTCAGGAAAAAATTATATATAAATTTGGAGGATCTTTGGGGGGGACGGGGTGGGTGTTTTGGGGTTTGTTGGGGTTATTTTTTCATTAATTGTATTTTATTTTCTGCTGTGGCATTGGCTGGGAGGATGGTGTGGGGTAGGCAGGCGCGCCAGCGATGCTTGGTATGCTTTGCAAAGGCAGGCGGGCTGGCAGACCTCAAGGCTTCTGGTTTCTATCACAGCCTGGGCTGTTTTGGCCAGGGGCATCTTATCCCTTCCTCCATCCATCCATCCCTCCACCCTCCACCTCTCCCTCCCTCCCTCCCTCCCAGGCTCTTCGAGGCTCCTCTCCAGCTCGGTGCTTTAAGGACACCAGGAAAAGGAAGCGGGTGGTGCAAGGGCCCAGATGAATGGTTTTTTAACTTCAGCCCTCGGCCAGGGCTGGGGGGAGACGGTGTCTGGCGCGTCCCTTAGGCAAAGTAACACTCCTGTCCTGCTTTGAGGTAAAACAGAACCAACTTTCTGCTTTACCATTTTACTTTTTTTTTTCAGCTGGGCCTTTTCTAACTCGCTAAACTCTGAAATTAACAGCAGATTGGTCAGAAAGCTGTTCAATCTCAGGCTTGATCACCCCAAGGGATGGTGCAGAGAGACCCTGGCTTATACTCATTGCTGGAACAACCAAGAGTGGGAAATTGTGGTATTTTCCCCACTGGAGGGTCAGAAAAGCCTCGAGGGGTCACCCCTGTGGGGAGGAGGGGACAGGACAGGTGACCCCAAACTGACCAGCTGGGGTTTTCCATCCCATCTGCATCATGCTCAGTAGGAAAGCTGAGGGACCAAAGGGTCAATTTCTTTTCCTTCAATGTCTGAGGAGGATCCTGTCTGTTCCTCTGCCTCTGATCCCAACCAGTGTGTTCCTGACTCCAGAGCTGGAATCCAGCTCCTGTCGGTCACTGAGTCTGGTCTGGGACTTTTCCCGATGCTGCTGGTGATGTGACCCTCATCCTGGGAGCTTCATAGTTTTGTATACATTAGATCTATTTCATTATTTTCGTCCTTCTTTTTTTTTTTTTTAATTTAATCTTAGTATTAATACTTCATTAAGGTAGTTAAGTTCATCCTAAACTCATAAATCTCCTTATCCTCTTTCCTCTCCCTTCTTTTTTTCTTGGGGGGAAGAGGAAGGGCCATCTGTCAGTCTGGTTTTGGTAAATTTGGCTGAAACCACGACAGCTCCGTGAAAAATCCCTCTTGCTGTTTCCCGCCACGTTGGTCCTCTGGGCTGAGCGAAAAACCAGCTTAGGCTGCTCTTGTCTCTTTGTGGAGAAAAGCCTGGCTGCTGGATGAAGCAGAAAATTAGATGAAACCCGCCTAACGGGGGAAAGAAGGATGGGTTTTGCACGCAGAGAAAGGAAAAGAGGAGGGAAAGTTGCTGCTTTACTCTGCCCAGTGGCTGGTGCCTGCCCTTGGAGCATCTTCTGACCTCTGGCATCCATGTCCCCACATCTGAAGAGCTCGCTGTTTCTGTCCTCTCCTGCTAACTGTGAGGGATGAGGTGGAAAGGTGGCTTTTGGGGTGGTCCCCAGCCAGCTGGGGAAGGCAGAGTGGGTTCCTGTTGTGCACCAGCTTGCTGCCTCCCCCTTTTCATCTCTGTATCCCACTGAAACAGCAGCTCCATTTCCATCGGTATTTATGGACTGGCTATAAAGGGATGCAGCAGATCCAGCTGGGATGCTAATGGCCCCTGGGTGAACTGGTAAAGCCCACTGAAACAGTTGCCATGGGGCTTCACTGCAGCCTCTCCTGGTCTGGCCATGCTTGTCTCCTCCCTTAAAGGGTGAATGGGTGATGGCATGATTTCTTGCTCAAAGAGGGGAAGAAAAAGGGTTGGGGACTCGTGCTGGGGATGACAAGGAGAGCGTGCCTGGATGTATGGAAGGCATAGAGGAGGAGAATACAAACCACATGTTTCTGCCAGGGTGGAGTTGCTAAAACCCACAAGGAAGCAAAAGAAGCTGGAGTCCGGCAGTTTTGCATCCCAGAAGGTCAGGCATGGTATCTGGGGATGATATAAAAAAGACCAACAAAACAAAAAAAACCCAACAACAAACCCTAAACCCACCCTAAAAGATGATTTGTGTCCCTGCCTGGCACTCTGTGGTGTTACTGGTGTCCCACCTATTTAGGGCTGGGATCCAGACCCGTTTCCAAGGCCTTGGGGCTCTTATAAATGAACAGCAGGGATGCTGGGGAAGAAGCTTCTCCACGTTGCTCAGAGTTCATGGCATTTGCAAGTTCTTATAGGAAAGTCAAGGTGGGGGGAAAAACCACCCCCCAAGCTTCTTGCAGGGAAGGGAGTGCCTGCAGCTCACTGGAAAAACAAGGCCGGTGCTGTGCACCGGGGCTGTCCTCGCATTCTTCTTCCAGCTACGGAGAGAGGAGAGTCAGATGAAAAAGATCCATTTTTTTTTTTCCCTTCCCAGAGTGGAAAAAATGATGTGCAGGCAGCCCGGAGAGCTGCTTCAGACCTAAGCGACGTGAGATGGAATCGAAGCGCTTTCAAAAAGAAACTCGAAAATAGGGAGGTCCCACAGCAAACTTTTTTTTTTTTTCTTTTTCTTTTTTAGCTGTGATGTGAGACATCTTTTGTTTCCAAAACTAAAGGCATGGAGACAATATCTGATTCCCCCGACTGGCTCCTCCGGAGCTGTTTGCAACCTGTCAGCTTGGTAACCATCTGCTGGCAGCCCGCGGGGACCGTGCTATATATATGGGATGCAGGCATCGCTGTGTCCTGTGTGTGTATCCCCTTCTCTTTCTGCAGGGAGCAGCTGGGGGCTCCATCCTTTCTGCAGAAGGGACTGTGGAGCACAGCATCTCCTTGGCCCATTCACCAAAAGGAACCCCTGTGCCAAAAATACCCAAAATCCCAATGGATTTTTTTTTCTTTTGGCTGGCTGGCTGATTTGTTGGGGTGGGTTGTTTTTTGAGTGGTTTTTTGTTGTTGTTGTTGTTGTTTGTTTGGGTGAGACTTCCTTTTTTTATCTCCTATTCCTTAAAAACAAACAATCCAGACTATTTTTTTTGCAGTCATGCTGTTTGTGTGTCTGCAGCCTTCCCCCTCTTTTGACTCAAAATTAGACATTTCGCAATTAAGGGCCTGCTTGATTAAGAAATTAGCAATAAAGTAGGGTTTGTTGGTTTGGGTTTTTTTTCCTATCTAGGCGAGCTGGTCGGACAGTGGGAGAGATCTATTAATATCCTACTGAAAAATAGAACCCAAGAGCATAACACTTGCCACCTACTGTTGGGGAACACAAATGCCACGTGGGTGTGAGTATTTTGAGCAGCGGGTCTACAGAGAAGGAGGTTTCATTCTGCTGTTTGTGGGACCCTGGTGTTTGAGCTGAGCTGGGCTTCTTCAAAATGCCTTAGGAACTGAGGTTGGATAAACCTTGGGCCAGTTGAGAGAAGATGCCTTCAGGTCATGGTTAAAGCTGCATTGTTGTTGGCAGATGACCTTTAATTGTCCTGGAAGGAAAGAGTTCTTTGCTAATGATGGTTGAGCAGCTGAAGGGGAAGCAGGAGAGCATCCCACACCTGGGGCAGTGGAGGGGAGAGATGAGGAGGGGAAGGTGGGCTTCCTTGTAGCCTCCACATGTGCTTTGGAAAAGGCTGAGGTTGCTAGGTGAGTTGGATGTGGCAGTTTCTCTGGGCCTGCTCTGCCAGTGAGGACATTTATGTAAACTGTGAGGTCTAAAGGTTGGAGGAGTTTGGGTTATTGCAGACCTTTGGGTCAAAGGGATTCTGCAAGGGGCTTCTCATTTTTGGGGAGCAGCTCTCTGAAAGCAGGGTATCGAGGGGAAAGATGGGAGAAATAGCATCTTCCTGATTGCATGTACCAACTGCTTCTGCATGTTCTGAGGGTCTTGGTGTGGTTTGATCTGGCTGTCATTTGGCCCTCAATAACTGCCGTGATAAACCTGGCCATTTGCTGGCAGGGTGGCCTCCTGGATTGTCCCAGCTGAGCTGCCCAGGAGATGCTTTGAGCCAAGACTAAGAGGTCACTTAGGTGGGGAAATGAGTCCTTGTGCTACTGCAGAGTTCCCTAGGTTTTAAACAGTGTTGTTTGCAGAGATGGTCTCTTAATGCAGTGCAGAAGGCAGCTTGAGAAACCATCAAGAGGTTCTCAAGAAGGTGGTGAAAATGAGAACCTGGAGTTAGGAAAGCAAAAGTGTTTTTTCTTGTCTTTTTTTTTTTTTTTCTTCCAGGACCAGGATGTTTATTATAGATAAAGCATGGATGCAGTGTGATGACATCCCTTCTAATTTAAAAAAAAAAAAAAAAAAGCCAACTCTATTTTGAAGCTGCTGAGAATGTGACTGCCCCTTGTGATGTTTCGCAGCTGAGATCATTTCTGGCTGAGTTAATCCACTCCGGAGGTTTTAGTCTTGATCTGTCTGCATGGCAGAGCTCAATCTGAAGTTATATGGGGGGGCAGGGGGGAATCTCAATAATTCTGGAACAAAATGGAACAAAAAAGGAGAAAAAGCTATGAAGCAGCATCAGTAAAGAGGGAAAGCTGTGGGGTTTTTAGGTGAACTGTGGTCTGGAGCTGCTCTACTGTCACTGTACACACGGGGAAAGGGAAGCAAGAAATGCAAAGGGTTTGCTGAAAGAACATGAGCAAAAAGCTGGGAGGAATTGGTCTTCTTTTTGAAAAGAGCTATTTGGTGTTACTTTTTTGGGGGGAGGAGGGTAATTAAATTCCATGAGTACTTATTTAAAAAGAATTTGAGTCCGTTTGCTGTCCTCCAGACCCTGGGAGGAGATGTGAAGTCCGAGGCTGCCTCCGGGAGCAACTGAAACTTGGGGCAGGGCTTTAATTTCTGTGGTGTATGAGTGTAATGGCATTGTTTGTAAGCTTCTGTTGCCACATGAAAGCAACCTGGCATTATCCTGGTTGGTCCTAAAAGCAGCAAGCCAGCCAGAGGAGGCCTGATTACAGAGCAGCAGCTCTTTCTTCCCATCACTACAAAAGAATAGACAATAGAAACTGGGATCCAGTTTTAGCTCCAATAATGCCATGCTCTCCTCCTGGTGGCCATGTCACATGCTGCCTGAGTAATTCCCATCCTTGTTCTGCCTGGAAAACCGGCCTGGGAGGGAGGGGAGGAGGAGGGAGGAGCGATGATGGTTAGGACTGGGAGATGCTGGGATCCAGTGCCTGGGTGTGGGCTGATGGAGATGGTGCTGTGGGTAGGCCTCTGCCGAGGCACTGAGCTGCAGATTTGGGGGATGGTGGTGGCCTTTGATGTTTGTGGGGATGGTGGTGCTGGCAAGTTGTTGGTTGGGAGGTTGTGACCCCTAGAAATGGGGGAGCAGTTTGGCTGGAGCTTGGAATTTGTTTGGAAGACTGAGCCAGAGGTGTTGGGAGAGGAGCTTGCAAAAGCAGCTCTGTGGTCACCGCTTGCTCATGCCATAAGCTTCTTGTTCCTTGCCCAGGGAATATTAAAGCATGAGAAATGTGGGATTTTTCTATTTATTTATTTTTCTATCAAGAAGAGTGAGTAACTCGAGCTGCAGGACACAGTGGGCAGCCAGGAGCTGTAAAACCTCCCTTGTGGATGGGGTTCCTGCTGGCCAGGTTACTGTATAGCTGTGTCTTGTGCTGCTTCTCACCCTTCTCAGGTAGTTTCAAAATAGGATAGGACTTTGTTTACGGCTTGTTTCACGTCACTTGGCTTCCTCAGCTTGGGGCGATCCTTATGGGGTTTAACAAGTGAACAGGGGATTGCAAAGGAAAAGGTGGACCCCCCTCCGAGGCTGGGGTGCCGGGGACAAAGAGTTGGTTTGGGATTACAGGAGTTGGGAAGCGTTGTAAGGTGGGTACTGGGATTTGACCATCGCTGGGTAAGGCAAATGGGGCCATAATGATGAGATGAGTTGTTGGGGATGATTGAGGATGCTGGCCCTGGGCAGAAATCTTTTACCAGTCTGGTAGTGGTAAGGGATGCTGGTTTTCCCACATCTCTGCACCTTTAAACAAGCAGAAGGCAAACTTGTCCTGGTAGCAAGAGGTGGGTGCTCAGCATCAGCATCCTCCTGTTTTATCCCCTGGGAGAGTGGGTCTGGTGTTAGTGATACTGCCTGTCCTGCAGATGAGCCCTGGACCTGCTGTCCCCTTCTTCTTCTCTCCACCAGCCTTTGGCCTCTGGGGGTTTTATTAACCTTATTTTCCCCTTGCTCCATTCAGTTTGCAGGCAGGAATACCTTTTATGCACTGAAGACTTACGGTTCAGCCTGAATACGTTAAGAGTGCGGTATCTGATAAGTTTTCTGCCTCAAAGCACCTGTTTGGGGTTGCTGCAGTAGATTTTTCCCAGCTGCCTAAGAATGATGTGAATTTATATATTTTTTTATTTCCTTAACCGAATGGGATTACTTTCATCTGTGGAAAGGAAAAATGCAGAGCCTAGCCAGAGTTGTCCAAAAAGGCTTGTGATGCCTCTCCCCACTTTCATAAATTCATGCATGGGTGGCAGGGTATGCTGTTAGGAAGGACTGAACGAATCCCTGACTATTCAGATGAGCTTGGACCAGATGAAGAAGGTGGCAGGGGAAGGAGGAAGGGTTTGTCTTGGTAGGCTCTGGAGTTAGTAGCCTGATCTTGGATTCAGCCTGAAGAAGAAAGTACTCTGTGGAAACCTTCTAACAGCTTTCCAGTACATGAAGGGTGCCTATTAAGAAGGCTGGAGAGGGAGTTTTTATAAGGACATGTAGTGATAGGACAAGGGATCGTGGCTTCAAACTGTAAGGAGGTAGGCTGAGATTAGATATTAGGAAGAAATGTTGCACTGTGAGGGTGGTGAGACCCTGTCCCAGGTTGCCCAGGGAAGTTGTGGCTGTCCCATCTGTGGAGGGGTTCAAGGCCAGGCTGGATGGGGCTTTTAGCAATCTGGTCTAGGGGTTTGTGTCCCTGCCCAGGGCAGGATGTTGGAACTGGATGATCTTTGAGGTCCCTTCCAACTAATCTATGATTTGGAGACAGTTGAGAGGCGGGATGATTTTATGGGGGTGGGGTAAAGGGGAAGTGGTGAAGGCACCAGGACATTGGGTTTTGCAAGCAAAGAGATGCTGAAGCCTCTCTTGAACAGGCTTGTGGTGGGTCTTGGCACTGAATGTCCTCTCCCCGCTGGGAGAGAAGTGCAATGCCCAGAAGAGGTTGGTTCTTCCCTAGGCTGGCATCTTGCTGCTCCCTTTCCCACCCTACTCCAGGGTCTTGCTGGTGGGATGCAGTTGCAATGCTGGGATTGAGGAGGGCAGGTGAGGTGTAAGTGGGCGAGTTGTTTGTACAGTAATAAATGAATGTCTCCACCACCCATCAGGATGGGCCTGGGTGGCTGGAGAGGTTTGTGGTTTAAAATGGTGTCAAAGAGAGTGTTTGGGGAAGCTTTTCCCAGGCAAAGTGAGGATGTGGCACTTCTGGAGGAAGCCCTGCCCAAGCCCATAGCACTCAAGAGCTAATACATACGTGGCAGGAGCTTGTGCCACCCTCCCGCCCCTACGGGAAGAGTGATAAAGAGGTCTCAGTTGCAGTTTGATAGGCAGGAGGACTTGCCGTGTGGCGTTGGATGCTGAGCATCCATGGAAGCAGCCGTGTGTGTCGTAAAGAGCCTGCAGCTCCCCTTTCAAGCTGTAATAGCCGGAGCTGAGAGAGCCAATCCATATCTATTTAAAGCACTTCAATAAATAAAGATGCTAAATAAAATCACGGCGGCCCCCTGCTCTCTCCCTGCTCCTAGGGATTTCTCTCTTCCCTTGTGTTTGCCTCTGGGGGGGGATGTCTTAAAGCAAAGACGAGGAAGGCATGGTGGGGGCTGGGGGGGGATGATTATCAGGACTCCCTTAGTTCCAGTGGACAACCTACGCCCTACCCACAGCAGTCTGGAGCCACACAGGTACCTTGCAGGTTCTTGAATGAAGGCACCCTCCCTGCCTGACCCAGAGACGCTCCTCTCCCATGGTGTGTGAGCTTGCTTTTTTTTTGATTTTATTTTACTTTCTTTTCCTGTGGCAGGGAGGTGACAAGTGGGGAATCTGCCTTTGCAAGCCCTCTGTAATGCTAATGGGACCTGCAGGTTGGCAGAGCTCCCCGGAGTTGTTGGTTTTTTCTGGTTTTTGCCCTTCTTCCCAAAGACTTAACTGGGAAACACTTGTTGAAGGATTAAAATGAAAAAAGCCGGTGGCGGTTTATTTTGAGGACTGTGTTTGCTTTTGCGTCGTGCTGGAGGGAAGAGCTCTGCTACTGTCAGCAAATAAATAAAATAAGAGCTTTGTTTTAAATCAGACTTTCTTCTGGTAGCTAATTAGGCGAGCTGATACCTGCAGTTGCATTACCTAGGCACCCACTGCACTGTGCATATTTAGGCATACAGCTGGTGTCGGCAGCTTCTGAACTTCATCAGCCCCCTAATTATTATTAATTAATTGAATGCAAATTCCTTGTGGGTCTGATAGCATCTGATGTGTCCTCCTTCGGTAGAGGATCCTCGTGGAAAACCCTGGCTGGGGATGAAGCTGAGGGGCTGCTGGAGCTGTCTATGGAAGCCACGTGTCTGTGGCAACCATGGAGCGAACACCAGTTTACTGGGGGTGCTGGTGTGATGCTATCCAGCCATTCCGGGGAAAGGTCTGCAAAATAATTGCCAAAATAACCACCTAGAAGCTCTTTTTGGGTATCAGAGCATCTAGGCCCCCTGTGTGTGGGAGGGAGCTGAGAGCCCCAGGCTGGAGCCATGGCTCCTGTCCTGCCTGGCAGGGAGGAAAGCCAGCAGCTTGGCTTTTACCTCCTTTCCTTCTCCCCACTGTTATTAGCCTGCTTGAAGTTCCTGTCGGTCCTGTTGGTGATGAAGATCAGCCCCCAGGCAGCTCTAGCCCTGGGTGCCCGAGTGGGAGCTGGGGAGGAAGGCTCTGGGGACCAGTCTTCCTCTCTCTCCCACCTTGAGTGTCCACAAATTGAGCCCAGAAGGTGTTCAGCTTTTTTTTTTTTTTTTTTGGATGGTGGGGGAAGGGGAATATGGGTCACAGCCCTCATCTCCCATCCTTATGGGTGGGAAGGGAGAGGGAGAGCAGCCTGCCAGCCAGGTTGGGGAAAGGTAGATCTCCCAGGCTGTCACCTCTTGTCCCCTAGGCCAATGCCCTGGGGGGCATCCGCTCCTCATTTTTTTATTTATATTTATATATTTGCCCCCCCCTTTGGAGCCAGCCTACCCAGGATTTGACTTTATGGGGCAATTAAAGCAGAGCAATTATCCCCCGGGATAATTAAATGGCGTTTGCACAAGGTGGTGGGTGCTTCTGACCCCTCCGGCCACCCTGGGAGCTGGAAAAAGGTAGATCCGCGCAGGCAGATGGAGCCCTGGTCACCCACCCCCATCATGGCGAAGGTGGGGGGTGTGGTGTTCTTCCTCCCCAGCCTCCCCCCACCTCCTCCTCTCGGAGCTGTGGCAGCCCCCCATCCCGCATTCCTCTTTGGGAGGAGATAAGGATCCTGTCTGGCGCCGGGGTTTCCACTGCAGCTCCCTGATTATCGGGAAGGCGCCGGGACAGAGCCCCAGGCACCAGATAAAGGAAGGGATGGGGAGAGAGGGGATGGGGAGCCGGAGGGAAGGGGGGCTGCCCCACTGTGCCAGCCCTGCCCCACTGCCGCCCCGCACCCCTCATTGCTTAGTGAGCTGTTATCCCGGCTTCAAAGTTGTTACTTGTGGGGGTTTGGGTAGTTTTTTGTTTTTTTTTCTTTGTTTTTGGCGTGTTCCTGTGGCAGCAGTTGGGGTTTGGATGTGGGGACGGGAGGGATATAAGGAGAAGGTGGCCTGAGCTTTACAGCTTGGTTCATTGCTTACCATTTTTGCTCAGCAACAGATTTAAGTTCCATTGAAATAGGGAAAAAAAAAACCCAACCAACCAGAAACTTGTTTGTGGTGAGGGTGGCAGAGCCCTGGCAGAGGCTGCCTGGGGAGGGTGTGGAGTCACCTTCTCTGGAGACCTTCAAGCCCCTCCTGGATGCAGCCCTGAGCGATGTGCTCTGGGCAACCCTGCTTCAGCAGGAGAGTTGGACTGGGTGATGTCTAGGGGTATGTTCGGACTCTGATTCTGTGAAGTTGCCTGCCAGTGCAGTGCTTCCCCTCCTGTCCTTGGACATGTGAGGTTTTTGGCACAAGGATGCCCCATGGTGGTGCTCTCCTTCCCCTGGAAGCAGGGATGTACATGCCCAACATCACTCTCAATGGTGCAGCAAGCAGTGCGTTGCATGGAACATCTCTGTGTTGCCTTCCCCTGCCAGATATTGTGATGCACATATAGCACCAGCCCCTCATATTGTCTGCCCCAGCCTTGCATGTCCCCCATCAGCCCCTTGCATCTTGGCCTTGCGTGTCCCCCCACCATCTCCTCAAGCTTGGCCAAGGTGCCCGCTGAGTAGGGCAAGGTCTGTATCAGTCATGGGTGAATGAGCCCATGACTGGACTCTTTGTCAGGAAGTGTAGTCACAGGACGAGGGGTAACAGCTTTAAACCAAAAGAGGGGAAATTTAGATGAGATCAGAATTCTTTGGTGTGTGGGTGGTGAGACCCTGTCCCAGGTTGCCCAGAGAAGCTGTGGCTGCCCCATCCCTGGAGCGGTTCAAGGCCAGGCTGGATGGGGCTTGGAGCAACCTGGTCTAGGACTTGGTGTCCCTGCTCAGGGCAGGGGGGGTTGGAACTGGATGGTCCTTAAGGTCCCTTCCAACCCAAATGGTTCTATGAAAAGCTCTTATCACCCTTGTGTCCTGGCTGTGGCATTTCTTCATGCAATTAAACCCCATGTTTCTCCTCTTTGCCAAGGAATCTGGAGGCGAAGGAAGAGGCTTATCTTCCTGCTGGTGGCTGGAATGTTCTTGCAGCCCAAAGGCATTTCTCTGCTGATGTTGAGATCTGGGATTGGGGGGGGTGGTAGAAAGCAGGGAGTTTTGCCTGTTCTTTTCACTATTAAGCTTACACATAAGAGTGCCATGTCCTGAGGAGAGGAGGAGGGCTTTAGGGTTTTTTTCCCCTAGTTTTTTGGGGCTTTTTTATTGCTCCAAGTGTAACTGTGGGCTGATATCCCAGGAATGTGATCTCTTGAGCTCGTAAAACCAGCTTTTGGGATTCCTCCTTTCCCTTCCTTCCTTCCCAGGCGCTAAAGAGCCAGGCCTTGGGGATGAACCGGTGGGATCTTACATCCACTGGGATGTTCCACAACATATGGGACCTCTGGTTTCTGGTGTGACCTCTCTGAAGCGTCATGCGTTAATATTTGATGCTCTTCCTTGGGGTGAACATTAAAGAGAAATGACCACCACTACCACCACCAAAAAAAAAACAAACCACCCAACCAAAAAAAAAAGCTTTTTTGTTTTTAGTGGGGAGAGAGAAAGAAGGAGCGGGAAAAAGCTGAAATGCAATCGTTTTTTATGGCTTCCTGGAACAGCTTGGATGTGGGTTGGACGGCAGCAGGTCAGGAGCAGAAGGAGCAGATAGCCCCGTGATGGTCTGCCTACTTGCATCTTTCCCTTTCAGGTCGTAAATATAAAACCACTACTTGAAAAACAAAAAGCTCGTTAAGCTGTCAGCGGGCTCCCTCTTGGAAGGTCGTAAATGTGTCTCTTAGCAGTGGCTTTTGTTCCTGTCTCCTCTGGGGGTGTAGGAACCATGTCCCCCACTGGGCTGGAGGGAGAACACTGCCTTTAGAGTGGAGACCAGTAGCTGGTGGGGAGGCCCTGACCCCACTAATGAGGGGAGTAACATCCCAGAACCACAGATGAGTCTTCTTATCTGTTCTTGACCCATGCCTTCCTTGCTCTTCCATGTGGAACTTGGAATATCATCTCTAGTTATGATGGTGCTCCAGTGGAAGCTGAAGTGAAGCCCCAAATTCTACACAGGCTCTGTCTGCTGTTGTGTTGGTGCAGGGTCAGGGTCATCTCCTCTGGCCAGGGCCTGCAGAGCACTGTCTTCTCTTATAAACCTCCTGGTAGGAAGATAAAAGGCCATTTGATATTTGAAATCAGATTAAGTCTCGTGAGAATGGCGAGCTGGGTGTAGGGTGAAGGGGAGAAGCGTGATGGAGTGTCTCTGCCAAGCACTCTCTGAGCACAGTTGGGTTTACTGTTGTGTTGGCAAAGATGAGTGGTGGCCCTTGTTGGCTGTCCTGTGGGGGGGTAGGCAGGCGCCACAGGCAAGGGCACAGACTCCTGCCTCTGCACCACCTCATTGATTTTTATTTTTTTTTAGTTTTATTGCAAAGAGCTCGGCTCAGCTCCTTGCAACTTGCTGAGGCGGGTGTTAGAGATGATTCACATAAACAGCCCAGCAAACAGCAGAGAGGAGGAGGGAGGAGGTGATGAAGAGCGTCCTGTCGTTGTCTTCTGGGAGATGGTCTACAAAAGGGACGGCGGGGAGGGTTGGTTGGTCTTGTGGTTGACCTAAACGCAGGTTTGTTCTGGCAGGGATTTTCCACTGTCTCTGGCTGCATTACAATTAAACAAAAGGGTCTCCAAGATCCTTTCCATGAAGTGACGAGGTTGGATGTGGGGATAGAGAAGGAGGAGGTGAGAAACAGGCACCATTGGACTCATGGGCATCAGGCAGCTACCCTGGGTGCAAAAGGAAGCCATCATTGTGTGGAAAGGATATGACAGTATTTTAGAGCTTGTTTTTTCTTCCCAGAGAGGTATTTTCCACACTGAGAGTAAGTAATCTCATCCCTGTGATCTGTTTGTCATTTAGGGCCCTGATATTTTTTTTCCCTCTCAGTTACACCATGTGCTGAAAACGCAACTGCTCTCGCATTAACATCTCATTAGCAGCAGCTAAAGAAAAAAAAAGGCCATGCCTCAAACAGGAGGAGAATGAAAAGGGCGAGAAACTAAAGATGCAAAAGACCTGTTAGATCTGTTCGGCCCTTCCTTTGGGATTGTTTCAAGGTGCTCTGTCCAGTCTTGCTCGAAAGTCTCCAGGGCCATTACCACTTCCCTCAGAGGCCCTCTCATTGTGTACTGAGAAAAACCTTTATAAATGCAAAAGCTTTTATACAATCGAGGTAAAAGAAACAGATTGAGTCATTGTATTGTTCTTTGTAATCAGCTCTGCTTTTCATTAATTTCCTCCCCGAAGACTTTATTATTTAGGGCTGGGAATTTTAAAGAAAAGGCAGGGAGACAGCACGTGCGTGCGGGAGGGATGGTGGGAACCAGTTGCCTGGCACTGGTGTCTTCCTGTGCATCACCCTCCTCGCCCCGGTGGCCTGGATGTATTTAGGCATCTTCAGGAGCCCCTCTACCTGCTCCCTGGGCCAAATTTAGGTGCAGTGTTAGATGCTGGGGACCAGTTCAGTGCTCTCATCTTTCTTTGCAATGGGGTCCAACTCATCGAGGCAGCCGCTTGCCATTGTGGCCTTTTAATTTAACCCATTTGAAAGATGGCAAGTAAATAGCACCCACATGGAAAAAAAGGAGAAAGTTAAAAAAAAAAAAAGGCTACAGGTAGGCATCAGTTGGTGCAAAGGTGACTGAAAATCAAGGAAGAGAATATTTTGGACTGGCTGCTACAGTGGCTTGGGATGCTCGGTCCTCGGTGGTTTGGGATTTGTGCCTTTGGCTGGAGGATGTGAAGCAGCGTGGGGTTGGGCACGCAGCATCCTATGTCTCTGTCCCTGACACATCAGAGGCTTTTTCTACTGACGTGTTCTGGGTGAGGCTTCTGTAACTGCCTCTCTACATCCTCCTGTGTTCCAGTGGTTTTGGGTTCTTTAACCTTGCCAGCCTGCTGGATAATTCTTTCCTTTAAAGCGCTTGGGTTCTTTAACTTCCCAAACCGCTGTCCTTCCTCCTCTTATTTTTTTTTTTTTTCTTTCTTTCCTTTCCTCCTCCCTGTTTTTCTCTCTGATGTCCCCAGTGTCATCCCCAGTGTCTCCTTTTCACTTCTTCCCACTGTCCCCTGTGTCTTCCCTTGGCCTGGGGAGATGCTTCAGGATTGAGGCAGGCTGTGCCAGCATGGGTGCAGGACTCCCCAGAAGACACATCCTTGTCCTTGCTGCTCTTGCAGGATGCCAGAGCCACGAGCACTATTGCCTTTGGCCCTCAAGGGTCCCGTATGTCGCTGCCCACGTGTGCACCACGGGGAAATGAGCAGCGGGTGCCAGATGCTGCACAGCTGGCTGCTGTGCCGCTGCTGCTTCCTCACCGGCGTGGTCCAGCGCTGGACTGGCTTTAATCCTCCCCGCTGGAAAACACAAGATGTAATCCCCAGGCTCTGCCAGGGGAGAGGACAAGTACATCTCTGCCTGTGTAGGAACATGTTCTGGGGGGATGTGAGGTTTGCTTTCGTTTGATCTGGTGAGCAGGAGGGGACCCAATCCAGTGCAAGGAACTGGCTGGCTTGCTCCAAGGAGCTGAATGAAGCTGGTTAGCTAGGAATTTGGTAGCAGTGAAGGAGGCAGCAGCACTGCTTTGTGCGTCTTGAGTTGGGTCATGGTGTTTCCTGGCTGAAAATGCAGCTGGGGGTACGCAGAGGTGACAGAAGGGACTCCTACTGTCATCCACAGCCATCCTGAGCATCACTGCTCTTTCACTGCAGCCTTCCCCCAGTTATAGAATAGATCTGGGGAGTTGCTTACCATCCTTGTGCCCCCTACCCGCTTCTTGCCCCCTGGAGCACCATGTCCACCATGGAGAGGGAAGAGGTGGGATGGCAGCTAGGGTGGGCACCCATGGGGGAATTGCCCTCCTGCTGAGCTGGCCCAAGTCGGGCTGTGCATGGAGTACAGTACCAGGTAGCCCCTTCTGCTGGGCTTCAGGATGTGTGAGAGTAGGAGGTGAGGAACAGGAGGAAGAAAACACCTGCAGCCCTGGGGTCTGGTGGGCAGGACCTCCTCTGTCCCATGGAGGAGAATGTGGGGCATCTCCCAGGGCTAGGAAAGCATGCCCTTCTACCAGCTGCCCAGGCTGTGTCTGGGCACTGGGATGTCCCACTCAGCAGTGACGTGCCCCTGGGGTTTTATTCCCTCTAGTCCAACCGCACAGCCTTGCAGTGGGCTGAGATGCCCCCGCATTGCTTGGGCACGTTTGGAGTAGCACAAGGGTTTACTCGTTTCTCCCAGCACAGAGAGGGACAGGAAGCTTGGGAATTGCATCACTCAGCAAACCAAATGAGCTGACTGATGGGCAGAGTTTTTCCCCAAAGAGCGCTGGTTTTTGGGCAGGGGAAGGGGTTTTTGGGCACCCTTGCTGATTTGGATTACAGGAGCAGGTACCTGGAGCCGTGCTGGAGGCTGGGCTTGCTTGCGGGGACGGCTGAGGCCAGATGTTTCCCAGATGTTACTCACTTCCTGTCTGGCTCCTACACATTTAGCTTTTTATGTACGTGTTTGTTTTGGACTACAAACAAAATAAGAAGGGTTTTTATAACCCCTTTCCCAGGAGGCTGCGAGTTCAGGATATAATCTGAAGTCTATTCACTATTGTCTCAATCCCTCTCCCCTGCCCTCTGTGTCATCCCTGGGCACGCACAAACTCACACGCTGCTTTTGTTAAAACGTCTTTTTTCCCACATGACGTCTTTTCTCAAGGGGCTTTTTTTGTTGTTGTTGCTGTTGTTTGGTTGGGTTTTCGTTTGTTTTTTGGTTGTGTTTTTTTTTTTTTTTCCTACAACCTCCTCCAGCGCTCAGGGGAGCGGTGGGAATATCCCTGGCCAGTTTGGGATGGAGGCAAGAGAAGTCACCATCCTGTGTTTCTGGGTCCCTGCCCTGCTCGTTGCCGTGTGCTGGACTGTGAAGAGGGTTCTACTGTGCATCTGAGGACGGGGAAACTCGTTGCACTGCACTGGTGGGATCCAGCATCCTGATGGATTGCTCTTGTGCCAGCGTTTTGCCATCCGCTGAGGGTGTTCAGAGAGGGGGATGTGGAGAGAGCAAAATAGCCACCTAGACCACTTTTAAAAGGAAAGAAAACAAAAAAAGAAGTTAAAACACTCAGCTTAAAGGTGTTTGTACTTGATCAGGTGAATGCAGAGGTTAACAGAGAAACCCCAAACCAACCTAAAAAGGGATCAGAGATGGTATCATGTAAAGCAACACTGTTGACTTGGGGGCAGAGGGGAGGAGGGGGGGGGGGAAATTACCTAAGAATACAATATGTTCTGGCATGTCAGGAAGTCCCAGTGATCACCAAGGGTTGTTTTGGAGGCAGCCATGAAGTTTTCTTCTCCTGGCAAGGACCTTGGAGCAGAACTGGGCCTGCTGCTTGGTGGGCTTCTTCAGCGGGTGTTCCCCTGCACGTCCCCCTGGGTCTTGGGGCATTCCCTGTAATATCCGCTGGGAGACAAAACGAAGCTGGAAATGCCTCTTTAAAAATGTGTGTATTTGGCTCTTTCTGATGTCTTCTCACTTCATTTATATTATTCCCCACCCCACCGCCGCCTCTTGGGGTAAAGGCCCCTTTCTTCTTTTCTTTCTCCTTCCCTCTTAATTGCCTGTTAAATAATTTAAATATTTAGGACTAAAGGGCTTCAATTATCCATTAATTTACATTAGTAATTTATATATCAGGCTGAATGGACACGCTGTTAGTGTAATGGGTCCCTGTGGATGAGCAGAAGCCGAGCTGCAGCGCGTTTTCCTGGAAGCGCGGCTGCTTCTTTACACCTCCCAGCCTTGATTTGATTTTTTTTTGAGGGTGCCGGGGGGAGCCCGCCGCCTGCCGTGATCCCCCTCTGACTTGGAGATGCTGGAACAAGCTGCCCAGAGAAGCTGTGGCTGCCCCTTCCCTGGAGGGGTTCAAGGCCAGGCTGGATGGGGCTTGGAGCAACCTACTCCAGTGGGAGGGGTCCCTGCCCAGGGCAGGGGGGTTGGAACTCCATGATCTTGAAGGTCTCTCCCAACTCTAACCATTCTAGGATTATAAATCCAGTCTTTAAATTCAACCAGAAGGGTTATATCCCTACGTGGGTCTGTATTTAGGACTGCTGCTCGCTGGCACTGAGGAACCCTTGCTGTGGGCTCTTGTGGGCACCCAGCAGCTGAACCAAGAGGAGCTCGCTGTGCTTCCAGGAAAAGTCCTCTATCTAGGAGGGGGGAGAGACCCATGGGAAGGCACCTGAGGTTTCTCAACCCCATCTGCCACCTCCTTGGCAAGTGCATGAATTGCAAGCCTCAGCTTAAGCCTTGCCCCTAGATGAGCTGCCTGGCCGGGGTTGGTTGAACACATGGCACGGTGGTGGATGTGTCCCTTCGTGAGGACAGAATTAATTTTGACGGGATGGTGGGGGCTGTTTGAGGCTAAGCCCCTCAGCCACAGGAAAAATACATCCATGGGTGCTGCAGGGATGCTGGGAAGCGGATCTGGGCTGGCAGGTGGCTGGTGCTTAGCCTTAAAGACCATTGTTCCCTGAGTGGTGAGCGCTGGCTCTTCCCTCTCTCCCTGCTCCAGGGATGGGACCAGGGCACTACCCATTTTATTTTCTTTTATTTTGCCTTCAGAATAGCATTTTGGGGGGGTTTTGAGTGGTTGATTTGAAGCCAACCTGGTCTTTACCAGCCTTGGGCTTGCCGGTGTCCACCTTACAGGACAGCCAAGCTGGATCATCATCATCAGGATCCCTCCCCACTGGGGTGTGGGTGTTGGGCAGCACCTTGACTCTACCCCGCTCTGGGTAGGAGCAGGAGGGAGGCTGTTTAGTGATTGGGCTCCAGGGAGAAGCAAATTGGTGGCAAGCCCCATCATTGCAGCACGCTGGAGGTCCAGGAGCATGCCCTTCTTGTGGGGGGAGCTGGGGGAAGGCTGGCCCATGGCCCTGGGTACGGGGGCCCTGCACCAACCCTGCCTGCCCTCCTGGAGCAGAGGTCACTTAATGACTCCGATTACCTGCAGCGGGGCTGTATTTAAAGCAATTAGCACAAATCACATATGGAAATACAACCGCTGGGGGACAGAGGAGAAGAGGATGAGGCTTGGGGGCATGATGCTGGGGTTGGTTTGGTTGGGTTTTTTCCCCCCCGTGCTTGCCACCCGTGTGCCCCTGCTCCCTTGAGACCTTTCTGGATCGCTTCTGATCCCTCTCTTGTGCTACACAGTATTTCAGCGGTGCCTGCTGAGCCCTTCAAGAGCTGTTTCACTGCTAGACCTGCTAAAGCTTTGCACCAGGCACCCTGTGTCCATCCTGGCTACGATCCTCTTAGACCTTGGGATCGTGTATTGGGATACCAGGGGATTGTGTAGTGCTGGGTGGGGAAGGTGTGGGAGGGAGTGCAGCTTGTGTGTCGGGATATCGCTACGTGTAGGTCCCTACAGGTTGTGGCATCGGTGGGAATGATGAGAAAGATGCCCCTTTTGCAACGTGGGGTGGCATTTCCAGCCCTGGCACCTCTGGTGCTGCGTGGTACCCAGGCTGAGAAAGGGAGGATGCTTGTGTTGGGGGGAAGGCTGGCCCAGTGGGGAGTTGAGGTTTGGTCTGTGGGACAGAGCTTGAGCCCTTGTGCCGGAGTACAAAAGGAGGAAAGAGAAACGTGGCACTGTAGGAACCTGGGCTGTGTCTAGAGAAGAAAAGGTGGAAATTCCCAGTGGTGAGAAAGGAAGAAACCATTTGTGGCGGCACTGGGTCCCATCATATTTAAAAACCAGTGAGCACGGGAGGGGAGGAGGATGCCAAACAACACTAGGAAGCTCCCAAAGGCTTCCCACCTTGCCGTCAATGGGAGCAGGAGGGAAAAGGCTTTGTTTTTTGTAGGGATTTCCTCTTTGCCCCCTCTTTGCCCTCTCCCATGGTGCAGACAGGCGGGCAGCGATGCCAGGCAAAGGCAGACACTGAAAATAGGCACCCACCAGAAACAGTCATCCCCATCCACCCCCCCTTCCCAAACCCTTCCAGTTTTAATCAAATCTCAGGTTTTTGCTCCCTGTAAAAGCAGGTGCGAAGAGCTGGGAGCCCAGCTGGCTTTGGGGGAAGGGATAAAACTAATGAAGGTAATTGCAATAAATGAATAAATAAATAAAATCCTCTTGCAAGTGGCCAGGGACCTCTCTTCTGTGCTGTGATGGATGGAAAAGCCAAGCCCTGGTCTTGAGTACCTGCTCTCCTACCGACCCTTGGCTGCAGAGGTTGAAGTGCAAGGGGATGGGGAAGCCTTGCCCTCTGAGCTAAGTCTCACAGGCTTGTTTGTATTTTATTCTTTAATAGGGATATTGCTGAAAAGAGTGGGGAGACAAGAGTCTTATTATTTGATATTCAGCATTGGAAGGGATTATTACATACTTTTTTTTTTTTTTTTCCCTCTTAAATCTTTTTCTATCCCTGTTCTCCCCCTTCCTTCCTTCCCCCTCTCCCCCTCCTTCTTTTTTCCCTTTCTGTTTGTCCCTTACTGTCACGGTAAAATGAGAAGGGAAGAAAAGGGCAGAGAAAGGACAATGAAAAGCAAAATATTTCCAGCCTGCATTTGTTGGTGGGTGTTTTTTTGGGTTTTTGGTTTGGTTTGTTGGTTTTTGGTTGGTTTTGTTGTGGGTTTTTTTTGTTGTTGTTGGGGTTTTTTTTGTTTTTATCGTAGCAACAAATCTGAAAGATTAAGGGCAACTTTAAAGACTATTTAATAAAGGGGGTCTCAATCATCCGTTCTTGTGATGTTCCTCCCCCAGTTGAATTAATGCAGAAATTGGGGCATGGAGTGGACCTTTCCTTTTGTTGTGTTTGCTGTGATTTTTAAAATAATAATAATGTGATGATTAAAATGATGTAAAACCTGTGCAGTGTTGCACCATTGGCCTTCCTCTAAGGAATTTGATTGCCCGGTGGGGTGGGAGGTGACCCCAGCCGGTGGGTCTGCTGGTGGAAGCCCCGACACGCTGGAGCAGGAGTTTTGGGTCCCTGGGGTCAGATGCTGCTCCTATCCCATGCCTGCCACCGAGTGAGCTGTGGGAGAAGGGTGGGAATAACATTGGGGGGTGTTTCTGGGAAAAGTAGGGCAGCGTCTGGCGAGAGGCCTGCAGAGAGGCTGGCTGGAGGCGGCAGGGGAGCATCCTTCATCCTTCCCAGCCAGTTTTGTCTTCCTGGGGTTTGCGGGAGCTGCCAGGGAGGAGGAGAGTGTAGGTGAGAAAGAGGAAAGCAGCTTCTTTCTCCTTTTGGACTGCTTTTCCCTTCTCTGCAGCCGGCTGCCTAAACTTTATTGCTTTACCTGGTTAGGCTCATGCCATCTTTCCCTTCCTGGTGTCAGGTGGGACGTGCACAGCCCTCATCTTCTGGGTTTGCCACCCAGAACCATCTGAACCTTGTGAGCCGTGGCTGGATTGTGCCCCTCATCTTTGGTGCCCTTTGGTGCTGGGCATCCGGGGGCCCAGCATGGCAAAACTAGACTCGTGGCCCCCAGTATGATGTGGATGGGACTAGATCAGAGCTGGGATGCTTGGGGGGGCAGCAGAGCATCCTTCTCTTCCCAGGGGGCACTTTGTGCCCCTGCTCGCTGCCTGAAACCTGTGCCTGAAACCAAGGGGGACACCTCTCGATTTGCACAGTCAGGGTCAGGGGAGGGGGTGGGGGGGAAAAACAACCAAAAGCTTAAAAAAAACCCAAACCCAACCCAAAACCCATTGCAAAATAGCTGCCTGGAAATTGCACTTGCGAGGGGGAATGCTGGGGAATTTACATTTTTAAATATGTATGTAATTTGGGTGAAGGGGAAATGGCTTTCTGGCTGCAAAGCTGGCAACTTTCTTTCTCACAGTTGGCATTTTAAAACTGCATTGCTCACTTGAATAGGAGACCCCTTTTCTTTTTTTTTTTTTTCCCTCTTTTTTTTTTTTTTTTTTTTTTTTTTTTTTTTTTNTTCTTTCTTTCTTTCTTTTTTTTTCTTTCTTTTCCCCAGGGAGAGATTGCATCTTGCACTTGATTTACTGCAGTTTGAGTAATGATAAATAATTCCTCGGACTTTCTGGCGTTAACCGGGGCAACAAGTCCCTGTTTGTTCCTCGTTTTCTTTTCCCTTTTCTCTTTTTTTCTTGTTGAAATTATTATTCTTTTCACAACAGAAACACAGTACATGCTGCACACGTGAATAAACAGCATATTACCGCATTATCCGCTGCTGGCTGCTTTTTTTTTTTTCTTTTATGAGCCAAAGCAAATAAATAAAAGTTCATATAATTATTATATCCATTATAAATAACACTGTAGCTCAGTAAACAGAATGAACTCTACAAGAAGTACCGTGACAATGGAATTAAAATAGCACCAAAGAAAAAGGAAAGTGTCTGTGCCCATAACAAGAACTAGCACTAGATGAAATTGGGAGATAGTTTTCAAACATAACTGCTTCCCTGAAGGAAAATGTAAGAAAAGGCACAAAAGAAGCAAGCACAATAGAGTGGAAGGGGGAAATTTCTACATAATTCCTCCTCCTTTTTTTCTTTTTGTTTTTTCTTTCTTTCCTTTTTTTTTTTTTTTTTTTTTTTTTTGTTTGGGGTTTTTTTTGGTTTTTTTTTTTTTTTTTTTTTTTTTTTTTTGGCTTTGGTTTGGGTTTTTTTTGGGTTTTTTTTTTTTTGGTTTTTTTTTAAATCCATTCTCTTTTCTGTGGGCGTTCACGAGGCTCACAGCTCCTCCCTGTCAAAACCAGAACTAAGGAACAATTTACTCCAATGGGCCTGGCCCGTGTTATAAATCTACATAATGAAAAATGAAGAGGTTTGTGCCACAAGGGATCTCGGCTGTTGACGCTTCTCGGGAGGTTTTTGCCTTTGATTATCATAATCATAAAAGATAAACAAAAAGAGTGGGTGACTCCATAAATACTCCGCCGTTAATGCACCCGTTGACAAGATAAATCTCTCCTCCCAGCCCCCAGCAAGGGAAGTTGGAAGCTGCTGGCAGAGCCTGGGTGTTCCTGCTCTGGTAGGGGTACTGGTGGGTCAGGGTTTGGGTCGGACCCCTTTATACACAGTGTGGCTCACTGGGGCAGGGGGTTACTCCATGTCAGGGTACCCTGCTCCATGTGTGGGTACCCTGCTTTTAATTGTCCTCTGGGGCTACTTTACACAAGCCTAACCTGGGGATTGATTGATTTATAGCAGCCTTTCAGTATCTGAAGGAGCTACAGGAGAGCTGGAGAGGGACTCTTTGTCAGGAAGCGGAGTGACAGGACAAGGGGTAGCGGCTTTAAATTGGAAGAGGGGGGATTTAGGTGAGATCTCAGGAAGAAATTCTTTGCTGTGAGGGTGGTGAGAGCCTGTCCCAGGTTGCCCAGAGACGCTGTGGCTGCCCCATCCCTGGAGGGGTTCAAGGCCAGGCTGGATGGGGCTTGGAGCAACCTGCTCTGGTGGGAGGTGTCCCTGCCCAGGGCAGGGGGGTTGGAACTGGATGATCTTGAAGGTCTCTTCCAACTCTAGTCATTCTATAACTCTATGATTTTGCTAAAGTGATGATTAATTTATTCATTTTCATATAGTTTTTGATCCGTAGGGCCATTGCGTGCAAAATCACCCTTGCTACTCCCTCTTCCCCCCCGTTCTCCCCCCCCGGGCCCTTTTCTCAGCACGGACTCTGCTTTCTGTTCTTTTTCACCACTCCCCATCCAGTCCCAGTTAATAAAGGTAGGCAGCCGGGGAGGGCCGGCTGCAGGCTTTTAATTTGGCTGGGAGAGGAATCTGCTCTTTTTTTTCTTTTTTTGTTTTTTTTTCTTCTTTTTTCCAAGGGTGTAATTAGGGCTGGCTGGGCGCACCCCCTCATTACCCGCGCTGGGGAGGAATGTTCTCTAATTATAACGTTTGCTTGCCGGGGGGATCTGTTAACCCATCTGAGATGCTGCTGTGAAATGCTCTCCCTAGTGTCTGTCTGTCCTTGGTGCCCCCTGTGTCCGGGGCTGGGTCTTTTCCTGATTGAGGAGTCCTCCTACTCTGTACTGGGTTGGTGGTGGGCTCCAGGAGGACCTGTGGAGGTGATGGAGTGGGAGGGACAGGGCTGGATTTCCCCATGGGGGGATGACGCCCAGTTTGGAAGGGAGGGATGCAAAGGGACAGTAAAACTCACGGGAGAGGGCAATGAGCTGGTTTGTGGAGCAGAGATGCTTTGGGGAAAAGGCTGAATGGTTCTTTCTGAACGTAGTTATTGATAAAAGATGGGTGATAATGGGGAGGCGCAGAGGAGGACAAGGGGGTTCGCAGCCTGTGATTGGCATGGGGACATCATGTCAGTCTGTCCATGCTGTCTGTGAGTTCACCTGCTCCATACAAGGGCTGGTGGTGGGTTTTTCCAAGCCCAGCCCACGCAGCCAGGCTTGCAGGTCTTTTCCTGGTTGAGTCCTCCTGCTCCATATGAGTGTTGGTGGTGGATTTCTCCAAGTCCAGCCCCTGTGGCCAGACTTGCAGGTCTTTTTCTGGCTGATGGGAGTGATAGGCTTTTTTGGCAGGGAGCACAGAGAAGAAGACCCTAAAAAATACACCACCCTGAGGTGGAACAACACTTTTTGTGGACCCCAGTGCACCAGTGGTAGCGAGGTTCACCCCTCGTGCAAAGACACAGCAACAACACTGAGTGCTGTGGTTTTGTGGTCTAGCCTTTGCTGAGTTACCATTGCACGTGCTGGGGGAGGGTGTCAGAAGCCATGGGGATGGCCACCCCATGAGCATATCAATGGCCAGACATCCCCGTGGCTTTTTGACCTAGAAATCCGACCTCACTCCAGGCTGGAGGTGAGGTGCTGAGTACTAGTGTTTCTCCTTGTTGTCCTTGAAGGCTATGTGCTCGGTTTTTGGCCTCCTGCAGGCAGCTTGGGTCCGTTCCACCCCGTCCTCTCCATCCTCCCACGGAGGGAGAGGTTAATGAGCGCCGTGCTGAGTTAATGAGGCCGGGGGTTTACATCAGCAAGGTGCAAGCAAGGGCTCGGAGGTGACAGCAGCCCTCGGGAGGGTGGTGCCGAGGGCCCATTGTGTGCCCAGCATTTTGCTTTTTTCGGTGCTTCCCACTTTGCATCTCAACCCACTTCAGAGGGTTTTGAAGGCATGAATTTTGGCAGGCTCTGTGCGAGGGAGCAGCTCAAGGCAGGAGGGAAGGGGTTGGGGGGTGCAAGGGGCTTTAAGTCTTCCAAACCCACCCTCAGCAATACCTTTTATTTTAGGGCATCAGATGCATCCCTGGAGAGAGGGCTTCTGGGCCATGGCTTTGCAGGGCACTGCTCTGCCTCATGGAGGTTTTGCCTTTGAAGGTGCCAGGAGCTGCTGGCACTTCCTTGGCAATGGGTCTTCATGTTGGGAGACCACAATGGTGTGTGGGAGGCCAAGTTCATGTGATGGGGAGGAGAAGGGGATGCTTGGGGGGGAAGAAAGGGTGATGCTGTGGGGAGACAGGGTGCTTGGGGTACTTTCAGGAAGAAAAAATGGACTGTGTATTACTGCTAGACCTGAAATATTCCCGGGAGGGCACTCTGAGATGGGAAGCCCTTAGGGAGAGGGCAGTCCTGGAGTGGTGATGCTGGCTTTCCCTGAGCTCTGAGATGGACTGAAATGTGGTGGGATGAGGACTACACCCCATGTGATGGTCCTGTCTTGGGCGGGGATGCCTCTATGTCCCTCCGGGGCTTGCTTTTTTGATGTCCTCAGTCCAGCGGGCATCCTGCTGTGGGAACGAGCCGTGCAGTGGCTCTGGCATCACAATTTGCTGGAGCTTAAATGGCAACAGCACTAATCCCTAAATGAGTGTGGTAATATGTTTCCCCTGGAGGCAGCAGGAGAGGGAATTTGGGGTGGGTGCAGAGCCCGGCTCAGCCTTTTAGACACCTCCTGGAGCCAAACTGGTGGCTAGAGCATCCCTATCAGCTCAGCCCCGGGAGCTGGAGCCATCTCCCTCCCTGCCAGGGGGTTGGGAAGGCAGACGACTCTCCTCCTCGGGTGCTGGAGATAAGCTGTCATATTTTTATATATATATATATATTTTTTTTTTTCATTTCTACAGGATTTCTACCCGTCTGGCAGGCGGGAATGGGTTTAACCATTGCCTCTCTCTCAGGCCTTCGCGTGAAATAGTGCTTGCCCCAAAATAAAGGCAGGGTGAGGGGAGATGGAGGCAGAAAGGGTTAAACGCCCACTGCCGCTGAGATTTAGCTGGAGAAACCCAGGCATCCCTTCTTAATCCTTACATCACATTCCTGCCTGCCCGGTGCGGAGGGGAGGGACGCGTGGCCATGGGTGATGGGCACCACTGCTAATGCTCCTGTAATCTTCCAAATATTTGGAGGGATAACAATTGCAGAAGAGAGGATTTTAACGCTTTCCTGTGGAGGTTTGCTCAGCTACTGCTGCAAAGGGAGTTGCTTTCTGGGCTCATTGTCCTTTGTGCCCTGTGTTTTGGGGGTGATGGAAGCAGGGGGGCATATAACGCTCGGCCCCATCTCTAGTGACTGCTCCCTGTGGCGGGCTGGTGGTGCTGGTTGGTGGGGGTCATCGGTCTCCAGGCAAGTTGTGAGTGCTAGCTGCAAACATCTGCAAGTCACCCCCTGGGGAACAGATGCTGCAGATAATCCAGATCAACCCCAGCAGATTAAAACGTGTGATGAAGGAGGAGGGAGAGGAGGTTGGGGAGGAAACAAGAAGCTGGTGCCCAGTTCCCCTCCTCCCTTTTTCTGCCTCGCTGCTCCTGTTTTACTCATTCTTGGGGGTTTGGTCCCAGGGGGGTGAACTGCTCTCTCCTTGCCTCTCCTCCCCAAAATACGGATGTAGACATGATCACAGAATATCAGGGATTGGAAGGGACCTTGAAAGATCATCTAGTCCAACCCCTCTACCAGAGCAGGAACACCTAGAGCAGGTCACACCGGAACGCCTCCAGGCGGGTTTGGAATGTCTCCAGAGAAGGAGACTCCACAACCTCCCTGGGCAGCCCCTTCCAGTGTTTGGTCACTTCTCACTGTGAAGAAGTTTTTCCTCATATTTAACTGGAATATGTTCCAGCTTGCACCCATTACCCCTTGTCCTATCATTGGATGTCACTGAGAAGAGCCTGGCTCCATCCTCCTGACACTCACCCTGTACATATTTATAAATGTTAATAAGGTCCCCCCTCAGTCTCCTCTTCTCCAAGCTAAAGAGACCCAGCTCCCTCAGCCTTTCCTCATATGGGAGATGCTTCACTCCCTTGATCATCTGATGTCAGTGTCAATGCTCCAGCCCGTCCCATAGCACATCGCACCCCAGCACCAGACCGCCTTGCCCCAAGTAGTGTGAGACTGTGGGATGCTGACAGCCTGGGACTGTCAAAGGCCTCAAAAGGGAGCTGGGAAGGAGGGAAGCCAGCAGATGGGAACCCCCTGTAGACGTCTGCCAGGGAGATGATGATTACAGTCAGCCTAGTGCGCTCTCAAATATTTATTAGTTTGTCGCTGCTGGGAGTTTTATTGCTTGTCTGATTGCAGTACTGGGAATCCCAGCTGCGTGGGGCTCCCTTACCTGACTTCGCCTGCTAAAGCGTCTCTCTCGCACGTGCCACTCCTGCCGTCAACGGGCACAGTTGTCACCACCGGTGGGATCAGAGCAGACCTGCTTGGGCAAAACAGAGGTGGCCTCTGTGCTCGTGTGGGGCAAGGCATCCCTTCCCAAGGGTCGGGCTCGTCGCAAGTGCCTGCGTTGCACCCTCCTGCTGAAGGGGTGTTGGGCTGGGATTAAAGCCATCTGAACGTCCTGCCCTATGGGACACGGAGGTGATGATGTTGCACCACTGCGAAAGTGGAGGTTTTTTGGTCGGTTTTGGTGTTAGTTTGGTTTTTTCGTGGCATTTTGCAGCTGCTGCTGGATAGTCAGGGCAGCTGGGAGCAGCAGCCATTCATCCTCAAGGCATGAGCAGGTGTGCTTTCCCTCTCATCTGACTATGTGGATTTTGGGGGGTCCCATTGTGAGCGTTAGCAGAGGTTTCCCATGAGGCAGGTGGCTGGGTGTCAGGGTGGGGGATATCAGGCCAGGCTGATGGCTTATGATAAATGTCCCCAGTATGGTTCTCCTCCCCTTTCTCTTCCAAAGACCCCATTGTTTCTCTGCCTTAATTCTTCCCTGGTGTGTTTAAATACCAGTGGCCATACCACGCTGGAGCCAAACATTCTGACCAACTCCAGATGCCTTTCTCTGCCTGGTTTCTGGATGGAGAATCATAGAATGGGTTCGGGTTGGAAGGGACCTTAAAGATCATGGAGTTCCAACCCCCCTGCCCTGGGAAGGGACACCTCCCACCAGAGCAGGCTACTCCAAGCCCCATCCATCCTGGCCTTGAACCCCTCCAGGAATGGGGCAGCCATAGCTTCTCCAACCTGTTGCAGTGCATCATCACCCTCATAGTGAAAAAGTTCTTCCTGATATCTAATCTCAATCTATATTCTGGTTTGAAGCCATTACTCTTCCTCCTATCACTCCTTTCCCTGATCAAGAGTCCCACCCCATTGCTCCCTTTAGGTACTTGAAGGAACTATAACGTCTCCTTGGAGCCTTCTCTTCTCCAGGCTGAGCAATCCCAACTCTCTCACTCTCTCAGCCTGTCTTAATAGTAGAGGTGCTCCAGCCCTCTGAGCATCTTCATGGCCCTCCGCTGGACCTGTTCAAACAGGTCAATCAATAGGAAATCAGCCTCCCCCTTGTTCTGCTCCCATCTGTGAGCAAGCAGGAGCCTGGGGGAGCTGTGGGGTTCTGTAAACTGGTTGGAGCTCTGCAGTGTAGCCCTGGTTATGAGTCTGCCATGAAAAAAACCTTCATCTCTTTCCTCATCTCTGGTTAAAGCTGCTTTTTTGGCCCCAGATCTCTCTTGGCCAGGAATGAATGATCTCTCAGCTGTTGTGAGTATCCAGGATTTAAAGTGTCTCAGCAGCCAGGATGCTCCTAGCTTTAAGGGTTTGGGATTTTGGGGTTCGAACCTTAAGCTGAACAGGTTTTTATAGCCACCGGAGCAGGTACTGAATCTGACTTGGGCTGGGAGAGAGTCATTCTGTTCCACCACCCTCATCCCCCAACTCACAGTACCCCCCTGAAGTTTTGAGTTGAGACCCTCAACACAGATTTGGGCAGACTTTCTCTTGGGCTGGGGGCTGGATGGGACTCACTGACTTGGGAGGGGAGGGGAGGGTTTGGTGGATTTTCAACCCTGAACGCTGTGCTGGGGGACTGAGGTGGCTCCCACCGCAGCCCAGAGCTACCCATCCTACTGCATATGACCACGGGTGAGTCACAGATCTGCAGTTTTCCTCCCCAATAGGCTGTGACTCACCCCCTTCCTGCTCCCAGATCCTCTTGGATGACCTTAAAGTCTTCTTTAGCATCAATAAAAGTGGTGGTGGGGTGGGAGAAAATGTGTTGTTGATGTTGGCTGCTGGAAGAGGACCTCTCCTTGCCCGTGGTTTTGGGTCAGTGGACGTGCGTGCTTCAAGGTGCCTCCTTGTCAGAGGCAAGCCTGTAGGTGAAGTTTCTTCTGAAAAATGGCTCCTTTGGGGGCATTGGGTCTTTGTGGGTCACCTTTATGGTGCCAGGTGGGTTGCAGAACTCCTTGCTTACGTCTTGGGATGTTAGTTAGACCTTGCTTGTGGAGAAAACAAACGAAAATAATAAGAAGGAAAAGAAATGTAAAGCAGCTGGCACAGATGTGGAAGAAGAATTTTAACAGAGAGCTTTATACATGTGTTACAGCCAGGGATGATGTATCTTGGAGTAGTTATCATCCCTACCACTGCCCTCAGTGGTGCCTGGGAAAGGCTGATGCAGGGCTGGGGGGGGG
>VZTM01026440.1:101139-126075 GCA_013400555.1 Jacana jacana
TCTGCCAAGCACTCTTTGAGAGACTAATGGACTTCAGGTGTTCACATTCCTTATAGCAAGCCTGCTTTCTACACCCACCTGCCCTTAGAGCTGTAAAACAAAGCCCAGGAGCCACTTTTGTCTCTGGATGGGTGGCAAGCGAGCCCCCCCCTCCCCAGACATCACACCAGTTGTTCTCAGAGGGTGTCGGAGAGGGACTTTTTACATGGGCACATAGCAACCAGAGGAGGGATAACAGCTTCAAAACAGAAGACTATAGATTTAGATTAGATATCAGGAAGAGTTGTTTCACTCTTCACTGTCCCAGGTTGCCCAGAGAAGCTGTGGTGGCTGCCCCATCCCTGGAGGGGTTCAGGGCCAGGCTGGATGGGGCTTGGAGCAACCTGCTCTGGTGGGAGGTGTCCCTGCCCAGGGCAGGGGGGTTGGATCTGCATGATCTTTGAAGTCACTTCCAACTCCTCTAACCATTCTATTGTTCGTTCTATGCTCTGCAGTGTGTGATACCTGTGCCATGGCCTGGCCATGAGCTCGGGTACCGCTTTGCGGGCTGGATGCTTGCAGGGACATGGAGAGCATCGTTTCAGAGAGGTTTTTACACGAGCCCATGAGTTGAAGTTTTGTTGGCTGCCTCTGTTGCCAGTTGGATTATCTCCTACCGGCTCCCTTTGCCAGGGAATTCAGTTTTATAGCATTTTTTGTTGGTTTTCTTTTTTAAAAAAAAAAAACAAACAACCAACAAAACAACACCTCTGTGGATGCAAAATTGAGTAGTAAATTTAAACAGAGGAAAGAAAATAAACAAAACCCCAAACCGAGTGATGTTGGCTGCTGTGATACAGGTAAGAGGCTGCTCAGCAGGAGAAGAGAGCAGGGCCAGTGGGCTGATGTGGGAGAGAAGTGTGGGACAGTTCCCAGCAGGGGCTGGGGGGGGCTCGTACCTCCACACACCCCCTGCCCCATCCCTCTTGCCTGCCACTGGGTGCTGGGAAAATTACAGGCCTGCAAATGAGACTGGGAGGGGGGTGGAAATGGCCAGCGGTGGAGAGGTGGGGAAGAGCTAGCCAGAGAGAGAGAAATTAGCCCGGAGTTTAATTCATTGTTTCCAAAAGAGCAGTTAATGGATTATGACAAATGTCCTGCCGCTCTCCCTTAGTGCTGTGTTAAATGGAAATGGAAAGTCAGTTTTCCTAAATGGATTTTAAACGGCTGACCCCGTGTGTTGTGTTTTTTGGGCGCTTTTTTTTTTTTTCCCCCCTCACTGATTTTTGCTCAGGAAGCAGCCTGGTCATCTCGTTTTCACTTTGTGCATCTGAATTTTATTTTTTTAATACATATATATTCTTTTTTCCCCTCCTTCTCCTTCCATATCGGGCTTCTCTCATCCTCTCCAGGCAGTGTGCTGCTCCTTGCCAAGGGTGACGAAGGGAGTGGGCTCCTTTCTTCCTTGCCAGCTCCAGAGATGTTATCGCGGGGTTGGGGATGTTTACTGTTTTCCTGCACGCTGCAGTGCCTGGAGTTGAGAATCACAGCTCTTGCTGGGAGAAGGGAGGAGGAGGAGGAGGAAAAGCTCGTAAATCTTTTAGGCGTGAAGGAAAGCCTCGTGGTGGGACCTGACTGCTAACGAGATGCCCAGAAACAACGGGTTAAGCAGCAGCATCCCAGTGTGGATGGGGAAGAAGGGAAAAAAAATACCACCACCCATGGAAAAAAACATGTGGTTTTATTTTCAGTCCTGCAATATTTGGGTTTGATCTTAATTGGGCGAAATGACTGGAAAGAAGTTTCCTATGCTGGATGCAGCATTGATCATGGCATCTTCCCAAGCTGGTGCTGGGCATGAGGCACCTTGAGGCCCTCAATCCAGAGGGATTATATCCCTGGGTGAGCACTGAGGTGCTTTGCTCCCTTTCATGACTTTTCTTGGCCTGGCCTGAGGAGACATGACCTCTTTTTTTCTGGTTATATTTTTTTGCATTTAGATTGGTTTTGAAAGCAAACAAGCAGGTAGGGGGAGATCACCAGGGCACTGACCCTATCTGGTTTCTGGGGTGGGATGGTCCTGATTGCTTTTTTGGGTGATGCTTTCCAGAGGTGGTTGGGCTGGAATGATCACTTGCCTGTGATGGGTCCTTGGCGACTGCTGGTGCCCCCCACCCTGTCCTGTGATGCTGAGGTGGTGTTGGCAAGGGGGTGAGATCCTGAATGTGGCTCCACCAGGGAGTGGGATGTGTGAAATTTGTCTCAGGGCCGTGGTCAGCATTCCCACCAGAAGCCCTTCCAGTGTTTTGTTCGGATCATGCTCATGCATTCTTCAGGGCTGTGGGAGGGAGGCTTGGGATGGGGGACACCGGAGCCTCTGTGTGGACTCATCACCATCACCTGGACTTGGGTTTGTTTTGCCTTTTTCCTCAGTGTGTCTTCTAGCGAAGTCACCCAGGCTTTGTGGTTGGCCAGGACCTGAGGGTATGGATAGCAGGGCTGGTAACTGGGGAAAACCAGGATGCACCCTGAAGGTCCCTAGCTGGCAGAGATTTGCTTTTATTTTGGGAGGGGAACATCCAGCCCTTTTTTGCTTTTCCAAGCATCCTCAGCAAGGTCTGTTGGTGACACCACCGTGTAAGGGGCAGTGCTGAGAAGGGGAAAGGGACTTTGCTGGGATGGGACTAAGGGACACCTTCCAAACCTCTGACTCCCCTGGCAGGGCTGGAGTACAGTGACATGCTGCCCGACTCCTTCCCCTCGGCCCCGGCGGAGACCCTCCCTCACTTTCTGCTGGAGCCGCAGGACGCCTACATCGTGAAGAACAAGCCAGTGGAGCTCGTCTGCCGTGCCAACCCCGCCACCCAGATCTACTTCAAGTGCAACGGGGAGTGGGTCAACCAGAATGACCACATCACCAAGGAGAGCCTGGATGAGGTCACCGGTGAGCAAACCCACCCCAGCATCCCTCCCTGCCTGCCCTTCCCCTCTCTTCTTTCCAGGTGCTTCTGCCCTTTTGTCTCTTGCTCATCCACACTGGAGATGATTCTCCTTTGGGTAAACCACCAGTCTCTCTGATTCTTTTTTATGGTTCCCAGGGGGCTGCAAGCTGAGGAGGTTGCTCTGGTATGTTTTCCACCTTCTTGGTCCGTGCTCAGCTTTGTCCCTCTTTCCATATCATCTGTGAATTTTAATAGAGAAGCTGCCTACTTCCAGGCTGTTGATGAAGGCATGATGATGGTGTGGGTCACCGTACTCCATAGAAGCTGGGGCAGTCAGCCTGTTTGCCTGCATGTGTAGTCCTTTTGCAGGACTTGGGCTTGTTAAATAGGATTTGAAAGGTAACATGTTTAAAACCGATTAAAAATAAAAATGAAAGGCTTTCCTAGAAAATGCCTAATGGACACGTAGGAGTCATTGCCGCGAGGGGTGGCAGAGGCTGGCAGCTTACTCAGGTTTGCAAAGGGATTTGATGTTTAATGGGTAGTGAGAACATTTGCAGGTAGGATTTGAAATGCCTTTTAATGGCAGATGAGCTCTTCTCTGCCTTGGAGGACAAGTCAGCTGCTGGCTGTCTGAAATAGGAAGGGCAAGAAGATGGCTTAGGTGTCTCAGGGGTTGTCTTGTTCCATGAGACTGGGCACCACAGAGCTGCTTGCCCCCCCTGCTTTTAAACCTCCTGGCATGAGAGCAGGGTGTCGGGGTTGAATATATAGTATAGTTAAGTAGACTTGCTAAAATTGGGGTGCCTCAGCTCCTATTTTTTCTGCGCCAATTTTGGTACCTCCTGGTCAGGAGGAGGGGAAAACATTTAGGTTTCCCATGGAAGATCTGTTCTCTGTTGATGAGTGTGGGTCATCCCACATCTCATGAGGGCTTTAAACCAAGGCGCCTGTTTAAACTACTGCGGTGTTGGCCCCAGAACTCAGGCTTAGTTTAGAGGAGAAGATTTCATCAGCCTGGAGGAGCACAAGTACTTTAATAGGATCTCCTCTTGTCCATTTTTCCTCAGCCTTTCCCATTCGCAACATCTCCTCAGCTCTTCTTTTGTGAGCTGGTCCTTGCTTGAGTGCATCTCTGAAACCTGCTCTGCAAAGAGAAGATAATTTCTTTGCCCTGTGGCTTTTTAAGCCTCACCTAAAGCTGCTTCCTCTGTTCCTGGAGTTTTTCTTATAGATGATCCCTTTGTGCAGGATGGTCAAAGATGCCCAGGAAGGCTTCCCCTTTGTTTCTCTGGAGGCTGCTGGGAGCAGCAGCAGTGCTGTTTCTCTCAGGGCACACCTTCCACCTCCTGGCTCTCATGGAGGCCAGATTTGAGACCCTCACTGCTCTAGGGCAAAGATTAGTGACTGAGCAGCCTTTGCAGAGGGGTTATTAATTTATTTATAATGTGTGACTGCTCCGGGTTGAGCCAGAGGTTTGTACACCCTGGGAGGGACGATGGTGGATGCTTAAGGGAAGAACACTGAACCAGGACAATGATGGAGCGATGGACTCTGCTCTGTTACCCTTCCAGCTTTCTACAGCCCTCAGTTAGGGACTCCCTGGTCCAACAGTGATCCATTACCATTGTGGTCCAGCCCTGGATGGATTACACACCCCCACACCTGTTAAGTTATCTAAATGCTTTTAGGACTCATTTAGAATCATAGAATAGGTTGGAAGAGACCCTTGGAATCATCGAGTCCAACCATCAGTCCCACTCTACAAAGTTCTCCCCTACACCAGATCCCCCCAACACCACATCTAAACCACTCCGAAGCACAGTCAGAGATGGGGAATCAACCCCCTTGCTGGGCAGCCCATTCCAGGGTCTGACCATGCTTTCTGGGGAGAGTTTTTTCCTAATGTCCAGTCTAAACCTACCCTGCTGCAGTTTGAAGCTGTTCCCTCTCATTCTATTGCCAATTACTTGTGAGAAGAGACCAGCGTCAACCTCTACAATGTCATAGAATCATAGAATCATTTTGGCTGGAGGAGACCCATCTGCCCTACTCTACAAGTTCTCACCTACACCATATCCCTCAACACCACATCCAATCTACTCTTAAACAGTCATGTCCTTTCAAGCAGTTGTAGAGTGGGATGAGGTGTCCTCTCAGCCTCCTCTTCCTCCCACTAAACAGTCCCAGCTCCTTCTCCTCTGGATCATCCCAGCATACTGCAGCAGGGATTCTCATGGCTGAGTGGTGTGCAGTGTGGAAAAAGGACTCTTATTTCTGTCCCCAATGCTTGACACTCCTCCTGGGTGAACTGCCCCTTAACGAATAACCTGCCTCATGTAACTCTGAAGCAAAGCAGGCTGGAGGGAAACACAGCAGAAAGGGAACAGAAAACCTGTGCAGCGTGATCTTACCCTGTTACCCTGAGTGTATTTGCCCACGGCAAAAGGAGCTGGAACCAAAATGGTTCGCTGTGCTGAAAAAAATCTGCATTTGCGGCACCTGCCGTTGACAGGGAAGCTGCAAATTTCCCTCAGTTCCCCAAGAAAGGGCACGGGGGAGAGCTGGCCACAAAGGGACAGGTTAACAGGGTTAAGTGTTTGTGCCTTTTAAGTGTCCTCAGTTAAAAGCTCAAAAGAAGGGACCCTTAAGAAAAAAAAAAAATAGGAAGAAAGGCAACTTTTAAGATGACGTGTCTTGAATGAATCGGGCTTGGTAATGCCCTGACTGCGCCTGATCCAAACCATTTCATGCAGAAGAAAGCAAAAAATAGGCCAAGTCAGAGAGGATAATTCAGAGGGACACGAGGAGGCGGTTGGTGAGAGCGGCTGTGTTTGGAAAGCCTGCGAAACATCTGAATAGTCACTCCTGTCAGCTGTGAGCTTGGTCTGTGGTTTTGGGTAGTCTTTGCTTTCGGGGTTGCGGAGATAGCAGGGCATTTGCAGGGTGCTCCCCACCTTTGGGCTGCGGGTGAGATGGTTTTGAGCCATCTCCATCCTGGGTCCTTCTAAAAAGCCTGATTTTTCCAAAAGTGCTTGGCTCAAATGCCAGTTCTTTTTCTCTTTTTCTTTCCCCCCCTCCTCACCTTAATAGTGGCAAAATAAATTGTATTTCCTAGGTGTGTGTTTGTCAGCTATTCCACAGGAAGGTGGCAGAGAGACGGTAATTGCTCCTCGCAGTGCTGGGAGCAAGCTAACAAAATTACAGCTGGGGAGCACACGGCGCTCTATCGATGTGAACTTTAAATAGAAGCTGCAAAAAAAGAAAGAGAAGGCAGGTATTGCTGAAAATAAGGAAAAGTAAACCCCAAGTTCCTCCTGGCCTCAGTGATGACCGGGCTGTGAGGGGTTAATGCTTCAGGCGAGCCTCAGCATCCTGTGGTCCAGGGGACTGTGTCCTGGATGTGGCGGTTCCACCTCTGTCGAATATCTGCCATGGCCAGGGTGTCCTGACAGACTACACAGGAGCATTTAGGGGCATTGATGGGGTTGTATAACCCTTTCTGGGGTCATTAGGCATACAACACCATCATCATTAGATGATTTCCCTAAGATCTTTTATTTGTCTTGGTATTTTTGTCTTTAAATGGTAGCTGACAGAGATGATTCCTCCCTGCAGCAAAGCCTCGAGGCATCCTTCCAACCCAGTGGGTGGAAAGGGATCTGGGCAGGGACAGGGATATCAGTGCCAGGGGAGAAGGCTGGTGGAAGAGGGTGATGCCTCTTCAGATTGTTAAGAGGTCCTGGTCCTGCCTGGAAAATAAGACAAGACTCTTCCACGTGAGCCCTGGCTTCAGCTACAAGTTCCCCTCTGGAAGGAACAGTCTGATTTGCAGAGGTGCCAAACCCGGATGCCTCTGAGATGCCTCCAACCTACTGCCTCTCCTTGAGCTTTGTGCATCCACCAGCCTTCTTGGGTGCTGCCTCAGTTTCCCTCCTCCCAGCTGCTCCTGCCAAGCTGATGCCAACCCTCTGTCCCCTTCCAGGGATGCTGGTGCGGGAGGTGCAGATCGAGGTCTCCCGGCAGCGGGTGGAAGAGCTCTTCGGCTTAGAAGATTACTGGTGCCAGTGTGTGGCCTGGAGCTCTGCCGGCACCACGAAGAGCCGCAGGGCGTACGTCCGCATAGCGTGTAAGTGCCCGGTCTTGGTTTGTTTCAGGCAACGCTTCTCCCACCTTTTCCACTTCAGGAGCTGGAAAAGTTTTCCAGAGGGTACAACCCACCCATTTCCCAATTGTTTACAAAGCCCGAGGTGTGAATCTGGGTACCATGCTGAAAAAGGAGTGGTTTCAAGCCAAGCATGTGCTGCTTCTGGCAGCAACACCAGGTGAAATAGTGGCCAAGATTGTTCCTTGCTGGTACCCCAAGATGCAGTGGGGCTAGCCCTCTCAAAAAGTTGGCCCCCTTTTGGAAACAGTGCTTTTTGATCAGTTGGAGACGACCCGTCCTTGCTGGATGGCTCTGGTCTTAGCTCCCCATCTCAGCTCTTGAGTAGGTGTCATCCTTACCTGCCTGGGCAGGAGGCTGTGGCACTACCTGGGTTAATACCACATTGTCCATCAGCATGCTCAGCGCTTCCCTGTGCTTTATTATCCTTAATAACCCAACGGTTAGCACCTTGCAGGCTTTGCCTGAATCAGCGACTCTCTCTCTGGAGTCCCTGCTGTCATATGTCACTTCTCTAAACTGCTGCGTGTGGGTGTCAGCCTGATTAAGGGCGAGTTAATCAGGCTGTTACCCTCCTGAATTTGCTCTCTTAGCAAACGAGATGGCAAAGCTGTAGGAGAACGGCCAGGCTTCCCCAGTCGTAAACAGATTTTGCTATTAGAGGGCTAATAACCCAGTGTGTTAGCCAAAACGGTGGTGGCTGCTGAATCAGCTGCGTTGCTGGAGGATTTAGTCCGAACAGGGAAAATGTTTTGAGGCTACCGACGGAGCCTGTTTGTCCAGCCCCAGCCAGGGGTTTGGTGTTTCTCAGAGCTGGGCAGATGAGGTGAAGGGAAGTTTGATTGCCCTGCAGGAGATGGAGCCACAGCCGTGGAGGGCTGGGTGCTGTAACGAAGAGTTGCAGCACCATCTAGTGATCCTCCTGCTCCTTTCCAAAGCGCTGGAGCAGGACCCTTCCAAGTCCCCCAACATCGCTGGGGGCTCTGCTGGGCTTTCTCCCCTCTCCCTCTTCCCCCAAGCACTGGCCAGCCCCTTGCTGAGCAAGCTGGGCTTTTCAGTGGTGACTGTTGCCCATTTTGGCACTGGGATGCAGTGGCTGGGTTTCCACCAGTCTGGGGAGGTGACTCAGCCTGAACCAACTGAGGCAGAACCAAGCGAAAAGTCCCCGTAACCCTGAAACTGGGGGATTTTCTTCAGTGCTGATGTGGGAGCCAAGCTGTTGTGTAGAGCTCATTTCCCCACTTCAACAAAGAAGGGTCCTGGTGCAGAGCCCAGAAGGGGAAAGAAATGGGAGGGTTGAAGACACAATGGTTAAGCCAAGGTTTAGCCCCAAAAGAAAAAGACAGGAGTGTGTGTGTGTGTAAGCTTTCAAGCACATGAAGGAGGACAGGCATTGTCCTTGAGCACCACGGGCTGTCCCAAATCCATCCTGCAAAGATGTTCCTTTGGCCCCTTCCTCCTGGGACTTGTCTTGCTCCAGATGTGCTATGCCAGAGGGGTTGCTCTACTCCTGGTCCCCTGGTGCCAAGGTAATGTTCTCTCACCACCAAGGTTGTGCAGGTTACCCTGTTTCTGCAGCAGGCTGGTAACCTCTGGGTTTTTCCTTTCCATCCCAGACCTGCGGAAAAACTTTGACCAAGAGCCACTGGGCAAGGAGGTCCCGCTGGAGCATGAGGTCCTGCTGCAGTGCCGCCCACCCGAGGGGGTGCCACAGGCTGAGGTGAGCCCCTTGGCAGCCTGAAGAAATGCCTGGTGGTGATATCCCCTCCTATCCCAGGGAGAGACAAGGCATGTCCTTGCAGATGGCTTGTGACTGTGATGGATGACTTCGCACCGAGACCGTCAGCTTTCATTATTCAGCAGAATTGTTTATTTGGGGCAGTAGATCTATTATTCTGATGTCTAATAACACTCCTAACCTCAGCACCTGCTCAACCCACCTCTCCCAGGCTTCCTGATGTGCCGTTAACCCATTCGAGGGAAGATCTAATTAGGAGGCACCCAGTGACATGTCTGAAGGGGAGCAGCCACAAGCAAGAGCCAAGGGCTAGGAAAGTCAGTGTGGATGGGTTTGCACAGTAGTGGTGCTTTCCTTGCCCATGACTCTGTCAGCTCCCAGAAGCTGTGCTTTGGTGGTAGCAACAATGTCCCCTCCTTGGCCAAAACAGCAGTAACGTGCCCTGGTCAGGCTTGGTTTGGCCCAACCTTTTGAGGAGAAACAAATATAGTCAGAGACAAGTTTGGCCAGTTGATGGTTGTGGTCCTGAGGAGGTGGTCTCAGTGATAAAGATGAAGAGGGCTTTGGGGCAGATCGAAGGTTGATCTGGGGGGAAGTTTTCTCTCCATCGGGGCTGGTGAATTTAACCCCTCCCACCTGGTGTTTGTCCTTCCTTGTGCCCAGAGCCATGCTTGGTGATGATATCACTCACCAAGCAGCCCAGTTAAGCAGTTGTGTCCTAGCATAGCTCTGGGGGGCCCTCAGAGACCCTTATGGTGGGGACCATGTGGGACAGCCATTTTGTGCAACCCTGTAACCCATGACATGCTTTTCCTGGCTGAGTGTTCATTTCTTGTTCAGCTTAATCACTCTCTCCTTACCCCATCCTTCCTTTGCATTGCCAGGTGGAGTGGCTGAGGAACGAGGATGTCATCGATCCCACCCAGGACACCAACTTCCTGATCACCATTGATCACAACCTCATCATCAAGCAAGCCCGGCTCCTGGACACTGCTAATTACACCTGCATGGCCAAGAACATTGTGGCCAAGCGCCGGAGCACCACAGCTGCTGTCATTGTCTATGGTACCAGCCCTTGCTCTTGGGGACGGGACCTTTGCTGTCAGCTCTGTCATCAAGCCAAGGGGAAATACTTTGTGGGTGTGGTAGGAGTGAACCCCACCAGAGACATTATGTTAAATTAGGTAATAGCCAATGTTTACCAGCTTGCACCGGTTTGTGAGGTGTAGGCATTTGCAAGCCTTCTCAGTTGGGTATGAAGGTTGGGTGGAGGTTGGACCCAGACAGATTCCTTTGGCCCTCAAAGCAGCTGGAAGCCAAAGATCTGCTGTGGCCACGTGCAAAAATATTTCTGAAGTGGAAAAAGGACAAAAGCAGGCTTGAGTGTCTCATACATGGGGTGTGCAACATGAGAAGGAGTCCTGTGCTTTTGCTTTTCATGAGGGTGAGCCATTCCAGCGTGTCACGGAAGATGTAAGAACAGAGAACCTGATGAACCCTAGGCTTAGCTCCAGTCCCTGCTGAAATGGTCTCTGTTGGTGTGTTAACGCTGTCCATCTCTTCTTGCAGTGAATGGTGGCTGGTCCACCTGGTCTGAGTGGTCTCCTTGCAACAACCGCTGTGGCCGGGGCTGGCAGAAGCGCACCCGGACATGTACCAACCCTGCGCCTCTGAATGGTGGCTCCTTCTGTGATGGGCAGCCTTTCCAGAAAATCACCTGCACTACCCTCTGCCCAGGTAAGGCAGGTTCAGAAATCTTGCCCACACTGTCCATTCTCCAGGTTGCATGGTCCAGCTGTGCTCCTGGTGCTCCTCAAGGAGACATGGGCTCAGGAGACCAGTCCAAAGCATCTTTCAGTCTGCCAAGACCTGAAAGAGCTGGAGATGTCCACAGAGATATCCTGGTCTCCCCAAGGAGGCCAAGGGCTCAGGAGGCCAGTCCAAAGCATCTTTTAGCCTGCCAAGACCTGAAAGAGCTGGAGATGTCCACAGAGATATCCTGGTCTCCCCAAGGAGGCCAAGGGCTCAGGAGACCAGTCCAAAACATCTTTTAGCCTGCCAAGACCTGTAAGAGCTGGAGATGTCTGCAGAGACATCTAGCCTCCTCAAGGAGGCTAAGGGCTCAGGAGATGAGTGCAAAACCTTTCAGTCTACCGTGACCTGAAAGAGCTGGAGATGTCTGGGGAGACATCTAGCCTCCTCAAGGAGGCTAAGGGCTCAGGAGATGAGTGCAAAACCTTTCAGTCTACCGTGACCTGAAAGAGCTGGAGATGTCTGCAGAGATAGGACAGGGCTGGGTGTGCTGGGATAGTGCTCCCTCCAGAAAGACCTGAGATGGGCACGGGCACCTTTCTGCTGCCGGAGACATCATGGCACTGGGGGAAGAGCCCCGAGGTGGTGCCAAGAGGGTGTACCAACGCGCCTGTCTTTGGTGGCCTGCAGTGGATGGCGCCTGGACGGAGTGGAGCAAGTGGTCGGCGTGCAGCACCGAGTGCACCCACTGGCGCAGCCGCGAGTGCACCGCCCCAGCACCCCGCAACGGCGGCAAGGATTGCAGCGGCGTGCTGCTGGACTCCAAAAACTGCACCGATGGACTCTGCCTGCAGAGTGAGTACACCAGACGGGACCGGGGCCATAGGCGATGCCGGTGGCTTGACCACGCGGTTGTTGGCCATCCCTTCAAGTTGATGGGGTGGGCAGCAGCACTGCTGGCACCTGGTTTTCAAAACGTGTCTTTATGAAAGCTGGGGGGTTCTTAGCTGGGTTCACCCCGTCCAAGGCTAGTTCTTCTTTGGTGGAGAGAAAGGTTTGGGGGGGTTTTGGTTTTTTTTTGTGGGATCTAAATATCCCACCAAGATTCTGGAGCAGTGCTAGGTTTGGGGTCTCTGCTGAAATAAGGCTGGTTGTAGTAAGTGAGGGCAAACAAGGGGGAGTTTCTCAGTCCCACTGTGAAAACGTCTGACCTGGGTCACCGCTCGGTAGGAGCTCTGCAGCAGCATCAGCAGCTATGAAAAGAACCCAATAATGATAATTGTGTGCTACATTGTGTGGACACACTGAAAGCTGAGTGGCCAATGCTGCCACCTGCTGCAGAGTGACACCAATGTCCCCTTTAAGACTGCCATGGCCAGAAATGCCTGACGTCCTGTGAGCTGGGGACATGGGCCCTGGGGGCTGGTCAGGCATGGGGACATCCTCATCACCCACGCTTCTACCTGGCTTTCTGCATTCCCTGGGGAACGATGCTGCTGTCCCATCCCTCCCCACCACGCTGTGGCTTCTTGTGTCCCCTTGGGCTGGCTTCCTACCCCCCCAGCCTTTTGTTTCATCTCATCCTCATCATACCATCACCACCTTCACCTTTTGTTTTCTAACTTTTTTTTCCCCTAACAGATAAAAGAGTTCTAAGTGAACCCAAAAGCCACCGTAAGTGCTCATTTCATGGCCATTTTGTTTCTTTGAGAGGCACTGCTTTGGTTTTGTTTCTGTTGCATCCGTGGTAGGGCTCCTCGGTAGCTGGGGCAGGACGAGGTGGAAACAGGGAGCAGCTAAAGCCCACCCCAAAACTCCTGTGTGCATTCAGCCACGTGCTCTGCTTCAAGCTGTAAACACAACCCGCTTTTGCACCCCCACTACCATCCTCCCTTTGCTGCCTGCAATTCCTGGGTGCACCAAGCTGGTGTCATAGAACAGAACCATAGAATTGTCCAGGTTGGGAGGGACCTTTAAGATGATCCAGTCCAACCATCAACCTCACTCTGATAAAAAATCATCACTAACCCATGTCTCTAAGCACTAGGGCAACCTGTCTTTTTAATGACTCCAGGGACAGTGTTAACCCCACCAAAGCTACTCCAGGCATTTTCCCCCTCAGTGAGGACTCCCTCAAGTTGGGAATGCCAGAGCACATCAGGGTTCCCATTTCTGGCATCCAGACAGGGTGACTTGGGGATGATGTGACACCTGCCAGCAGAAGTGGCATAGTCCTAACGCGGTTAAGATCACTGGGCTTAGGACAGGGCTTCACTCCAGCACAAAGCCATAGAAGCCAAGAGAGCCTGGAGAAAAGGAGGGTGAGGGGAGAAATTCTCACTCTCTACAACTCCCTGAAAGTGTAGCTCGGGAGGGTTGGTCTCTTCTCCCAAGTCACAGGCGATGGGACAAGAGGAAACGGCCTCCAGTTGTGCCAGGGGAGGTTCAGATTGGAGATCAGGAACAATTTCAACAGGGAAAGGCTTGTGAAGGCTTGGACTGGGCTGCCCAGGGCAGGGGTTGAGGGATGGTATCCCTGGAGGGATTGAAAAGCCGGGTTGCCCTAGTGGGTTAGTGCTGGTTTTATCAGAGTGAGGTTGACTGGATGATCTTGAAGGTCCCTTCCAACCTGGACAATTCTGTGATTTTGTGTGGGTGAGCCTGGAGGGAGGAAGAAGGACGGGCTGAATGTGCTCAGCTCCTGCTGCGTTTAATGATCAAGAACCTTGTGGCAAGAGAAGGGGAGATGGGGAAGCTGAGGGTTGTCTGTGTAGAACTAGGGCACTCAATCTTTCTGGATGGATGCATAGCTCAGGTACATGTATATGAGATGCACAGATAGGCGTTACGTTTAGTCCTTGGGGTCGTCTCTGTTAGGATGTGTGGGTTGATCGTGAATCTGAGCTGTATAAACCTAGCGTTCTGGTATTCTTGGTGCTCGGGTAAAGTTTGCACTGGCTGTGGCAAAGTGTTCTCCAAAGGTTTGAGGGGTTCACTCCCATTTTGTTCTCTGGCATCACTCTGACTTTTGGACTGCTCTTAGAAAAAAGAAACTCTTCATCATCCTGCTATAGCCTTTCCAGTAGGCCCAGTACACATCTTCCCCTTTGTGCCTCTGTCCTCAGTCAGTGGTGGGATTGGGGAGCACTGGTGGGTTTTGACTTGCATTTCTGGTGCTCCTTTTTTGACCTCTTTATTTTTTTCATCTTTCCCAGTGCTGGAGGCCACAGGCGACGTGGCCCTGTATGCCGGGCTGGTGGTGGCCATTTTTGTCTTCATCGTGATCCTCATGGCTGTGGGGGTGGTGGTGTACCGGAGGAGATGCCGGGATTTCGACACGGACATCACGGACTCATCAGCTGCTCTGACTGGGGGCTTCCACCCTGCCAACTTCAAGACCTCCCGGCATGGTAAGAGCTGTAGCCCATGCAGGGGTCCTGCTCGCTGGCTCAAGCCTAGGAAGAGAGGAAGGTTTTTTCACAGCCATCTCTTCCAGTCAAGCAGTGCTTGTAATGTCCCCTCATCTCCACCGCTGACTTCATCCCATCCATGTTTTCTCCTCCCACAGACAACCCTCAGCTGCTGCACCCCTCCATGCAGCCAGACCTGACAGCCAGTGCTGGGGTGTACCGTGGCCCCATGTACGCCCTGCAGGACTCCTCCGACAAGATCCCCATGACCAACTCCCCCCTGCTCGACCCCCTTCCCAACCTCAAGATCAAGGTGTACAACTCCTCCACCACCTCCTCCTCGCCGGGGCTCCATGACGGGACAGACCTGCTTGGAGGGATTCCTGCCGGTGGCACCTACCCAGGGGACAATACCAGGGACAGCCACTTTGCGAACATGCGGAACAAAGCCCTGGGCTCCCAGCATCTCCTCAGCTTGTCCCGGGAACATGGCAACAGTGCTAGTGGCACATTTGGCCACCTGGGAGGAAGACTCACTGTCCCAGGAACCGGTAAGCTCTGGACTGGGCAGGAGGGCATGTTTTCCTGCTTGAATGATCAAGGAGTTCTTCTTGTCCTTGCCTCCTGCGAGCAGCCCTCTGCTATGCCAGAGCTGGCTCAGTGAAGGAAGGCAGTAAGCCATTCCCAAATCATGCTTCTCAGGTTTGGAGGTCACAGCCTCCTGGAACTTTCCTGGTTGGCCTTGCCATTGATCCAGGGCAAAAAGATCCAGCCTTGAAAAAAAAAAAAGCCAACCTGGAGTTTTGCTTCCTAATGCAGTGGCCTGGCTCCTCCCTGCAAGCAGTGCAGCTGAGGAACTTGTGGAGATGTTTGTCCTGCGGTCCTCTGGGCTGCCCTAGCTCACTGCTGTCCTTATGCTCACCAGCTGGGGTGGTGGGGTGGTTTCTCCCTGGTCATTTCTCCCTCATTTTGTGACTAACACCTGTGTGTGCCATGCCAGGGGTGAGCCTGCTGGTGCCTCATGGGGCCATTCCCCAGGGGAAGTTCTACGAGATGTACCTGGTCCTCAACAAGGCGGAGAGCACCCTGTAAGTCACACCATGCCACCTGTGCTTTTGCTCTTTGTTATTTGTCATGAGGCTTCCTTTCCAACTGGTGTCCCCTCTCCCTTCCCCAGCCTGCCTTCTGAAGGCACACAGACAGTGCTGAGCCCGGCAGTGACCTGTGGACCCACCGGTTTGCTCCTGTGCCGCCCTGTTGTCCTGACGATTCCCCACTGCGCCGATGTCGGCTCCTCGGATTGGATTTACCAGCTGAAAACACAGTCCCACCAGGGAAACTGGGAGGTAATGTGTGAACCCAGCCCCCACTGCGACCAGTGAAGACCATGAGTGCTATGGGACACAACCCCTTTCAACCCACCCACCTCAGATGACAAGCTGAACCCCCAGTCTTGTTTTTCCATCTCTCTATAGGAAGTTGTGACCTTAGATGAGGAGACCCTCAACACTCCCTGCTACTGCCAGCTGGAAGCCAAGTCCTGCCACATTTTGCTGGACCAGCTTGGCACCTACGTCTTTGTGGGAGAGTCCTACTCCAGGTCAGCCATCAAGCGGCTCCAGCTGGCGATCTTTGCTCCCACTGTTTGCACCTCCCTGGAGTACAGCCTCAAGGTCTACTGCTTGGAGGACACACCAGATGCTCTGAAGGTAACGTAACCTTGCAATGCTGCTGCAGGCTGCCCCAGCTTCCCAAAGCAGGGCCCCAAGGAGCAGACAACCTGATGCAACTGCCTTGCAAAGTGACCACAGTGAAATAATAAACACGTTTACTGCTTTCTCTGGATTTCCTCACCCTCTCTGAAGGAAATAAGGAGGGTGCTGTTTAGCTTCTATACCATGTCCCCTTTCTGTGGACATTACACAAGAGGTTTTGCTGCTGCCGGGTGGGTTTTTCATTCTCCTATGCCAAAAAAAACCCCACTTGCTGCTGTGATTTGCCTGGTGTTTTCCATAGATGCTGTCATTCCCGCATGGAGATGTGTCTCTTCTCTTCTTGGGAAGGTTTGTGGCATTGATAGCAACAAGTGCAGCATGAGGAGCTCAAGTCTTGATGCTTTGGCTGCCTGGACCACTGGTGCAGGGGCTGTTAAATTGTCCTTTGGTGTCAGGATTGCTGCAGTTCCTCTAGATGGAGATGTAGGCAATGCTCTGGCTGTTGGATTGCGGTTTTTGCTCCTCGGAGTTACTGGTTGTGACAGTGGGATAGTGTTAAAAACAGATTGGGTGGCACTGTTCATTGAAGGGTGCCATCCCTGGCCTTCATGTTGGACCTGTGTGTTGTCTGAGAAGTACAGACGCATATACAGATGCTCGTGTGTTATAAAATTAAAGTTGTAGGTTGAGCTGTTGTGTGAGAGGAGTTGGCAAGTTCTTGGAGAGCAGCTGTTGGGGTGGCAAAGGCTGCCATCCCGCAGGCTTGTTGCTGCTGCTGGCTTCTTTTGGTAGGACCACGCCAAGCTTTGGGTATGGAGAGGGAAGAGGAGAAGCCCCTGCTCATCTCCTGGGTCTCACATTGCCTGTTCTGCTGCTTGCAGGAGGTGCTGGAGCTGGAGCGGACGCTGGGTGGGTACCTGCTGGAGGAGCCCAAGCCCCTGCCCTTCAAGGACAGCTACCACAACCTGCGTCTCTCCATCCATGACATCCCCCATGCGCTGTGGAGGAGCAAACTGCTGGCCAAGTACCAGGTGAGGGTAGCAAGGCCCCAGACCAGTGACACCATCTGCAGCCACCCACCACAGTGTTATGAGTACCCTGGTCCTGTCTCCAGAGCTGTCTCTCAAAGGGATGGAGGAGCAAGGGGGACTGGTTTTCACATGATCTTTTTTGGTGGGATGCTCTCTGTGGGGTCTCTCTGTGCCATCTCATCTCCGTGGGGTGGCTGGAGGAGGTGGGATCTCCCAAGGGAGCTCCTAGGGCTTTTGCTAAGCCTGTCCTTTGGTGGTCTGCAGGAAATCCCCTTCTATCACATCTGGAGCGGCAGCCAGCGAGCCCTGCACTGCACCTTCACGCTGGAGAGGTACAGCCAGGCCTCCACAGAGCTCACCTGCAAGATCTGTGTCCGGCAGGTGGAAGGGGAAGGTCAGATCTTCCAGCTCCATATCACACTGGGAGAGGTGAGTGGTGGGAAGGTGTTGTGGGACAGCAAGGGGACACGCTTGGGAGCTGCTCTGTGCTGCAACATCTTGCCCTGTCCTTCCCCTTGCAGCACGCCGGTTCCTTCGACACCCTCCGCTCCCACCACAGCTGCACCACCACCACCACCCAGCTGGGACCCTGCGCCTTCAAAATCCCCCTCTCCATTCGGCAGAAGATCTGCAACAGCCTGGATGCCCCCAACTCCAGGGGAAACGACTGGAGACTTCTCGCCCAGAAGCTTTCCATGGACCGGTGGGTCTCCTGGTGCTTTGCTTTCCCCTCCTGTGCCCCAAGCAGGAGGTCTTCACTCCAGTCCCTCCCTGCTGCAGCGCATCCAGCTAGGTTATGTCCAGCTTTATAGGTCCATCCATAAATATGGATAAAGCTACGCGTATTTATACCCATTGATATCCATGAATCCGCCTGTCCCACAGTTCTGCGTCTCTTGTCACTTGGAACTGTCTCATCCTTATTCGGGATGATGGCTGAGCTGTTCCTGCTTGGGTTTACGTCTGGGGACTGGAGAAAGGGAGAGTTAATTTCAGCAAAGCAAAGCTTGTGTTGCTTTTGCACGAATGCCTGTATCAAAAATCAAAGATGATGATTCAAGGGCTTTGGCATTTGCATCATGGCATTTCCATCAGGGTTCATGTTGCAAAAGCAGGTTTGCTGCTGTGGGATCCTCCGTCCCTGAAGGGTGCCACACCAACTTGGACCTCCTCTCTGCTTCCCCTTTGCAGGTATCTGAACTACTTTGCCACCAAAGCCAGCCCCACCGGGGTGCTCCTGGACTTATGGGAAGCTGAGCACCAAGACGATGGTGATCTCAACACCCTGGCCAGTGCCTTAGAAGAGATGGGCAAGAGCGAGATGCTGGTGGTCATGGCCACAGAAGGGGACTGCTGATGATGCTGCCCACGGCTGGTGGGCCAGGAGGACGAGATGAGGGGTGAAGGAGGGGGGGAAACCCCTCTCACATCTATCCCCAGGCAGCAGCTGAGCGAGGAAGGGCTGAGGCGGTCGCTTCTCCCTCCTTACCCCCATCACTGTCAGCCTTAGAGACCCATCCTCAGCGTTTACAAGCAATTCAAGTGTTACACAGCCTTCCTCTTCCTCCTCCTCCTCCTCTCCCCGGCTGTGCCTGGGGTGGCAGCCGGTGGCGCTCATGGTGTGGAGAGGAATTAGGGCTTCTTGAGTCGGGACAGGGGCTTTCCTTCTCCTTCTTCGTTTGGGTTCCCCTCCTCCTCCTCCTTTAATAGCATTTCTGCGTTGAAGAGACGAGTACAATCCAGGCGAACGGCTTTACTTAACGAGGCGAATAAGAAAGAAAGAAAAAAAGGAAAAAGAAACAAACAAACAAAAAGTTTCTTAGGAAACGCAAATAATTTATTATCCAGATCTTTGGATGAGTCCTTTTTAAAAAAAAAAAAAAAAAAAAAAAAAGACACACAAAAAAAAGAGATTTCTAAATCTTCTTTTTTTTGGGGGGTGTGTGAGAGCGGGCGCGGTGCTGTGGTCGGGGTGGCAGAGAGAGAGATTGAAGTGAACAGACTTTTGTTAGGGAAAAGCGTGCAACCTAAGTCAAGCAAAACGTGTTTACATGTCCTGGAAACCCCCTCCACCCACCCCCTTTCCCCGGGGAGTCTGTAGGGTGAAGTGCCTCTACACCCCTCTGGTTCAGGGCCACCTCAGAACCCTCCCCAAGACTATTTTTTCTTTCAGATCTTCCCCCACTCCAACCCCAGCAGCACCCAGTGGGAGCCAAAGGGTCTCCCTCCTCCTTCAAGGAGGGATAAGGGATGCTGCCCTGCTTTTTGAGGGTTTTTTTTGGAGGGGGGGATTACATTCAAATATGGGTATTTTTTAATGAATTCTTCCCTGGCATCGCTCGGGGGGAGCTTTTTAGGATGACTATATCTTCATTTACATCACTTCAATACAAACCAAAGATGTCAGTCCTGCACCAACCTGCCAACCCACAGGCCAAAGCGGGTTCTTAGGGTTGTTTTGGTTTTGTTGTTGGGTCTGTTTGTTTTTGTTTTGTTTTGTTTTTATAAAACCCACCAGGTTTTTGCAGTGAATACCCCAAACCTGGGCTCAGAGGGAGCTGATGAGCAGCTTGAGAGCAGAGGGCTGTGTGGGCCAGGATATGTGGCCGCTGGCAAACCCTCTGTCTTGGGTTCCCCTGCTCATGCCCAGGTTTTTTGATGCAGTATTTCAGCAGGGATTTGGTGAGGGAGACCTCAGGATCTCTACCTTGCAAGCCAGCTCTGAGTGGTTTTGCGTGAGGGACGGCATTGTAAGCGGCCATCAGGCTTCCATCCTCCCATTGCAGCTCCCTTCTTGACCTGTAAGCAACTTTTTGTAGCGATGGAGAAGGTGTGGAATGAATGGAAAGTCACCAAGGGGTGGTAGGCAGGAACAAGGTTCCTCACAAAGATATGGTGTCTCAATGAAGAATGAAAATTTAGATTGCCTGCAGATAGAAATAGTTACTCAGTGAGTGCTATATCTTAGAAATAATGTCTGGGGGGTTTTCTTTAAAAGAAAGTAAAATAGGAAGGGGGTGGTCAGCTCAGGATTAGATTAGACTAAATCACGTGGCAAGGCTGTGGATTTTCCATCAGCAGAAGTATTAAGAGCAGGGTCTGAGAGCAGATCCTGCTTTGGGCTGCAATGCGCAGTGTCCTGGCTGTGAAGCCCTGGACCAGTGTCATTGGGATTGCTGCAGCATGCTGGGGAGGGGGGGGACCAGAGTGAACTCAGGGAGGTGTGAAGGGAGAGCATTGCCTCTGTGGGGTGGCAGCTTGGGGCGGGGGGTGGTCAGTATTGCTTGGATTCGGGTTTGGTTCCTCTGGGCAGCTCTTGAAGCAGTGGTCGAGTGTGTAGAGCCGCTCCCAGTTGTGTTTCGGGGTCTCCGGGGTTCATGTTGGGGGTTTTGAGGCTGTGGGAGAAAAGGGGCTTCTTTTCATTTGTCTTGGGTGCTCACCCAGCATTTCACTTCTGCTGGGTGGGCTCTTGTGTCACGTAGGGAAGGGTTTTGTCTGTCCTTTAGGTTGCATTTGAGCATCTGATTTCTGAGACCCTGTCTCTGAGCTGGGGCGGAATAAGCCAATTGGGAAAGAAATGAAGAATTGATGCATCAAACCAGCTGCTGGCATTTTATAGGGCTCCTCTCTTAGCACCGCTGGGCTCTCCGTGAGACAAGATGCCCCTTCTTTCGGGTCAGGCCTGAACCTCTCCTGCTGTCACTCTCGCTGTGTCTGGTTCACAGATCACTTTGCACCGGTGTGTGCGCCTGTCCGTCCTTCCATCCATCCTTCTGTCCCACCGGTGGGCTCCTCCGGCTCCATCCCCATCCATTCACGTTCGTCTTCCCTTCCCTGTAGGTGGGCAGCAACCACCTGGAGCTGCCGAGGTGTGTGTTTGGGAGGGATTCTCCCCATTTTTCAGAACTGGGGAAGCTGTGTCAGAAGCAGGGCCAGGGGGGAGGCAGGGTTTGCCCACCCTTCCCACTCCCCCGAGCACCTGCACCCATCTCCCATGGGTGCCAGCTCCCTGGAGCCCTCCATGCCTCTCCCCACAACTGGGGCAAACCTGCCGTCCGTGTCATGCTGGCAGTGGCCATCTCTTGCTCTGCCATCTCTTTCCATATTTATATGTCCAGGGGATGGGCCTGGTGGCATCCCCTAAAACCACATCTGTCTATTCTGTAAACTAAAGACCTGTAAATAAAGTTTAGCATTCCTATTGTAACAAATTAATTTTTATGCAATAAATTATATTTCCTAGTCTAATTAAAAAAAAAACCAAACCACCAAACACTCTGCTTATTCCTCTCGTGTTCATCACCCACCAGTTCCTGCTGGGTTTAGCATCTGCAGGGGTTCTGATCCAGCTCGAGCAGGGGCCGCAGCATGGGGAGCCCCATCAATGGGGTGTCCCTCCAATCTTCTTTGTGGGTCGGATGCCACAGATGGTGCCAGCGCTGGCCGAGGGAGGATGTTGCCGTGGAGTCCCTACTGGAGGTAAGCAGCAGAGATTGATGGATGGTTTGTTTCGGGTGCAGGCAGATGATCACAAGGCAGGAGGAGGTCTACAGCTTTGTCTTGGTGGGCTAAGCCACCAGCTCAAGCAGTTCCATATCCTTCCCTGAGGGATAATCCTGCAGGAAGCAATGTCCCTTCCAGCAAGGTCCAGGACCGGGGGATCTAACTTGGGAGCCAGGAGCAAAGCAAAGCCAGAAGGATTTGCAGGATGAGGCAAGGATCCGGCTGCCCCTGCCCACCCTGCCTGGCCCACTTGCTTTGCCCAGCTCCTGGGCACAAGGTGCTACCAGGAGATGGCGACGTTGTGCCTGCTCTGGGCAAATTGGGGCGGGGGAAAGGAGGGCTTCTGTCACCAGGATAAGGAATGGGGGAAAAAATTGCTGCCCAGTCACTGCAGCAATTATAACAGAGCTGTGCAAAGTTGCCAAACCCTGCCAGCTGGCTCCAAGAACGATGCTGAGGCAGATACCTTTGCAGAAGTGATAACCTTTTATTTGCATATTAATTCCTTTAAGCTCAGTCTCCCAAGTTGCTCCCCCTGTGCACCTTTTGCACCAAACCATCTTTCCAAGGTGTCAGTTCTGTGGATAGCTCCGACCAGTCTGGTGACTGGTTTCACCTGGTGTTGTCTTACTGAATGACTCAGCTCGCTCATTGCTCTTAAGATCAAGCTGGTCCAGATGGAAGGCCAGTGGGATCAGGTTGAACAAGANAGGAAAGGGGTGTGAAGCCTTGGTCTGGGCTGCCCAGGGCAGGGGTTGAGGCACCATCCCTGGAGGGATTGAAAAGACGGGTTGCCCTAGTGCTTAGAGACATGGGTTAGTGATGGATTTTATCAGAGGGAGGTTGGTGGTGGGACTGGATGATCTTAAAGGTCACTTCCAGCCTGGACAATTCTATGATTCTAAATCATCTCTGAGTTGATACATTGAATTGAGTCCCCATGACAGGTTCAGAAATGACTGCCGTGCTGCCATCGCTAAGTGGGGACAGATTTGTTTTGCTGGAGAGAGGCCTCCTGGAAGCACCAGAGGGTCACATCAGGGTCTCTTTAACTTTTCCATTGCATGTTTAGGAAATTTCCTTTGGGTCAATCCGGCTGGATTTTACTCACTTACTGTGAGCCATTCCATCCAGCAGCAAACCATACTGAAGGGTGGGAGGAGATGCTCTCCAAGTCCTGGTTGACATATTTCAATCTCAACCATTACTTACATGCCCTTTGCTCCATTACGCCTCCAGCAGGGTGAAGGCAAGCAGCACTATGGGATGCCTGCTATTCTTTTGGGATAACCATGAAACCCCCTCTGCTCTGGCGCAGCTCGCCTTGCTTTCAAACCAGTGCCACCCTTGGATTTTGGTTTTGGGGTTGGGGTAGAATGGGAAGCAGCCTGAACCCTACTTGGAGCATAGGGATGGCCCTAAAACCTGCTCTGAGCCTGTGTGTGTGTTTGGGGGGGGGTGTCTGGGTGGCGGAGGGGCTCTGGAGTGTGGGTAATACTGACTCAAGGGCCCATCACAGCTTCAGTTAAGCGTGGACTGGCTTTGTTTACCCTGCTCGGCTGTCACGGTCCCTTGTTCTGATGCGATCCGAGGCTCTTCTCCAGCAAGTGGGGCTTTTGACATGATAGATGGCAGCAGGTCAGAAATACCAACCGAATCCCTCTGAGCCGACGGGTTACTGACTCGAACAGGCTGTGCCATCTCCGCAGGTGCTTTCCCAGCCTGACATGTCAATGCAGATGAAAATCCCCAGGAGAAAACCACTGGAGAGCAACCCCTGTGCTCCTCTAAAGCCTTTTGTTTTTCCATTTCAGCACACCGCTGGTGGGCCGGTTGCGTGCTTCTGCTTGTTTGCTCGCGAAAGCGGGGGGAGGAGAAATAGAGCGTGTATGTGTTTGGGGCTGTTTTGACATCCAGGTGGCTAAGGCCACCTGATCTGCTCTCCTCGAAGGCTCAGAGAGGTTGGAGATAGGTGGTGGCCAGCCCTGGCTCTCAGGCTGTGGCCAGCTGTGTGCATACTGGTGCTGCTGGGAGATGAGATATCTAGGTCTGTCTGCATTTTTACCACAGGCAGTCATAAATGGTAAAAAAACCCAAACAAACCCAGACTAGACCATCTCAGGGCCTTCTGCAAAAAAATGGAGACTATTTTGCCTTGATGAAGAACAGCTGGATAAATGTGCAATGGAGGAAAAAGTAAGGAAGAGATCCAAGTTGGTTATAATTATCTTGGCTATTGGAGAACAGGGAAGGCTAAAGGCAAACAGCTGGCAAGGGGAAACATGAGGTGTAAAACTCCACTAATTGCCGACACAAGTGCAAACAAATTGGCAAAGCATGTCCCATTGTAGTGGGGTTACAGAAAAGCTGGAGCCCCACAGGTTCATCTTCCTATGTGCCTCTGGGCACCTCAACACAAGAGAGATCTGGAGGTGCTGGACTGTGTGCAGAGGAGGGACACGGAGCTGGGGAAGGGCCTGGGGCATAAATCTTATGAGGAGCCACTGGGGGAGCTGGGACTGTTTAGTTGGAGGAAGAGGAGGCTGAGGGGAGACCTCATCCCACTCTGCAACTGCTTGAAAGTGCATTGTAGAGAGGTTGGTGCTGGTCTCTTCTCACAGGAAATTAGCAATAGAGTGAGAGGGAATGGCTTCCAGCTGCAGCAGGGTAGGGTTAGGCTGGATATTAGGAAAGAGTTTTTCCCAGAAAGAGTGGTCAGAGCCTGGAATGGGCTGCCCAGGGAGGTGGTAGAGTCCCCATCCCTGACTGTGTTTCAGAGTGGTTGAGATGTGGTGCTGAGGGATCTGGTGTAGGGGAGAACTTTGTAGAGTGGGGCTGATGGTTGGACTCGATGATCCCCAGGGTCTCTTCCAACCTGAATGATTCTATGATTCTGTGTCAAGGAGCCAAATCCAACTTTCACAACGCCAAAAAAGGGAAAGAACAGTGAAGGAGAGGAAGAATGATGAGGAAAGCCTTGGAATGGGCTGCCCAGGGAAGTGGTTGAGGCACCATTCCTGGAGGTTGACATGGTGCTCAGGGACATGGTTTAGTGATGGGTTTTCATCAGAGTTTGGTTGATGCTTAGACTAGATGATCTTAAAGATCCCTTCCAACCTAGATGATTTTATGATTCTATGAGAAAATAACTTCTTTGTGGTGAGAGTGGCAGAGGCTGGAGGGCGTGGAGTCCCCTTCTCTGGAGACCTTCAAGCCCCTCCTGGATGCAGTCCTGAGGGATGTGCTCTGGGCAATCCTGCTTTAGCAGGGGAGTGGGACTGGATGATCTCTAGAGGTCCCTTCCAATCCTGACAATTCCCCAAAAACCTAGAGGGGGGGCTCTCCAGAGCAGCTTGGCAAGAGGTCTGATGGTGAAAATAATTTTTAAAAGGGAAAAGGGGGGAGGAATGGGAAAAGAAGGGAAGGGGAAGGGGAGAGGAGAAAGAAAAGGAGAAAAAAGGAAAGGAAAGGAGAAAAGAAAAGGAGAAGGAAAAAAGGAAATGAAAGGAGAAAAGGAGAAGGAAAAAAGGAAAGGAAAGGAGAAAAGGAGAAGGAAAAAAGGAAAGGAAAGGAGAAAAGAAAAGGAGAAGGAAAAAAGGAAAGGAGAAAAGGAGAAGAAAAAAGGAAAGGAAAGGAGAACAGAAAAGGAGAAGAAAAAAGGAAAGGAAAGGAGAAAAGAAAAGGAGAAGGAAAAAAGGAAA
>VZTM01026440.1:126436-142679 GCA_013400555.1 Jacana jacana
AAAAAAAAAAAAAAAAAAAAAAAAAAAAAAAAAAAAAAAAAAAAAAAAAAAAAAAAAAAAGAAAAGAAAGGGGGAGGGGGAAGTGGGGGAGAGAAGGGGAAGGATTTGCCGCACCGCCCCTCGCCTGCCCTCTGCCCGCGGAGCACCGCCCGCGGGGCCGGGCCTGGAGCGNGGGTGGTTGGCGTACGGGGAAGGATGGAGGAAGGGATGGATGCGGCGTTTCCACTGCCTGAAACGGAAGGGTGCGGGGTTTGTTGGTTGGCTTGGTTTTTTGGGGGGGCGAAAGCTCTGATTTCCGGTATTTCCCTCAACTCCCCTCCCTCCCCGGGCATGGCTCGGCCCTTCTTCCCCGGGCGAATTTCCAAGCTGTTTCTCCAAGTCCGCCGATGCTGTGGTCTTTCCCGAGTCCTCCAAAACCCAGTCGCGCTGCCTCAGTTTCCCCTCTTTGCTGCTGATGTTACTCTTTTACGAGTCCAGTGACCCGTGACGTCGTGCAAAAACAAAAAGCCATTTTTTTGCCAAGCCCTGGACGATGTGACACTAGTTTACAAGCCGTTGTCGTAGTTGACGATCTGCCTTTAGGGATCCTGCTGGTGTTAACCCTAGTTTAGGTGTCGCCCTGCTTGGCAGTGTTTAGTTTTATAAACTGTTAATTTTTCATGGCGCCTTCTCCGTCCTGAGGTTTCCTGCTTTCACAAGGCCAAGGGGACTGGTTAATTATTAATCACGGAGGGAAACGTGGGTGCTGATGTGGTGGAGTCCATCCCTGCCATGGCTTGGTCCCCTCTCCCCAGGTCTGAGCCGGGTCAAGCTCGCTCACCCAACCTTTGCTGGGCAATCACCAGCCACACGCAGCGTCTGGCCAGCAATAATTTGCACCTCTTGTGTCATAGCATCCTTTTCGGTGGGGTTGGGGGTTGTTGGGGGTTGCTTTTTTTAACGTGGTTTTTGGGGGTTGGGGTTTTTTTTTGCAGCATGCCCAGCGCTATGCACTCGGCAGCCGGCAGCTTTCCCTCGGATGAGGAGCCCCTGGTCGAGGAGCCCTTGGTGAACAGATACAGCCGGCAAAAGCCAAGCGACCGCTTCCATGGGGCCTACGTTATCTTTTTCCTCCTGGGCATCGGGTCCTTGCTGCCCTGGAATTTTTTCATCACTGCGAAGCACTACTGGATGTACAAGCTGCAAAACTGCTCGGATCAGGCAGGCCCGGTGGGACAGCCGGCATCGGATCTGCGGGTGAGTGTGCCGTTTTCAAGGCAGGGTTAAAAAAAACAACCCCAAAACCACCAAAAAAAAAACAAAAAAAGGCAGCTTTCCTTCCATGCTTGCTCTTTTTTCCCCATCCACTTCCCCACAAGGCAAGCAAACGTCCTCCAGGGTTTTTGCCTGCTGCAGAACCTGGGCTATGAGTTTAATTTGGGCAGCACAAGTGAGCTGCAAGAAAGATGCGTTTGAAGAACTAAGGTGGGATTAAAAAGTTTGGCTTAAACTGCATCATAAGGCTGCCCAGGGAGGTCGTGGAGACCTTCAAGCCCCACCTGGATGCAGCCCTGAGTGACATGCTCTGGGCAACCCTGCTTTAGCAGGGGAGTGGGACTGGATGATCTCCAGAGGTCCCTTCCTACTCCAACAATTCCCTGATTCCATAATGTGCAAGTTGGCCCTTCATAGGACAATTTCTACGGTGCAAGGTACAAAGTGTGTTTGTGGGTTTGTTGGGTTTTGGGGTTGGGTTTTTTTTGTGTCCTTCATGCTTGGTGAGGCCCTTAGTGCTGCAGTGCTCTGTGCTTTTCCACCCAGACTCAGCTGTACCTCCCTGCGGCCTGGGAGATCAATGGCCCTGAACTTCTCCCTCCTTGGTGAGGCACTGAACAGGTTTCAGGCATTTTCTCCTGGTGCAGCACGTATTTGGAGGTAGCAGCAGCAGGGCTTTGCTGGAGCACATGGCTCGCCACAGTCTTGAGCCCCTCTGGCAGCTTTACTGCTTTTCCTTCAAGATCTGGCAGGTGTGACCAGCGTATCTCCTTGCAGGGACAAACATCTGGCTTTTGGCATATGGGATGAGGAGCTCGTGACGGGGCGATTGATGAGCCAGCCTTGGGGCAGCGGGCTTGATGCCCTTTCTTTTTCTCCCCCTTTTTCTCACCCTTTTCTGGCTCCTCCTGCCACGGCAAGATTGATTTCCCTGTGTGTTCCCCCCACAATGAAGCAATGCCACTTCTTTGTGGGTGGAAAAAGCGTCGGCGTGATGAGGCTGCCTCCCGTCCTCCTCCTTGTTGCCAAGCTTGTTCAAGTGGTTTGGGCACATTTTGTTTTTATATAAACACAGAGCCAGGTGTGACGCCCACGTGTTCCCTGTGATTTCTCACACGGCGGCACCCGCTGCTGATTTAGTTTTAATAGCTGTTCAGGCGGCGGCGTTTGGGATGGAGAGGAAGCAGAGTGTCACTCACACTGTTTGTACTGGGATGCTGAATTCCCAGCAGGCTGGTGTAAATCTGCAAGTGGATTAAACTGATCGAGAGCCAAGCCCCACCCTGTGGTACCCAAAGATTGCAAATAGGATGCCCCTGTGATAGCCAGGGTGTTCCACCACCACCTGACACGATATCCTGGCACATTCCCTGCCTCCCACCCGCTCCTGTTCGCTTCTCCATCAGGTTTATCCAAGGCAATTCTTGAAAAAGCTGTTTTCACATAGAGTAAGTATCACTTCCTCTGGTGAAAAGCAACCTGGGTTTTCCATGGTGGTTGAGTCTGATCAAAACCAAACTTATCAGCCCCCTTTCTGCTCTGGGGGTGGCGAGCCACAGTGCTGCGGCAAGGAGGGGTTATCTGCAAATGGGAGCTCCAGCATGGAAAGCTGTGCCTGCGACTGGCAGCCTGCTCTTGGATCCAGTCTGCTCACTCCTAGTCACAGAATCTTAGAATGGCTTGAGTTGGAAGGGACCTTAAAGATCATCCAATTCCAACCCCCCTGCCCTGCGCAGGGACACCTCCCACCAGACCAGGTAGCTCCAAGCCCCATCCAGTCTGGCCTTGAACCCCTCCAGGGATGGGGCAGCCACAGCTTCTCTGGGCAACCTGGGACAGGGTCTCACCACCCTCACACCAAAGAATTTCTTTCTAGTATCTCATCCAAATCTCCCCTCTTCCAGTTTAAAACCATTACTCCTCGTCCTATCACTCCACTCCCTGACAAAGAGTCCTTCCCCATCTCTCCTGTAGCCCCCTTTAGGTACTGGAAGGGGCTATAAGGTCTCCCTGGAGCCTTCTCTTCTCCAAGCTGAACAACCCCAGCGCTCTCAGCAGAGGTGCTCCAGCCCCCTGAGCATATTCATGGCCCTCTGCTGGGACCTGTTCCAACAGGTCCATGTCTTTTCTCTGCTGAGGACTAATGTCATCCCTCTTGCTCCAGTGAACGCTTCAGTGCCTACAGCGTCCACTGTGGGCCTGGATTGCTTTTCCAGCCTGGCAGGAGCCCAGCTGCCAAGTCCAGGCTCGAACAGCATAAAAAACTATTTTGCCAAAGCATCTTGGTGACACTGGTGACTAATATGCCACCACGATGCTTTTGTTCTTGTTTGGGTGGTTTATTTAAGGTACTGAGTGCACAGTGTGCATCGTGGCAGTGTGGTTGAAGATGCTAATAATATGTAGGGTTAATGTAGGGTCGGGCACCTCCATTATGGGCACCTTGGCTCCGTGGCTGAAGGATGACACCTTCATCATGGGAGGAAGGTGTGACGTTTGCTTTGTGGGTTGTTATTGTTTGTTTTTAGCCAGGAAAGGGGTGACAGTCTTTCAGTGCCTGCATTTCTCCTCTAAAACCATGTTGGTGATGGGGAGCTTGGCCCTTCCTTGCAAGCAAGGGCTGCCCAGAGGAAATGAGCCAGCTGCTCAGGAAGGGCTCAGCAGAAAGGGAGAAGAAGTAGGTATGTCTTTCAAAGCCAAAATTTTGCCCTGAAAGCATGTCTGTGATAAGAGGGGATACCTGCCCCAGGGAGAAGAGTTATCTTCTGAGCTGCATTAACACCTAATGAGCAGGAGCAAAGAGGTGAGTTGAGTATGGAGCCTGGTGTCTTTCCCTTGATCCGGGCATGGGTTGTATGTACATCCCCCCGTACTCAGCTCTGGTGAGGCTGCACCTCGAGTACTGGGTTCAGTTTTGGGCCACTCACTACAAGAAAGACACTGAAGCTCTAGAAGGTGTCCAGAGAAGGGCAACAAAACTGGTTTGAGGGGTCTGGAGCACAAGTCTTCTGAGGAGCAGTTGAGGGAGCTGGGATTGTTTAGTCTGGAGAACAGGAGGCTCATTGTGAGGGAGACCTCATTGCACTCTACAACTTCCTGAAGGGAGGCTGTGAAGAGGAGGGGGTCGGCATCTTCTCCCAGAGAACTCATGATAGGACTCAAAGGAACAGCCACAAGTTGTGCCGAGGGAGATTTAGATGAGATGTCAGGAAAGACTTTTTCTCCCCCAGAGTGGCCAGGCACTGGGATGGCCTGCCCAGGGAGGTGGGGGAGTCACTGTCCCTGGTGGTGTTCAAGAAGCCTCTGGACGAGGTGCTATGAGACATGATTTAGTAGCTCAGTGGGTAGGATTGGTGACAGGAGGATGGTTGGACTAGATGATCTTGTAGGTCCCTTCCAACCTTGTGTTTCTATGATTCTGTGATTGCCCCTTACCCTTCTGCTGCTGTGTTAAAAAAAAAAAAGCATGCTTTCTTTTTTCACGGAAACAAGAGCAATGGAAACCCTTCTACTTGTCTTTTCTTTCCCAGCAGGGTTTGGCTGTGTGGTAAGGCAGGGTAAATTTTCCCAGTGCAGTGGATGAGCTCCTGGGTGTCCTAAATGCTTTCCCCCATTCTCTTCCCACTGCCGGCGTGAGCATGTTCGTTGGGAACCAACGAGTGTTTCCCTGGGGTGCTTTTCACACAGCACCTCTGCTGGATTACTCCAAGTACGGATACGTTTCTGTTTGGTGGAAAGCTCTGTAAAGGCTACCCCCTCTCAAAAAAAAACCCCAAAAACAAACACCAAGCAAAAACAAAAAAAAAAAAAAGGAAAAAGAAGATTAACTTGGAAGTATATTAAATATCCCTGGGTTGTTTTGGGGGTTTGTTTTAAGTAGGTTGAAAACTAAGTCGTGGTTTTAGCAGTCAGCTTTGCATTTTGCTTTGCCTTTTCTCCTGGAATTCATTGTACAACCCTGGAGCTTTGAGCCCCCTGCTTCACCAAGCTGGTGCCGTAAACACAGGCATTTACATCCTGACTGTAGGGACCCTCTAGGAGCGATTATTAGATTACCCATCGCTTACAGTAAAGCTCCTTGATAGGGAAGACTAAATGAACGTGCTTGTGAACTGATTAAAAAGCCTATGATGTGAAGCTGCAAAGAAAAAAATACAACCCCAAAACCCCAAGTCTAATGTGCAGAGAAAACAGCCCAACCACGCGGCCCCATCTCTGTAACTGGGTACCTGCAGAAAATCAAAAGCCCATCGCTGCTGGAGGGGGGGGTTGAGAAGGATATGGAGGTCATCCTCTTGGTTGAGCATCTTCCTACCTGCAGGCTGAGATTCCTGCAGAAAGGAAAAAAAAAATCCAAAATCAAACCAAACCACACCACCAAACAGCCCGGAGGATTGAGCACCTCGAGGGGAGGAGATGGAGCAGATGGGCTTTTAACAGCGTAATATGTAAAAAAGGATGGGGAATTGTGAGTGTTTTGGCTGCAGGGTTGGCAGAGGAATCTCTTTTTCCCTCTCTCTGGGTCGTGGTTATTGCTTTTTGTGTGCCCAGCCTGACCCCTGTGGGAGTCCACTTGGGCTGCCGCTGCTCGAGCCGCCTTCTCATGGTGTCCTGGTCACTCCTCTGCAGGGAGAGGGATGCACAGATTGATTGGGCTTTCGAGGCAGTTAGCTGATTAATATTAATGCTTTTGCGTCCCAGTTCATAAAAACCAGCCCTGGTCGGGCCAAGAAGGGTAAAATGTTCAGGGGGTTTGTCTGGGATGCTGGAGCCAGCCAGCAGGAGAAATTCAGACCTCCTTATTTGGGCTGCTTCACCATTTCCTTCACCAGTTTTGGTTCTGAATTTGTTTTGTCTCTAATTTCTTGAACTATCCCAGGGCTGTTACTGGCCGTTGCCTATTCCCTTTGCCTGTTGTCCTGAGCAGCTTTGCAACATGTGCTACAATACAATGAGGTGGGCTCAGAAGAAGTGTGACCAAACAGGTCAAGGGAGGTGGTTCTACCCCTTTCCTCTACTCTACTCTTGTGAGTCTTTGACTGGAGTTCTGTGTTCAGCTCTGAAGTCCTCAACACAGGAAGGAAAGGGACCTGTTGGAATGAAGATGGTCAGAGGGCTAGAGCACCTCTGCTGTGAAGAAAGGCTGAGGGAGCTGGGGTTGTTTAGCCTGGAGAAGGCTCCAGGGCGACCTTATTGCAGCCTTCCAGTACCTGAAGGGGGCTACGGGAGAGATGGGAAGGGACTCTTTGTCAGGGAGTGTAGTGACAGGACAAGGGGTAATGGCTTTGAATTGGAAGAGGGGAGATTTAGATGAGATCTCAGGAAGAAATTCTTTGGTGTGAGGGTGGTGAGAGCCTGTCCCAAGTTGCCCAGAGCAGCTGTGGCTGCCCCATCCCTGGAGGGGTTCAAGGCCAGGCTGGATGGAGCTTGGAGCAGCCTGCTCTGGTGGGAGGTGTCCAGGACAGGGGAGTTGGAACTGGATGGTCTTGAAGGTCCCTTCCAGCTCTAACCATTCTATGATCCTGGTTCCTCATGTGTGCTCTATTTAGCTCCTGAAGTTCACGTGTTACTCCCCTCCACCTTTTTTCATTTGGTGAGGATTTTTGGTATGTTTATTTTTTTGTGGCAGGACTTTTTTGAGAGTTACATCTCCATCGCCTCGACTGTGCCCTCGGTGCTGTGCCTGATCGGAAACTTCTTGCTCATCAACAAGTAAGTGCTGCTCCATTCCTGGGTCCATTAGCTATGCCTGTCTATGGCTTTGTCCTTCTCCAGCTTCAGCTGAGGCTCCCAGTTCCCTTGGGTGGGAAGCCTTAAGGGACTTGGGCACTCATGGGGCCCAATGGCCAAAATGGCCCAATGGCCAAAATGCCCTTGTCTGTCCCTGCCTGAATCACAGGTGGCTTAAAGGAAGCAGGGTGAAGCACCCTGCTTCTGGGGTTGGCTTGAGTTGTGCTGCTGTAAATCATTTCCTACTAAATTCCTTGGTGAATAGCTTGGCAAACAGCCTTTCCCCTTAAAAATGCCCTTGTTGTCAACAGGGGACTGGCTGACCAGAGCTGGGCTCATCCAGGCAGGAGTAATGCCTCGCTCTAGTCCTACCAGCCATTGAACTGGGTTAAGAAATGGAGCACCCATGCCTTGGTGCAAGCTTGGCTCAAAACTCAAATAGCCACCTCCTTTTGTACAGTTTCTTATTAAACTCCCAGAACGTGCTTGCAGGCGAAGAGGAATGTGTTTGTGTGCTTAATCTCTCCATCTTGGCTGCTGGTCTGGCTCCTGGCCTCTCTTCCCTCACCCCTCTGTCCTGCCAGCGCCTCCGGTCTCCCAGCTGGGTAATAAACAACCTCTGTCCTCGGATGACTAATTATCTTGCAGTGACATGCCCGGGGCTGCTTTTACCCAACTTGCTGTGGTCCCCAGACAGGCTGTATCGCTGCTCCAGCGCTGGGGGTAGCTCCTGGTTTCTGGGAGAAGGGGGAATTTACAGCTGGGTTGGGTTTTTAGACTTTGCAAGTCCTACTGATGGTGGAATGGAAATCTCTGAGTTAACATCTAAAGGCTTCTGAGAAAAGCCCTTGCTTTGTGTTCTTCGTCTCCCTCTGCCTTTATTTCCTTTGATCCTTCTCACAGCAGAGGACTCAGTGTCTTCTGCATCACAACTTCACATTAGCGTTTTAAGTGCCGGGGTCTCTCCTTCCCCTTGTCCCCAGGGTGCCTGCCAGCGTCCGGATCTTGTCCTCCCTCTTTGTCATGCTGTCCGTCTTCCTGGTGATCACAGTGATGGTGAAGGTGGACACCTCCGCCTGGACCACCCGCTTCTTTGCCCTCACCATCGGCTGCGTGGTCGTTGTCAGCAGTGCCTCCACCGTCTTCACCAGCAGCATCTTCGGTCTGAGCAGCTGCTTCCCCATGAAGAACTTGCAGGCGCTCATCTCGGGTTGGTGTCCCCCAGTCGTACTGTCCTGCTGGGATCATGCTCTTGGGTTTTTCTGTGGTCGGGTGGTTGGTTTTCTTTCCCTTCTGCATCAGGCGTTTCGTCACATGGGATTTATTTTAGAAACTTAACTTGGCCTTAGAGTTAAAGGGAAGTTGCTGAAGGAGAAACATGCTTGGTCACATGAGCCGGTGCTCTCATTTCTGTAAATACCCATAAACTGAAGTGCTGAGGGCTCACAGAATCGCAGGATGACATGGGGTTTGGAAGGGACCTCTGGAGATCATCTAGTCCAACCCATCTGACAAAGCAGGTCCACCCAGAGCAGGTTGCACAGGAAATGTCCAAGCGGGTTTGGAATGTCTCCAGAGATGGAGACTCCACCACCTCTCTGGGCAGCCTCTGCCAGGGCTCTGCCTCTCTCAAAGTGAAGAAGTTCCTCTTCATGTTTACACAGAACTTTTTATGTTCCAGTTTGTTCCCGTTCCCTCTTGTCCTATCTCTGGGCACCCCCAAAAAAAGACCAGCCCCATCGTCCTGACACCCACCCTTGAAATATTTATAAGTGTTGATCAGATTCCCCCCTCAGCCTTCTCCAGACTAAAAAGACCCAAGACCCTCAGCCTTTCCTCATTAGAGATATTCCAGGCCTCTCATCATCTTGGTGGTCCCCTACCGTACCCTCTCCAGCAGTTCCCTTCTTGAACTGGGGAGCCCAGAACTGGACAACAACTGGCTCATTGGAGACAAGGAGAGCAATGTCCTTAACCATCCCTGCCATGGGGGGTGAACATCCTGCAGAGTAGCTCCAGGCAGCATGACAGCTTGACCTAGCTGTTTGTTCTGTGCAGGGAGAAAGGGGGCAAGAGATACGTCCCTCAACTCCTCTATTGGCAGCTGGATGAACTTCCAGCTTCACATTTGTCTCCTCCTTTCTGTTCAGCATTTCCATGCATTGAGTGATGAGGGGCATGTTGGGAGCCGTGAGTGATGAGCCCCCTGGAGGTTTAATAACATTATAAATGTGCTGTGGAATGGCTGACAAATCAAGAGGGAAAGGAAAAAAAAAAAAAACACTAAAATCAAGACAGTGAAATTTTTCCCTGGGGCTGAGACAAGGATGTTTTAATGAGTTTAACCCGGCGGGAGAAATCACTGCATCCCCGAGGTGGCATTCCTGTGGCTGCAGAAGAGAGAGGTGGTTAGATGTCTGCTGGTGAAAAGGCAGGTTTAGGCTTTGGGCAGTGTTGGGACCTTCTCTGTAGGAGTCTGTATGTGCAAAACCAAGGGGTTGGGTCCCATCCTGACCCTCAGTGCAATGCTGTGGTTGTGTTGGAAGGGGGTGCAGGATGGGAACTGGGCTGTGATGCAGTCCCACAACTTAGGGACCTGCACACTGAGACGGGTTTGGGGACCAGCATGTGGGGCGAGGCGGGGGGGAGTTAATTCCTTCCTCTGGGCCATTTGTGCACACCAGGAGTTCCTAATAAGAGGATGCTGCTGTTTCTGGGTTTACCCTCTCTGCATCAAATTTACTGAAGGTGCTGTGGGTTGCTCTCTGCCACCTCGATGTCCCAGGTGCTGAGCTCTGGCTCTCTGGTCCCTCACGCAGGTCAGGCCATGGGTGGCACGATCAGCGCCTTTGCCTCCGTGGTAGACCTGGCAGCAGCAGCCGACGTTACAGACAGTGCTTTGGCCTACTTCCTCACCGCCGACATCTTCATCGTCATCTGCATCATGGTGTACCTTCTCCTTCCCAGGCTGGAGTACTCCAGGTGTGTGCACCAGCCTGCTATGGGCATCCCACAAGCATGAGTTGGGAGGGTTTGCTACTGCCCATGCTGAGTGGTCTTGCCAGGGGGACACACATGAGATGCTTGCTCTGCCGGTCCCTTCTCTGTCACCCCCACCCAACATCCTTCCAAGAACTCTGGCGCTTGTGCTGCCACCAGCCATGCTTCCCCATTTGACCAAAACCACAGACGGAAACCCTGCACCCACCCCGCTGTGTGCTGAGTCTCTAGCAAGCTTCCTGGGGAAGAAAGAGGTTTGCTGACATTGGGAGCTTCCAAAATGCATGAAGTCAGTGGAGAGCCATCATCTGGAAGCAGCCAGCCAGCAAAGTCCCCATAGGTCCCTGTCTGCAATGTCATGCAACTGATGTGTGTGACCCGTTGGTCTTGTCAGTGCTTGCAACCCCCAAAACCACGTGGCCTCCCAAGTGGTGTGTCTCTGAATGTCACCTCTCCATATGAGGTGGGAGCTAGAAGTGCGATGGGGTCACTGGGTCCAGCAGACATTCTTGCCTCACCAGCTCTCTCTCCAAATCTCATTTTGGGTGTTTCCCCACCCCACCACAACCATTTGGCTAATAATCTCCCTCCTTCTCTTTTTCCAGGTATTACATGAGCAGCCAGATGGAGACCCCATCTCTGGTGACCGTGCCACCTGACAGCTCCATGGAGGATGAACTAGAGCCAGGAGGCACCAGGAATACCTCCTTCCTCACAAAAAGCAACGGTATCCCCCCGCTCCGCCCCATCCTGCAGAAGACTGCCCTCCTTGGCTTCTGCCTCTTCTACGTCTTCTTCATCTCCATCATCATCTTCCCTTCTCTCTCCTCCAACATTGAGTCAGTCAGCAAGTCCTCGGGAAGCCTGTGGAGCACCAAGTACTTTGCACCCCTCACCAGTTTCCTCCTGTACAACTTTGCTGACTGGTGCGGGAGGCAGATCACCGCGTGGATCCAGGCACCTGGTCCCAAGAGCAAGCTGCTGCCAGCCCTTGTCCTCCTTAGGACCATCTTCCTCCCTCTCTTCATCCTTAGCAACTACCAGCCCCGAGCTCACATCCGGACGGTGGTCTTTGACCGAGACATCTACCCAGTGGTCTTCACAGCGCTGCTGGGGCTGAGCAATGGCTACTTGGGGACGCTGGTCATTGTCTACGGCCCCAAGATAGTGCCAAAAGAGCTGGCTGAGGCAGCAGGGGTGGTGATGACCTTCTACCTCATGCTGGGGCTGGCCGTAGGGTCTGGCTGCTCTGTTCTCCTTGTCCACCTTGTGTAGAGGAACAGCCCAGGAGATGATGCTCTCGTTTTTCAGTGCTGCTGTTGGGTATTTAGGTTTACTCCCCACCCTGGCAAAAGCCAGGCACACCATGGTTCTGGGGCAGGCTGCCTGTCTTGGGATGGGGGGGCTGCATCAAGGGAGAAAACTCTTCCTTCTGGGAAAGGGTCCCCTCTGTGTTTGGAAGGTCCTGTCAGACCTTTGTCACTCCTCAGCTTGATTGGAGCAAAGAGACCAAAAAAAAGCCTTATCCTACCAAGGGAGCTCAGGGAAACCCCAGGGGCACAGGCAAACCTGTCACTCTCCCCAGTGCCTGTGGGCAAGGGTGGTTTGCTGGTGCCACCCCACTGGCTATAAACTGGAACTAGGGCATTTGAAAGCACCTTGGGTTTTGCTGCCTTTGTTCAGCCCTGTAGTGTTTCAGTGGTCTCAGGGGCTCCTCTTTGTCAAGTTGTGGTGATAATGCTGAGCTAAAGGGAATTTCAGCCCTGGAGCGGCTTTCACAAAGCTTTGGAAGCTGCAAGCAGCTGTGCCAGGGAGCAGGACACTGTTTTGGGAGGAAGGATTTCATACACTCATCCCATGAGAAGGCTAATATATATAAGGGAAACTTCTCCACTTGGACTTGTGCTTGTTCTAATCCTTCCAAATAAGATGGAATGAGGGTGTTGCTAGTCCCGGGGCTGTGTGTTGTGGCCATCCTGAGACTGTTTCTGCTGCTGTGACCACGGTGTGATGGGTGTGGACACCAGCTTACCTACCTGCAGGTGAACTCCAAGGAGAGCCAAATGCTAAGTGGTCCTAATGTGCCTTTAGTCTGCATTGAGAAAGGCCTATAAAAGGCAGGGAGAGCTACTGGGGAGGCTTTGATGTGATACAGCAGAAAGCGGATTAATGTAGGTAGACAAGCAGCATATGGTCTCCAGATGCCTTCAGAGGGGTGAGCTAGTGTCACACTCAAAAAGATGGCCCACCCAGATGGGAGCAGCTTTTAAAGGCGCTTAAATGTCCATCTGCAAATGCAGCCTGGACTGAATAGGCTTGCTGTGTTTGTTTACTCAAATTGTGTGGATTTATGGTCTGAGAAAGGTGAGGTGGTAAGGATGGAATGGCAGAACTTGGCATGGCAGCTGGGTGCCTCCAGGGTGCTGTCTGTGGATGGATAACTTCTTTTAAGACTCGGTTGCTAGCAGATGCTCTCTCAACATCTCCTGCTTGACCAAGAAGCCACAAGTCTGGGTTACCAGGCCATCTCCTTGATGTGGTGGGTAGCAGGAGGGAAGGGTGTGGGGCTGGTGCCATCTCACCTGCAGCCACCCTGGCTTTACTGGGAGAACTCTCTTTTACTGGGTAAGCTCTCCTGTCGCCTCCAGTGGCACAGGAGCATTGCTTGGGCTGAGAAACCAAAGCCAGTGTTGTCTTGGCAGCCGAAACATCCCTATGTGGCCTTCAGTGCTTCCCACATTATAGACCAGAAACCTCTTGAGATGGAACTTAATGAGGTGGTACCAGTGCTAATAAAGGAAATTCTTGATACTGTGCAGCTGCTGGTGTCTGGAATGCTTTCTTTTGGAGATGCACAGATGCATGCAGTTTTAGTTTGCATCTTTCCTTCTGGTCATCCTTCTCTCCCAGCTTGGATTGGAAACTCGGAGAAGTCACTGCCAAGGGCCAGGGGAAGGACCTCCAAAAGAATTGATTTGCGATCATGATTGTTATAATATAATTTCTGCAGATGACCTACAGGTAGGTGTGGAGGGTGTACTTGATGCATCTGCAGGGGAAGCAGGTAAAAAGGGACTTTGTCCTTTGTCTTTCCTGGTATTCAGCTGAAGAAAGTTAGAGAAATGAAGGGGAAAATCAATACACGTTCAAACTGGGCTAAAATTGTGTCTGAGTATAAAGTGGTGGACTGCTGGTGGGAGCATCATGGTATGGGGATGGATGCTGACGGGTAGACTGAGCCATGAGCATGGGGGTGACCCCTCCAGCCCCCCCTGCAAGAGGGGATCAGTAACTTATAGACTGTTGCTTATAATGGCAGGGAAGTAATTACTGCTGTACACTGCCCGGGCAAAGTCGCATCTGATGCTCTGCCTGGGCCGTGTCAGAGAGCTCAAGCCAGGAAAATGAAGAATGATGAGGGAAGTGGTGGCTGCAAGACAGAATGAAGGATGTCTTGTCTCAGATGGGTTAGTCGAAATGCGAACTCCAGTTGTTTCTTGATGGATTTCTAGAAGTGTTGAGGGCCAAGTTGGATAGGGCTTTGAGCAACCTGGTGTAATGGGAGATATGCCTGGCCATGGTGGGGTGGGTTGGAGCTAGATCTTCTTTAAGGTCCCCTCCAACTCTAACCATTCTATGAATGTGTCTTTGCTAAGGAATGCAGCCATTGACCCTGGTTTCCAGTTCAGGAATGATGTGTGCTCCCTGCTCTACACCAGCATTGAGGTGGGACAACCAGCAGAAATGCTGCAGGGGTCAAACCCCTACTGCTTGCTACTAAGCCAGATTACACTATTTTCTTCCAGATCTCAAAGAGCTTTACAAGAGGGAGTTGCTCCCCAGGTCTTTCTTTGGACTTGGGCCATCTGAGGTCCAGAGGAAGACCCTGCAGGGCTGGGTCTGTGGGGCTTCCCCCCCTGCCCCAAAGAGCGTTGCACTTTCATCTATGCCTTGAATTAACACCATCCCCTCAGCTGCTTAAGAAAATCTAGCAGGACTGTAAATATTTTTGCCACCTTTCAGCCGAGGAGAGTGGGCTGGGACCTGGCTGGCAGGAGAAAGGACCATGTCCTTTCTGCAGGGCTTGGCGGCAGCTCACCAGTGGGCATAAAACGAGCAATTGCAGGCTCTTGCAAAATTCATGAGGTTGGGACCCACCAAGAGAGACTATATCAAAGCTGGGCATGAATCCCTGTGCAGTGCCAAGTGTCAGAGCCACCGTTTGCCCAGCCTTTGGGGCCAGCGTCGCTGGGCAAAACTACCCAGAGGATGGAGAACCCCAGCTCTGCGGAGGGCTGGCAGCCCAGCGTGGACGGGACACTGTGCCTGCCCCAAGCTGGCTTCTCTCACAGCCTTTGGTGGTTAAATCCAACCAGCCAAGGGGAAAGAGATGAAAGCTGTGAACTGGCAAAGCCATGCGAGCAAGACGGGAGGGCACAGGGAGTGGGAAGGAGTTGGATGAAAGGGTAGAAGGTGGAGGAGGCGCATCTGCTGCAGCTTCTGTGTAAAGGAGAGTAACTGAGCCTGTGCCTGGCCTTTTTTTTTAATTCTATTTTGTTTTTCCTCCTCTCTCTTGCCAGCCACTCCACCATGTTTCAGAGCTGGGGCATTTAAGTGGAGGTATCTGGGGCACTGAGGCAAAAAAAGTCCCGCTCTAGGAGGAAAGGCCTCTTTTGTTATGGAGTGATGCTCATGTCCCATCAGTTGCAAGTGAGTTTCCCACTTTGATCTCCCAAGCCTTGTTTAGCCTCTCCCCACTTGCTGTACTGCTCCACGGGGTAGAAATGCCACCACCTCTCCATCTGTGATACCAGCCTTTGCATTACAGAGGCGTTGGCACAGCACTATTTGGGAGAAGGAAGCATCTTTGAAACAACACTGTTATCCTTCAGCATTACCTTGGTGGTGACCAAAGAAGAGCTCTGCACGTGTTTTGAGGTAGGACTTGTCTTTTCAGTGTTTTGCCAGGGCGCACTGTGGGTCAAAAGCTGAAGTGGGATTGCCTTTGGTGGCTCAGCTGTGGGATCAGGGGCTGCAAGGGTGATGGCAGGGCAGGTCAGTTACCCAGCAGCACCCAGCATCCCTGTGAGTCTGCATCTGCGCCCGTTCCCCTGGCATCCTGACGAAGCTCCTAATGAGCTCTGGCAGTCCCTGTGGGCAGCCAGGGGCCGGCGTGCGTGACCTCGTTCTTAATTATTGCCCTGTGGCAGCTTCATTTGTATGGGCAGTGCCATCTTCTGCACAGCTGCTTGGGCAGCATGTGGAGAGCCCTAACCCCACCACCACGCCACAGACGGGGTGATGTTCTCCCACCCCTGCCCCTCCAAAGTGCTGCCACCTCGCCCTCCACAGGAGTGGAAAAAAAGACTGGTTTTAAGGTATTTTAGCTCTTGGTCCTCTTTTTGCCCCTGCCTTGCACACATTTGTGCCTAGGGTTGAAGGTTGCCAACCTCAGCAGCTTGCCCTTGGTGAATATCCCCCTGAAAAGGACCACGAGGGCTCAAAATGCTGGAGGTCCTCATCTTTGGCAGGGGCTGACCATGGGCCACGGTCCTCGCCAGATGAGCCAGGCTGATCCTGCTCCCTCCGTGGGTGCTCTGGAGGAAAAAACAACACAAAACCAAACCAAAACCACCCCCCCAAAAAAAAACCCCTCAGCTTTGAAACCTCGCCAGCCAGCTGCAGGCTTGCCCGGCTGCTGTTCTGCTTTTACATGTTTTATGGAGTAATTTGTACTATATTTACAGGACGATGACAAACGGCTTTTAAAATGGAAGCAAAGAAAGCGCTGTGGAATGAATTGTTACAAAAAAAAGCCCCGTTTGCCATTCTGGCAGAGGGGAGGGAATAAAAAAAAAATATATATATATAAAAAAAAAAAACTTAAAAAAGGGGGGATAAAAATCATCATCCCAGGGACACGCTGTTCGTCAGATCTGGGTATTTTGTTGTTTTTCCCCCCTTGATTTGTGTGCCTGATGTGAGGAGAAGCAGCGGCAGATGCATGCTGGATTCTGCAGGGAACATATGCATGCGTTTAAATCATTTACAGCGTTTACTGGTGCAATTGTAAAGCACGTTCTTTTTCTGCATTTGTAATTAGGCTCTAAACAGATGGCGGAGGACTGTAGCTTCTGATTAGACAGGCTTGTGCTCTGCTGGACGGCACTGTGAGAACAAACCGAGCTGAGGAAAGTTTCCCTCGTAAATTTAGCGTGAGGTGGCAAGTGGGGGAGGGCGTGTGTGGGGGGGGGGGGGG
>VZTM01026440.1:142692-155903 GCA_013400555.1 Jacana jacana
GGGTGGGAGGGGGGTTTAAAGTAGCCGGGCTGGCTACTGACACCAAGTCCAGCCTGCCCCTAAGCAGGCTGGGCACAGCTAAGCAAGCTGCCTTGCTGTGCCACCCGTTTGCTGATGGATGGGGTGCACACATGTATTCCACCACCCCCGTCCCCAAACCTACACACATGTACCCCCAGCTTAGCCCGGATTCCTCATTTTTGCAATCCTACCTCGCCCTGCGCCGCGTGGCTTCGGGTACCCAGCAGGGCAGGATGGAGCTGCTGCTTTTGACAAACGGTTTTAATAATGAAGCAGGAGGCTTGGGTTTGGGAAGGGGCTCCTAAAGCAGCTGCAGGCTTGTGGTTGTGTGTGGAGAGCGAGCTCTCATGCCCGGCGGTAGGTCGCCGCTTCGGCATCGCCTTTTCCCTGCCACCCTGGCCAGCCCTTGGCTTTGCGAGGTGGGAAGAGCCCTCCTGGGGACAACCTTGGGAGCTTCAACGGCAACACATGGCTGGCCTGTTGGATCTTCCACTCCAGGACCTGACTCCTGTCTTAAACAGGTCACTGTGGAGACCTGCTTGCCTCATTTTTGACATTATTATTTGCCTCATGGAACAGCGGCAACAGTTCTTCACAGCCAAAATGCAAGTACCTCCACACACAAGAGGAAATGGCCTTAAGTTGCACCAGGGAAGGTTTAGATTGGATATTAGGAAAAAATTTCTTCACTGAAGGGGTTGTCAAGCAATGGAACAGGGTGCCCAGGGAAGTGGTTGAGTTGCCATCCCCTGGGGGTATTTAAAAGACGTGTAGGTGTGGAGCTGAGGGACGTGGTTTAGTGGTAACTGGCAGTGTTAGGTTATCAATTGGACTTGATGATCTTCAAGGTCTCTTCCAACCAGAAGGATTCTATGACTCTCTGATTCTACAAGCCTGTGCCCCCTTGCATGCACCCTCACTCCAGCAGCTCAGGAGTCACCCCATATTGTCCTATGGCCACATAGAGCAGAAGTTATTGGTTTATTTGTACGTCTTCCTACAGTTTCTAATTTTCCTGGATTATCTTCATTAATCACAAGCATGTGAACCCAGCCAAAATGGATTAAATGAGAAGCAACTGGCAGAGGAGAGGAACCCAGAAGAGGAGCACAGGATGGGCCTGAGCAGCTCAGGTAGAACCATGGGGCTGGAAGCTGGGTTGCTGGGAGTGCAGCATAAGTGCCCTCCAGGTTTCCCCTGAGGATACTGTATGAGCAAATTTACCCCTTTACTTCCCTTTACTGTCCCTTTTACTTCCTTCCCCCTCGAGCTGTGCAAATAGTGATTGCCTCCCCTTGTGTTTTTGTCCTGCTGCTCCTCTGGGTTATCATCAAGGTTACCCACAGGTGCTCAAGAGCTGGCCAAGAGGGAGGTTGTGTTCTGGCTGGCACAGTGCTTTGGGCAGTCCCTGACCCCAAAAGTGGACAACCTGGACACACAGCTTGGAGACCACACTGCAACAAAGGTTGACCTGCAGGAGAGCAGCTCTGAGGAAAAAGACCCAGGAGTCCTGGTGGACAAGTTGAACCACGAGGCAGCAATGTGCCCTTGCGGCCAAGAAGGCCAATGATCTCCCGGTGTGCATTAAAAAGAGCATGGCCATCAGGCAGAGGGAGGTCATCCCTCTGCTCTGCCCTGGTGAGAGCATCCCATCTGGAGTTCTGTGTCCAGTTCTGGGCTCCCCAGTTCAAGAAGGACAGGGAACAATTGGAAGGAGTCCAGCAGAGGGCTACAAAGATGTTCGGGGGCCTGGAGCATCTCTCTTATGAGGAAAGACTGAGAGATCTGGGTCTGCTTAGCTCGAAGACTGAGAGGGGATCTCATTAATGCTTATCAATATCTGAAGGGTGGGTGACAAGAGGCTGGGGCCACACTCTTTTCTGTGGACCCCGGTGACAGGACAAGGAGCAACAGGCACAAACTGGAACACAGGAAATTCCATCTGGACATGAGGAGGAACTTCTTTGCTTTGAGGGTGTCAGAGCCCTGGAAGAGGCTTCCCAGAGAGGTTGTGGAATTGTCTTCTCTGGAGTTATTCAAAAACTTACCTGGAAGTGTTCCTATGCAACCTGCTCCATGTGAACCTGCTTTGTCGTGGGAGTTGAACTAGATGATCTCAGAAGCTCCCTTCCAACCCCTACCATCCTGTGACTCTGAAACAGCAAAGGGTTTGGCGGCATGCAACAGGAGGACACCTCCAGCCTGGGGAGATATAGAGGACTGTCGTGTGGATGCTGTGCCTGTAGATGGCACCTTTTACTCTGCTGAGGAGGAATGGAAAAAAGGGACCTGGTTGGTATGGTAGGGCTCAAAGCTAAGAGAAAAGATGCTTTAGCTGTGTGGCATAAAGTGACCCCGGGTAGTCATCCCCAGGGGAGTTAAAGACCCTGGCTCTCAGACATTCCTCCCTCCTCTCACCATGACTGTACTTGCTCAAGATAGCCTGTTGCAGTCATCACCAACTGGTTGCTCCTCTCTGAATTTACTAACACTCTCAGCACCCTCAGCAGGGGATGTGTCCTGCCTGCTTCCATGAAGACAGATTAGGCTACAAAGGGGTCTGCAAAGGACAGACCTTCGGGGCTTCGGACAGATCTGTTTGACGTGGTTCTGCAAGGCTTTGGTTTTTTTTGGGGGGGAACTCACACCTTGACCCTTCTGGCTGCAAGTTATCACCACGCTGAAGCTCTGGCTATCCAGTCCCTGTTGCCCTGGCCCAGCTGGGGTTGCCCAGCCTAGGGGGTATCTCAGCTGGACTCACCTGCAAATGGGAGCTGGCAGATCCCCAGTGAAGGATGCCACATGAACGGGGCACGTGCTACAAACATGGGACCAGCTCCTGCTCTTCTCACCATCTTTAAACACGTGGACTACCACCTTACAGAGATGCTGTTTGAAATGCAGGGACTGCTATATTTCTGAAGGAAAAGTAGAAACCAGCTTCTCTCTTGGTGCTTTTCTTCTACAGAGGGAGGAAACGCAAACAATCCCTTAACTTTGCTCAGATTCCTCTCCGCCCTCCTTCACTCATCAATTCCTAAAGAATCAGCCTGATACTAATATTGGCCTTAAAATCCTGTGCGATATAGACCTGGGAATTAATTTCACACCAGAAAAAAAACCAAACAAACCCCCAAAAACGTAAAAAAGGGCTTACCATCAGCCACAAAGCAGGTGGTCAGAAAGAAACCCCTGTGACCACTGTAGGAATTAATTCTGCAATTCAGGTGAGAGGGGGTGTGGGGGAGAAAGGGGAAGCTGCACCCCATGTGCTGCCATCCTCATCCACACCGTGATGTGGGATGCTGAGCAGCCACAGGTGGTAGAGGGTACCACCATCACTGAAGGCCTCGTGGCTTCGTGTGTGTGTGTGTGTGTTCCAAAATCATCAAGTCCCCCAAGAAGGAAAAGCAGGAGGTGGGGAGTGGGGGGACAGGGACACGACATGCATGGGCTACTCCTCCCTGAGCAAAATGTCCTCCTGCCCTTTCATGAGGGTTTTATTTGCTGACCGAGGGTGATGGTTTGGGGAAGCACATCAAAGGAGCCTGGTGGGAGACTCCTGGGGAAAAGGAGGCGTGAAGAAACAACTAATAGCACAATATTACACGTGCTGGTTGTCAGGTAGCTGATGCCCGTGAGGACACTGGGGTCCATGGCAGTACGTGGTCTGTGGCAAGCAGAAATAATTCAGCCCCTTAGCTGGGCAGGATTTTGCACGGGCCTGCATTTAGTCTACTTTCCATGTGACATTTCATCTATTTAAAGATTTCGAGATGAGGAGCCGTCCTGCCTCTCCCAGCAGAACGGGGCAGGGAAGGCAGAGAGGAATGAGAGACTGAGGGGATAGTTGGATGGAGAAACGTTCTGTAGTTATCTAGAAGATGAGAGTGGGGGGGAGAAGTTCTGCAGTACAATTCCCAGATCGAGCGAGCGGTGCCAGGAGGCTACAAAGGCTCTGCCTTAGCTGCTCTGCTTTTGCAAGCAGGTGGGGGGAGAGGGGAGGTCGTAGGATTGGGCTCAAAACCCACCCACGGTTTCCCAGTAATGAGCCCATAGAGGAAAGCTGGGCTAGCAGGGATGTTAGCCTAGCTCTCCTGCTAACCACCGTGCTCCCTGCCTTGCAGGGTTGGCACTAGCCGTGGTGGCCTCCAATTACATGATTACAATGGCAACTGGGAGCATCCCTCTGCTCACAATGCATCACTTCATTTTAACCTCCTTTCTTATTTGTTTGGGGGTTTTGTTGTTGTTGTTGGTTTTTTTTTTTTGTATGTGTGTGGAGGTTTTATTTCTGTTTTTCCAGCTACAAAGCTTCTTTCTTAAAAGGCAATTGCAACGTTGAATCCCCCATGGGCTGTGTCTCAGAGCCGTGTTGCTTCCTTCAAAGAGGCACTTGGGAATGTCAGCTCTAAGTTGGTTTGAGGTCCAGCCTGCACACGGCGAGAGCTGTTGCTGTCTGATTTAAACCAAGCGTGACAGCAAGACACAGCTCACAAGATACCGAATTCCCCTGGGCTTTGTGAACCTAAGGCAGTGAAATCCCACTAGTCCTTCCCTCCACCCTAATGGGAAAGACCGCAGCTTGGGTTCTACTGGGAACGGGGCCAGAAGTCCAAGGAGGAACTGGTTATAGAATCATTCAGGTTGGAAAAGACCCTGGGGATCATCGNAGCCACTCTTGTTAGAGCTGTCTTGGGTAAAACAGGTGACAAGTCTTCAAACTGGCCAGGACCCAAGCAAAAGCTGCAGTGTGGAGCCAAAACACAGGAACCAGACAGTAGTTAAACACAGGAAAGGTGCACTTTTATTTAGATAAAAACCCTGACCTCAATTCATCATGAGAGTCATTAAGTGAGACATCACTTTTGCAAAGTCAGAGTGGCTGCAGCCACCAACCAGGTGCCCAAAAACGTGCCTTCAAATCGCTTAGCATACACTTGGGCTTTGGTTTCCCTTCCCTTTTTTGTTGTTTCTTCCCTCAAATTATTTCTCTGATTTTAGGGAGGTGGCTGGGATATCTCCTGGCTGCCTGCATGCTGCTTTGTGCCGAGGGAGGGATGGAGAGAGAAACCCCCTGGGTCCGTATGGGCTCAGCTCAGGAAGAAGCTTGGAACCCCTCACACCAGGAACACCTTTGCCTTTCACACTCCTCGTGATTGCAACTTTCTACCGAGAGCAAATCCTTAGCAAAACCAGTACAACCCAGTTACGACCAGGAGGGGTTTATCTGCTACCTCCATCCTGAACTGCAGGCAGCTCATCAAACTCAGCTGTTTGTCAGCGACTTCTGTTTTTAACCCCAAAATGGCTGCAGGTGTGCAAGGGCTGGCTCTGGGGTGAAACAACCCCTCACCTGCAGCTTAATCAGGTTTAGGGAGGGGAATCCATCGCCGGGGGGGAGGATGGGATGGTGGGATTGAGCTGCTACGGATCCAACCCCCCCCTTCCTCAGGGCCGAGGTTGAGGGTGCTGGGAGCAGACCTCAGCCCAATTCAAGTCAATCAGCTGTGGTAAATTGCCTAATTAGCAGAAGCTGCTCAAAAGAGGCAAGGGCTTAATTATCCCCTCCTGCTCTTGCAGAGGCACTTGCTCAGGGCTGCTCCAGGAGGAAGGGTGCAAAGGTGGGTAGATGGGAAGGCTCCTGACCTTAGCAAGCAAGGCTCCAGGAGGGGGTTTTAGCAGCACAGAGCGTGCTCCTTAAGTGTTTTAATTAAAGCTGAGGTCTGGTGGGGAAGGTAAAGCCTCTCCAAGCTCAGAGTGGTGGGAGGTGTTTGTCTGGTCTGTGCAACAGGGCAGGACACAAAGACCTGGCTCTTCAGGGCTTGGGGTGGGGGACACACAGAATGTTGCAGGGGGCTGTGTCACCCCAGTGGTGCAGGGGCTGGAGTCACTGAAAGCTGCTTTCTACGGCTTTGTTGCTCCCAAGGAATGGGGGGAAACGGTGGGATTTGGCTGCTTTCCCTAAAGCTGCTTGGAGTAGGAGGCAGGGATTTGCCCCGTGTTGTCCTTAGGGAAAGCTGGGGGGACCTGGGTTCGGAGAGGACTGGGTGGGTAGAGGGTTGGGTAGAAATGTGCATCGGCTACAGGGCAAAAAAATACCACCGAGGCTCTGAGTGCCCGAGGAAGAGGAGCTGGGGGAGGACTATCTGCTGGTGCCTGCCAGCACGCTGCCCGTATCGCTTTCCTTGCCTATCGTATCATCTATCCCACCCTATATTGCTCATCTATGATTTACGTGCTCCCCGGGCCTGCCAGCCGCTTTGGCACAAAGCTCAGAAAAAATATATTAACAAGAACGCTAACAACAACATCAAAAAAACCCACCCCAAAACCCCGATAATCCCCGATAATTGAAACCAAAGAGTCTGAGTTAAACTTCACATGGCCAGTGCCCGCCTCGGGCTGAAGTTGTATTTGAAGAGGCGACCGCTCTCTTAAGGGGTGAGTCCGGGATTTTGGGGACCGAGAAAAAGGACGAGCCACCACCGGGAGTCCCCGGAATGGGGTTGGGAAGGGGGGCTTGGTGGAAGTCCGGGTTGAAATACCGGTTACCTGGGCAAGGGGCGCTGCGCCGCCCGCCTCTAGCCGTCTCCCGGTCTCCTTCCCCTCCCCTTCCTCCTCCTCCTCCTCACCCTCCTCCTCCTCCCGCCGCGGCTCACTCGGCTGGGAAGGCGGCGGGGCCGGCGGTTGCGGTGGGGACGAGGGGAGGGGACATGGGGGGGCTCCGCCGCTGACAGCGGGACCGCCACCGGCGCCACAGGTAATGACCCCCCGCGAGTTTTCTTTATTCCGCCTTTAATTGGGGGAGGGAGCGTGTGCGCGGAGGATGCGCGGAGCCTCGGGCATCTCCCTTTCCCTCCCCCAAGGGTGGCTTTACGCGCCGTCCTCCTTCCCAAACCTCGCTTATCTGCTCCCACCGAGGGGACAACTTGTTGGGGGTGAGCCATCATCTTCATCATTATTACTGGGGTTTTTTTTTGGCGGGTGGGGGAGTGGTTCAGCGCTGGCTGGGTTTTTTTTTTTTCAGCTGCAAGAGACTGGGCTCCCAGCCTTTTAGCAAAGAAAACCCACCAACCCCCCAAAAAAGCCAAAGCAATAATAATGTGTGTTTGTGTCGGCTTGTCCTACCCCCCTTGCTACAAAAACCACCGGCCCCGCTCTCCCCAAAGCCATCCCTCCTCGGGTTTTTTATTTGGGAACGAAGCTTGGAAGGAGGAGGCTGGTGGGAAGCCGCAAAGTTTCTCGGACGAGCTTGGTTGAACTTCTTCAAAGGATGCTGCTGCGGAGAGGCGTGCGGGGCCGGGCTGCGGTGAAAGAAGGGGTTTGGGGGTGACTTTTTGTTGGTTGGTTTGTTTTTTTTTAAATTCTCTTCCAAACCATATCAAACGGGAAAAAGCACATCTTCAAAACTGTCAAATTTGCACCGAATGGCTTCTTTTTGTTTCTCGAGAAAATGCTTTATTTGAGATGTATTATTTTTTCCTTCCCCCTGTGCTCGCTCTGTTTTACCTTCATCTCTGACAACCCCCGCCATCCCCTCTTATTTACATAAACCATTTCCTGACCACCTCAACTGCCCACCCCGACACCCCTCCAACTTGACGTTGCCCAGATATCTTTAGCTTTGAGCTGCCTGGAGTTGGCACCGGAGCCCTCGATTGTAAGGAAATGCTCAAACTTCCAAGAGTCTGCTCCTCATTAAAACCGGCCAATTATAGTCCATTAACCCTTCCTTTTAACTCGCGGAGTTTGGGGTATTTTTGGCTGGAAGCTTCTCGTGGAAGGGAGAGCTGGTTCCCCCCCCTGATGTTGTTCTTCAGTTTGTTCTCCCCGGTGTCAGCCCCTTTGTCCTGATTCACGATTTTTTGGGTGCTAGAAAGAAGGTGAATAACAGCCCGTGGCTGCTTGGAATTAAAAATGCAGGTGTGGGGCTCTCCGGTATCGGCGTTTCACCGGGGAAAGGCTAAATTTAGAGATTTGGGGTGTTGGTGGTAAAGACCTAGTTGGGAGAAAAAACGAAAGAAAAAANGGAGAAAAAACCAAAAAAAAAAAAAAAAAGATGTTGATAGAAAAGGCAACAGTTCTTTTAAAGAGAAAATAAGGGGGTGGGGGGATAGGAAAAAAGAAAATAAGGGAAAAAAGAAAATCGGAGAGGAAAAAAGAAAATGAAAGAGGAAAAGGGAGGAAAAAGTAAAAGGGGAAAAAAGAGGAAAAAATAAAAGGGGGAGAAGAGGCAAAAAGAGATAAAAGAATAAAATAAAAGGAAAAAGAGAGGAAGGGGGTGGGGGGGAGAGAAAAGGGAAAAATAAGAGGAAAAAATACGAATGAAAAAAAGAAAAATAAGAGAGGTGGAGGAAAGAAAATAAAAGGGGGGGGGAACCCTGCATGGAAAGGACAAATCCCAAATCTGTCTTGTGCCAGGGATGCCCGGGTAGGGCGGTGGTGGTGTTGCTAACCCCTATTGCTTCCCCAAGCTGCCTCTCCTCACTTATCCACCTTATTTTATTATTTTTTTTTCCCCTTGGGGTGTGTGTGTAATGCTGGAATAGGAAGGTTTTATGTTAGTACATGGGTTTTATTGTTGGGGTTTGGGGCTTTTTTGGGGGTGGTGGTGGGTGTTCCCTTGTTTGGGAAGGGAAAAGCCCTGCCTGGTGGCAGATCCCTTGGGTTCCTGATGTTGAGAGATTCACCAGGAGGGGCTGGCAGTGCCTGTTGTAGCTGGGGTTGCACCCAACAAGCCTGGGTCCCTTTTTTGGGGGGGGCAGTGTCTTCCTGGTGCATCCTGCAGCAGCCTGGGGACACCTTGTATGTGGGGCCTCGGTGCAGGAAGAGCACTACAGGGTAGAGGTTGGTGAATGAGTATTATTTCTTTATTTATTTGGTGGAACAAGGTATTTAGATAGGGAACTTCTGTTAGTTAAAATCCAGTTGGGTGGTTTAGGTGGGGGTGTGTGTGCTGGGGGGGGAGTTACATCGTGTTCTCTCCCTCTCCCCTGCCCTGGAGGAGGGGAAATCCCTTTGCAATTTCATATTTTTATTTTATTTTTTCCCTCCTCTCCCTCCCTCCCCTGTGCAAAGCTCTCTTGTGGTTTTGTTGGGTGTTTTTATGGGGTTTATTTTTTTGCTTTTTTGGGGGAGGCAAACCCTGGGTCTTGAAGCACCAAGTGGAGACAATGCCAGGGAGACACTGTTTTGTTTTAAGACCAAGTTGTAAACCGCTCCATTTATGGGGAAACAGTCAAAATTTATGTTCTGTTATATATATATTTATATATATATTTAATAAGTGGGTGAAACAACATTTGCAAAATACTGGGAGCTGTGGAGTTTGGCTGGTTCGCTGGGCTGGGGAAGGGTGCTCAGCTCCATGCTCATAAGAGGCTGCGTGGTCCCCGCAGTAGACATCGCCTGACAATAACAGGCAGGTTATCACCAGAAAAGCTTTCTGCTGCCCAGGTGTGATGATCGAAAAGAGTCCATGGTGTGGGTAGCTTCTCTGCTTGACCTGATTTTGGAGGTATGGAAGGAGAAAGGGCACTGTGAATCCCTTTCCCTGTGCACAACCGAGGAGCGGCTGGGGTGGTGAGGACATCTTAAAGATTGGATTGCTGAAGTTTCGTAGATGCGTTTTGCGCAGATGGGCTGGAGCACAGCTTATTTTTAAATTTAAGGAGCTTTAGGATATGGGATTGGCTTGATGAGGGGCTGGCCTGTGGCCTCTTGTTAGGGTGTAAAACATCCCAGCTGCTCACAGCCTGGCTAATTGAGCTGGAGATTTGCTTTGGGAGTGTAAATAGTTCAAAGCGCATCCCAAAACTCTGCAGGGTTTTCTTGGTGGCTGGTTTGTTTTTTCCCACTTCAATGTCCTGCTTCCTGGAGTAAGACTTCTAATGGGAGGGCTTTTAAGGCTTAAGAACTACAAAATACTAAAACTCATGGCTTCATTCTTGCATTGCTGTCGGGTTCTGAAGCTGAACTGGGGGATCCTGGTGGTTGAGACTCACCCAAATCTTGTAGGCGTCCTGGATTTTGCCCATGGAGGTGGTTGAGTCCCCATCCCTGAATGTGTTTAAGAGTATGGTGTAGGGGAGAACTTTGTAGAGTAGGGCTGATGGTTGGCCTTGATGATCCCAAGGGTCTTTTCCAACCTGAATGATTCTAGGACACTATAGCTGGGGGGGCTAGAATAGCATTTATGCATGGGCTGTGCCATGCAGCATGCCGAACTCCAAGCTTTGCTCAATGCAGGCAGAAAACCTTTGGTGGTGGAGCCTGGTGGCTTTCAGGTCATGAAGATGTCAGGATGGGGCTCTGGTGGGTGCTTGTGGATTGTGGTGTGCTCCATAAATGATCATAGGGGTCATCCTGTGTACGTGTTGTTTCTTTTTCTGCTTGACAGCCTCGCAGAAGCATCTGCTTGAATCCTTGCCCCAAGGGCCAAGGACCTTGCTGGATGCGTCTTGTAATGGAAACTGACCTGGCCATGGGAGGGCTACAATGTTCCCCTCCCCATCCCCATCCTCTACCAGAGCCAATGTTGCAGTGAAGCTTTTCTCCATCCTTTGCCTGAATTGCTTTGCCCTGATCTGCATGTTTGATGTAACAGTGGCTCTCCAGGACAGAAAGATAACCTGCTTGGAGTATGCTGGGGAGAAATTCAAAATCCTGATGGCAACAGGGGGAGATGCTGGTACCTGGGCTGCTGCAACTTAGAAAAGGGCATGTAGGAGAAGGATTGGAGAGTTTAGCGGGTCCTCAGCCATCCTTGGGGCCCTAGGAGGGCTTGCATGAACAAGCCTGTCCCTTGTGATGAACGACTGATTAATCTAAATAAAGGCAATCAGCAGAGACAAAGCTGTCTTTCAGTTTGACCCCCTGCTGTTTGGGATAGAGGTATTTTTTTGGGGTGGGGGAGGAAGTTCCTCTTAAGAAGCCCCATCTTCCGTTCCCCTGGGCTGTGTCTACCACTGAATATATATATACATATATATATTTATTTTTTTTTTCCCCCCTCCACTCCTAAAATTTCAACTGGCCAGTGATTAGCCGCAGCGTGCCCAGCAGTGTTAACTCTATCAGGCAAAGCCTGGCTTTTATTTAGCTGGAGCAGCCAGTGGGCCTTGAAAAGGTCCCTTGCTGCAAAGTGCCTCTCGCTGGAAGTTAAGTGAGCTTTGTGCCAAAGCAGCAAGGACACTTCTCTTGATTTGGATGAGGCAAGAAATGGCCTGAGAGCTTTAGCAGGTCAGGTTGCTCAGTGTGAGGATGGGTTTTTTGCTGAGTTTTTGGGTTGGGTTGTTTTTTTTCTTCCCCCCCCCCCCAACTTCTGTTTCTCTCTCTTTTTGAGCTCAACCTTTCCAGCCTGAGGTCTGAATTACCAGAGAATGAAGGAATAAGCCTTGTTGCTTCTTTTCAGTCGTGCAAACATCCAGCCTGGAGTTCAGGAATAGCTGAAAGCAGCAGGGAGCTGGGATTGTATTCCATGTGTGCACATACCAGGGAGTCCTGTGCTGATGGGGGGGGGACTCAGAATAGTGTCTGCCCAGGTGAGTGCTTGCCAAGGAAGATGAAGGGAAATAACTAACCTGTCTTCTTTGGCAGGGCTTTGAAATGTAGTTTGGCTACTGATTGCCAAGAGACTCCTGGTCCTGTGCCTGATGGCTTGCTCTTGGAAGTTGATGATGGGTTTGGTTTTTTGGGTTGTTTTTGGTTTTCCTGCTGCATTGCTGGTGCTATTATGGGTGTACTTTATAGTATGCTTCCTCCTGCTGCTGCAAAAAGGCGTTTCTTGTGTTCAAAGCTGCACCCCCTAGGTGTGGCGAGGGGGAAGGGGCTGTGCTGGCCTGCTGGAGTCCCGGGCTTTGCTGTAGCCTGAGCCAGAGGGCTTGAGCCATGGCCATCCACCTTGTGGCTGCTATGTGTGCTTATTATTCTGTAAACCAAATGGCCAATATTTAGGTGAACATCTTGGGGCTGTTTTGTTTTTTTTTTTCTTTAGTTCTAATTCACAGATGTCCTCACTTCCCCCCCCCCCTTAAATAAAAATGACAAACCCCAAAATCCACCAGAACCTGAACCCAAGAGAAGCTGTGTGCTTGCATCTGAAGCAGCACAGGCGGCAGTGCCCTAGGATACGTGGGCAGAGGCTGCATGGTGGCACTACAAACTCGCTTGCGAACCTGTCAGAGCCCAAGAAGGTTGGATGCTTCTCTTGCACAGCTTTGATAGTGGTGTTTGGAAGCCCAGCCAGGCTGCTGCCTGGCCTTGGCCAGCAGGAGAGCTTTCCTTCATCCAGGCAGGGCACAAGAAGAAAGCATCTGGCCTCCTGTTTGCCAGCAGGCCTTGGGTCAGGGCTTCAGCATCCTTAATGACTTTGTCCATTGTTGTACGGTTTTTAGGAGTCTAGAGGGAGGTTCCTGCCTGATGAGACCAGGCTGTGCATGCCACTCCTCTGAGTTCACCTTCCCACTCCAGTTAATGCAATAATTCCCACCCATCTTCTTCTTCTCCCCTCGCTTTTTAGTTTTCTTTTAAGCTGAGCTCTGCTGTTGTTGGCTTCTCTTCCACCTTTTCATCCCACTTTAGCATCATCTGCTCTGTGGCCCTGGTGCTCTTTTGCTGCCTTGCCTCCATGTGCTGGGCTCTGTGCTGTTGCAACCCAAGAATCAGGAGAGGTGGGAACCTGTTGGCTTGGTCTGCTTCCCAGTCTGCTTCCTACTTTACGGGCTGCAGTTCCAGTTTAAGTAAGGTTTTGTGATGGAAAATGGTTGCTAGTCACTGTAGGCATCATAGCAACCAGTGCCAGACACCGAGTAGAGCCAGTGATGCCCCACTCAAAGGAAAAGAAAAAAAATCATCAAAATTAGGCATCTCCTCTTCCATCTAATCAAGAAAGATACTGGCTTTGCTATGGAAGGAGGGGTCTGCTGCAGTGCTGGATCCCCCTTCCCAGAGCCCACAGGGTATTATGTCAGTTTTGCATGACTCGGGAGGGTGATGGGGTGCTTATACTTGTAGCACTACATGACTTTCTTTGGGGAAGCTGTGTTTGGGGTGTGCTACAGTGGAATGCTTGCCTGCTGCTCGTGCAGAGCTGGGCAGTTAACCTTGTAAGTATCTTCTATCTTATGGCATATGGTGTATCTCATGGCAGTTGCAATATCCTGTAGCACTGTGTCTAGCTTTGGAGT
>VZTM01026443.1:6365-16687 GCA_013400555.1 Jacana jacana
AAATAAGTACAGTATCTACTCTGGTCTTAGCTCTTTTATTGGGTCCTGGCTTCAATAAAATTATTTTCATGTGATCCGCATTGCTATTTCAAGGGCCTCCGTATGGTGTATTGGTTGATTTATTATTATCTGATTTGCACATTGAAAATGATTACCCTCAGGAGAATTACAATGGGATTTGATTCAGATGTAAATAAATAACAGAAGAGCCCTGAGACCTCAGCACAGTTTGCTTCTCTTCGTGGAGCTTTACAGATTTCTTAACTTGCCAGAAAATCTTTTCCAAACCTAAAGGCATAACTTTACAATGTGTCCCACTTTTTTTATTTATTTTTTTTTTAGTTAAACAGATACATTATTTATATAATGAACAGTTGCTTCAGAACTGTGGTTGTCCTCCTTGTGGTCCCTCCTATCGCAGAGGTAGGCTAGATAAATAGACAAATGCTTCCAATGCTCTTGCTTGATACCGGAAAACAAATTGAAAAGTCTTAGATATTCTAGAGGAAAAGACTTCATAAAGTCTTAGATATTCTAGAGGAAATTTCTTGCTATGTATAAAAATGCCCTGGTTCTGCAAGTATGTGCACATGTAAATATTTTTTTCTGAAAATTTTCAACACTAAAATAAAAAAATAAACACACAGAAAAAGCTCAAATGCCTTAAAGATAAAACCTGTAACTTCCAGTTTTCAGACACTTGGTGCTCTGAGGGAAATCCCAAATCGAGGCTCAGGCACATTAGAGCAGAAATAAAATAATAAAAACCTTGCAGGTGCTGGCCCAAGAACTGCAGAACTAGGTAGAAGGAAGCCTGAGATCCTGAACTTCTCTAGAAATTAGGAGAGACTGAGACTGCCAGGGCGTTCTTCTGACCATCAGAATTTAACAACTGTTTCCTAAAGAAGGTTATCTACAAATGTATCCTTGAAAAAATCAAACAAAAAAAGAAAAAAGTATTTATGATTATTGTTTATACAAAAGCTTGTCAATCATAAAGTAGATCACTTTAACACAGTTCAAAGAATTGTAATTCCAACTGAGGGGCAACAACTTTTTAAAGTAGCTTTAGACTGAGACTGAGCACATTTGATGACTGTATCATTCATTATTTTGTATTTATTTATATACCAGTGTATAATTTTTATACTTCTCCTTAGGTGTAATTTTTTTTTCCTCAGCTTTACAGTTTCAGCTCTAATGACAGAGGATATCCATCCTACATACAGTGAAAATAATCACAATGGATTAATACAATTCTAACTGACTAAAATATGCACTAATTCACTGTTTTTTACCATCAATTACTTGGAGATGTCCTTTATGCTAATGAACACACAGGGACTGTCTTTTAACACTAAGGATGACTAAACATACCTGTTCTTTCTTTTCAATTTCCTATTTCCCTTTTGGAGTTCTGGGGAGATCTTCAAAAGTACTATGGACCCCTTATGTCTTTTAGACATTCACGGTATGACTGTGTAAGAACTGAGAAGTCTTAGCTATTCTAGAGGAAATGTCTGTTTTTTTCAGGATGGGATTATGAAAGAGATTTACAGAGATTCTGAGTCTTACTGCATTAATCAAGAAGGTAGCAGTCTTAAATGTAGATCTGGGTGGTTACCATCCCATTTTCTCCCATTTTGTGGTATACTCCTGTCTTTTACTAATGCCATCATGCTTTCTTTGTTTGTTTTTTTATTTGGGTTTTGGTTTGGTTTGGGGGGGTTTGTCTGTTTGGTTTTTTTGTGTTGTTTTTTGTTATTTTTTGGAGGGATGAGGGGTTGGGGCTGGATCTCCGAAATTATACAAGTTGCAAAAAGTTTTCATCAGTGATAATTTCCTCTTATTGGCAGCTCCTCTGGTGGCATACATCCTCTGACTTTCTCCAAGCAAGTCCTGAGATAGTTCTCTCCTTTTTGCTTTCCTACATTTCTCAAAGCTAGAATCAAGGTAGCCTAAAAAAAGTTAGAAGGTGTTGGAAAAGGTAACTAAGGCAATGATAGAGAATACCAATAGAAATGCGGAGTTTGGAAAGCATGTTTTTTGCTGATTGACATTTTTTTGTGTAAGTGCCAGCGTGCAGTGCAGCCGAAGTCTCTCTGACAGGCACTGTCCCACAGGGTCTGAGAGGTATGGGCCAAAATGGTGGTCAGTGACAGGGACCACTGACAGTCACCAGGACTTTTGGGGAGCAGCAAGCCAGGGCTGGGGCACAGATTGGGTGTTTTATCACAAGCAGCTGGAGAAAGGGCTGGAGACAGTCTGGGGCCAAGGGTCTGCCCAGGAGTTAAGATCCCTGTAGAGTCAGGACCAGACATGGGGCTGGGCACAGGTACCCCTGCAGCTTCAGTGGGGCCAGGATGGAGCAACATCGAGCCAAAATGGAGCACAGAGACCCTAAGTGGGGGATCTCAGGTCAGGCCCATCAGGGCCAGTAGGTCTAATAGTGCTCTCAGGGCCCTAGCAATAAGATTGAATCTTTATAAGAAACAGGAGGATGAAAAAGCAAAAGTTTTACGTTCTTGGTGAAAGAAACTTGGGAGCAGCATTTAAATATGACTGTGTTGTAAAAAAGATTTTGTTCCTCCTAAGCAATGGCAATGCTGCAGTGAAGCAATACAGGGTGAAAGAGCATAATTTATAGATACAGGTGAGGAAGTTGGAAAGGCCAACTCTCTGCACAACTGCCATTAGCTTTTCTAAAATTTTGGGATTATTTTTCATGGTAATTCCATCTCATGAGCTAGAGATCATCATGGTTTAAGTTACATTAAGTTTAAGTTTAAATTTTATCGTTTTATTTTTAAATATCAGCCTTACCTTAAGTGATTTTTCATCATACTGGAGGTTTCATGGTTATCTACTCAAACGTCATTGTTAAAATCCTTTTGAGCCCAGATTTTTAAGACAAATGGAGAGAAAAGAGATCTTTGATTTGTCACTCAAGGTATGTGACTCATAGTGCAGTTAATGTCCAAAATAATATTTTTTTTTCTTCTTGCCTTGATTACACCGTTATTATCAATGCCACATACAGTTCACAGTGTTACAAATCTTTTTCTGCAATGAGAATCAGACATACTTAAAGAAACTTGTTAAGAAAGGAAATGAGAAATAAAATAATTTCATGAGGAAATTTGCATGCTGCAAAAATGTGGAAGTAGTTAAGTGGTATGAGAAAAAAGTAGAAGGACAAGGAAAAAGAGAGTCAGGGAAATAGAAAGTAAATATGAATGATAAAGGAAAAAAAATGTAAGGGAGAAAAATAACAAGAACAGGAAGCAATAGAGAAAATAATGATAATGGATGAAATTAATGAAGATAATAAATTTGTTGTGTCCTTATATTATTCATATCATAGCTCATGTACCCCCAACTCAGCTCCCAGTTATGTCTCCTATGATATGTATCAAATTTTTATCCCAGCATTGATCAAGAGACAGAGTACCCATCCAGGAGCCACCAGGAACTAAGACATGATGTGACATCACACACAGTTATAATACACTGTATAAAAGTACTTAACGCTTTTACATACTCTTAGTTGCCTTTACATATAGACTGAAGATGAGGTGAAGAATTTGTAACAATATGGCACCGTCAGCCTTTTACTAGAGAGTTAATTTTTTACTGTAATGATAAGGAAATTCTAAGTAGGAGACACAAAGATTGAATATACAGATGTGATTATTGTCACAAACAACATTGTTTTGCTGACTGATAAACTTAATCATAAAATAAAGAAAATGAGAAGACTAAAGAGCAAACAAAAGATAAGAAAAGAAGTAACAAGCTGGGAATGATAGAAGATAAGTTAGAAAAATGGGTCTAGAATTTAAGGCAGTTTAAGCCTTTATGTATCACCAAAAAACAAATACAAATTCAGATGACATAACATTTTGGGTCGAGATGACCCTGAAAATTTTGTATAAATGGAATGGATTCAGCCTTAGAGATTTCACAACTCACCTGCAAAACATTTGTTCTAGGAGGAGGACAACATGCCTTGCAACAAGCACTCTGAGTTTGGTAGAGGAGATAGTTGAACCATCATTTACCACTGCCTGGGTGGGTGGGTTAGGCAATGGGCTTTCAGACATGAGGGAGTAAGTAACTTCTTCATCTCCCTCCTTTTTTCTAGCTCTGCTTTTGAAAGCACTATTGGCTCTATTCCTAGAATTAAATAAACAATGGGAGAATCCCACTGCAAGATCAGGTAGGGGTCAGAGGGTTTGAGGACTATGCCAAGAGCCAAGTCGCCATATACACTGCCACTAGGAGAAATGTAGTTTCCTACAGACTTTGAATGCTTTCCTGGTTAGCTGAGGGTGGAAAAGAGTTCTGAAATTGTCCAGAGGTCCATGAAGGTCAAATATTGCCTTACCATGATCAATAGTTATCTAAACCCTTTCATGAATTTAATCCCTTATTCCTTCAGTTCTCCTTTGGCAACCTCTGCTTCTCTCTAAGTATGCAAAATGGGTCTCAGGTATCACCTGACACTTACAGGCAGTATCAGAAGCAAACTCTTACAGTAAACCAATGTTTGGATACTGTGGCTAAGATAGTAGGAGGGAAATTATTTACACTGAAAGCTTTGCTACAGATGAAGCAGAAGGAAGATAAGGGAGCAATTAAAATATTTTAGATTCTTTGAAGTTTCAGATTCTCCAAATCCTCCAAGGTCAGTAAAGAGATGACCTAGATTAACTTCAACAGATGTCTTCCAATTCAGTAATTGTAAAAAGTTTACAAACACATTTTTAAGCACAATTCTCTGAAAGGAACAAAATAGGGAGTGCTGATGGACAATGAGAACTGAATATGAAAAGGTAAATATTCCAATCATGTTAACAACTGTATAGTAATAGAATAGGAACCAGGCTGGTGTTAGGTAGCTTTTTGGATGTAACTAGCCTGCACAGTACACGTTCATGCAGAAATACTTGAGCTACTATGACCACGACATCATTTTAAGCATTAAACATGCCTGCATTGTGTCAATTTTTGTATTTATCTTTCCTATAGAGATGGGTGTTATAAAGTACTGAACATCTTGTATCTTGTAAAATCACCAATTCAGTTCAAAAGAAATCCCTCCTGACTCACCGACGTTCAGAGCACAATAAAGGTAAAGACCAAAGGCTTCAGTCTTTACATAGAAATGAAGCTACTAAGAAGTATAGATAGCATGGTCAGCACTGCTAGGAAATAGAGAGCAAAATAAAACATAATGTGTGTACTGACAAGGCCTTGCTGGTTTTGGGTTAATGTTTACAGACATCCTCTTAAAGACACCTAAATTTTATGGCAAACAATGAGGTATTAGCTAATACAGTTTCTTCATGCCTGAAGTATTTATCCTTCAACACTTCTCAAATTACTTCTGCAAAATAATTACTGTAAACTTTGCTTATGGATATTGCACTGTGTTCTTGTGAATGAAATGTCATCATTTATATGAAGGGGGTAGAAAGCCTGGAAGACAATGACAGTGCTAGAGAAAAGTTGTTAATTTCTTTTACAGTAAAAGCTATCTGTTACAACCGTTTGGATTAAATCCCATCAACCTTGCATATCCTGACTCAAGTTTGCTCAAATACAAAATAACTCACCTCTACTTAAAGAAAAACAAACAGGAGATAACGCATCTGACTGACTATCACCTCTGAGATGACATCACTGGTTTAATTGTCCAGCAAAAATTACTCAGAAGCCTAAGTTACTGACAGGGTGCATACCTAGAGGTAATATTACAACAAGACAACCCTATGATTAGGGGAGTCAATGAGGAGAATGTTAAATCAAATGGAAGATACTGTCTAAATTTGTAACTCTAGAAAAATTAAATAGTTTAAAACATGATATTTAGATCATTATTCTATGTCTTCCCCTCAGAGGTTTCTTCATGTTAATTAACTTGAAAAAATAAATTTAACCATCTTTTTTTCACTTCAGGCTACAGACAAAGTGAATTCACATCTCTAGATAACAAGATTAAAATATGGAAATTCTGATTTGAAAATTTCTGGAAATCTTGATCAATATAGCAAAACAGTGCTGAGATCAAAAATTGCTTTCCTCATGCATCCAAATCATTCCTATAGTTAGAAACATTTCTACAGTCTTACACATCATTTCAGAACCAATCTTGCAAGACCAAGCCTGGAGCAACATTGAAGAGTATGGGCTAAGATGTTAAGAACTAGACCTGTCACCATTTGAGTTTCTAATCCTTCAGCTGTGCGTGTTCCTCAGGGCTCAGTATTGGGGCCTTTCCTTTTTAGTATCTACATTGACGATGCCGATAGGGATATAGAAAGCACTATTAGTAAGTTTGCGGATGACACCAAGTTGGGTGGGAGTGTTGATCTGGTTGAGGGCAGGGATGCTCTACAGAGGGACTTGGATGGACTGGATAGATGGGCCAATGTTAATGGCATGGCCTTCAACGAGGCCAAGTGCCAGGTCCTGCACTTGGGCCACAACAACCCCATGCATCCCTACAGGCTTGGGGAAGTGTGGCTGGAGAGCTGCCTGGCAGAAAAGGACCTGGGGGTGCTAGTCGACAGGCAGCTGAACATGAGCCAGCAGTGTGCCCAGGTGGCCAAGAAGGCCAATGGCATCCTGGCTACATAAAGAATAGTGTGACCAGCAGAAGTAGGGAGGTGATTGTCCCCCTGTATTCAGCACTGGTGAGGCCACACCTTGAGTATTGTGTCCAATTCTGGGCACCTCAGCACAAGAGAGATATCGAGGTGCTGGAGCGAGTACAGAGGAGGGCAACAAAGCTGGTGAGATGCCTGGAAAACAAGGCTTATGAGGATCGATTGAGGGAGTTGGGATTGTTTAGTCTGAGGAAGAGGAGGCTGAGGGGAGACCTCATCACTCTCTACAGCTGCTTGAAAGGGCATTGTAGAGAGGTTGGTGCTGGTCTCTTCTCATGGGCAGTTAGCGATAGAACAAGAGGGACTGGCTGCAAGCTGCAGCAGGGTAGGTTTAGGCTGGGCATTAGGAAAAAGTTTTTCACAGAAAGAGTGGTCAGTCAGTGGAATGGGCTGCCCAGGGAGGTGGTGGAGTCACCATCCCTGACTGTGTTTAAGAGTAGATTAGATGTGGTGTTGAGGGGCTATGGTGTGGGGGAGAACTTGTAGAGTAGGGCTGATGGTTGGACTTGATGATCCCAGGGGTCTCTTCCAACCTAAATGATTCTATGATTCTATTCTACTAACTCCAGCAGACCTCTGTGTGGGTGCAGGGATGTGCTAATGTAGCCCACTGAATATTCAGATTCTACATTTTACTACTTCTCAACACAGTTTTCACTTAAACTGTGACTGGACATGTGCAAAGCATTTGATACTGTCCCATATGACAACCTGGTCTCAAAACTGGAGACACATGGATCTGATGGATGGATCACTTGGTGGATAAGGAACTGACTGGATGGCCTCATTCAAAGGGTTGTCATCGATGGCTCAAAAGTCCAAGTGGAAACCAGTTACAAGTTGCGTCCCTCAGGAGTCGGTACTGGGACCAGTGTTTAACATCTTTGTCAGAGACATGGACAGTGGGATAGAGTGCACGCTTAGCAAGTTTGCCAATGAACCCAAGCTGTGTGGTGTGGTAGACACACTGGAGGGAAGGGATGCCATCCAAAGGGACCTGGACAGGCTTGAAAGGTAAGCCCTTGTGAACCTCATGAAGTTTAACCAGGCCAAGTGCAATGTGCTGTACCTGGGTCATGGCAATCCCAAGCACAAATACAGTCTGGACAGAGAATGGATTGAAAGAGGCCCTGAGGAGAAGGACTTGGGGATGCTGGTGGATGAGAAACTCAACATGAGCCAGCAAAATACACTTGCAGCCTAGGAAGCCAATTGCATCCTGGGCTGCATCAAGTGTGGCCAGCAGGTCAAGGAAATTGATTCTGCCCTTCTACTTCACTCTCTCGAGACCCCACCTGGAGTACTGTGTCCAACTCTGGAGTCTTCAGCACAGGAAGGACATGGACCTGTTGGAATGGGTCCAGTGGAGGACCATGAAGATGATCGGAGGGCCGGAGCAACTCTCCTATGAAAACAGGCTGAGGGAGTTGGGGTTGTTCAGCCTGGAGAAGAGGAGCTTCCAAGGAGACTTTATAAAGGCCTTCCAGTATCTGAAGGAGGCCTAAAAGAGAAATGGGGAAGGACTCTTTATCAGAAAGTGAGGTGATAGAATGAGGGTAATGGTTTAAAACTGAAAGAGGAGAGATACTAGAAAGAAAATCATTCCTTTGAGGGTGGTGAGACACTGGAACAGATTGCTCCAAGAATTTGTGCATGTTCCATCCCTGGAAGTGGTCAAGGCCAGGCTGGATGGGACTTCGAGCAATCTGCTCTGGTGGGAGGTGTCCCTGCCCATGGTAGTGGTGTTGGAACTTTACAGTCTTTAAGGTCCCTTCCAACACACTAAGGTTCCAAGTTTCTATGATTTCAGAATTTCTTTTTGCCCTGAGAGAAAAAAAGAACATTTTGTAAGAATTAGAACCTGCTCATAATATTTATGCCATTTAAATCTGAATTTCTAAAAGCTCATTAGAAAACGAGTCACATTGCTTTGTACTGTGCAGAAAAACACAAGACCAGATGATATACAGTACTTTCGCACTGTGTGCATTTTTTATATTGTTCAAAGAACTTTGAGGTTTTGTTTGGCAAATTAAATAAATGGCCAGAAATCTTAAATAACGCTGTTCTAGTGGACTTTGGGACACTTCAATCATGTATAAAATTAACAACATCTAATTTTTCACTACAGAAGTACACTCTCTATTTTATTCTTCTCTTTCAAAACCACCTAGCCTGTAGAACATTAAGTGTTGAGCTTTTTTTATACCACTATATAAATCACTAAATTGAAAAAATGTTGTATTAAGCAGATAGTGTTACTGTCTTGGGAGATTGTGAGAGAATAATTTTCTCCTTCTATTACAGAAACACTGGATCTGTTGCAGTGACCCTCGATACATAAGGAAAGATCCTGTTTATTTTCAGAAAACCAGTTATTAAACTTTTAGCAATGTTACCGTACAGAACTTCACTGAATTATACTTAAACTATTTATGATCTGTAGTATTTGGGAAATCATGGAGTAAGTTCTTATTCCCTGTGTGCAAGGGCAAAAAAAATCTGATTGTGACTGGAATAAATAATGAATTTATTTGAGGATTAAATAATTAATTTATTTGAACTGTTCCCCTCTCTCACTGATGATGAAGTGTGGTATTAGCTGGGTATTAAGCGTTAGATATAGGAGGCAAATTAAGGCAGTAGTGTCCTCCATGTTGTTCATAAAGATTATACTTAAGTTACAGAAACAATAAAACCGAATCCCAGTACATTCTCATGTTTGCAACAAATGAATAGTCATGATTAATTCAATAGATCTACTTCCATGGTTAAAGCACACAAATAGAATGATGTGCAAATGAAAAGTCCATCTACTTTTCTCTGTTTTCACTGCTGAAGCAATTTTACCCTTGGTATGACATTTGTGTTTAGACAAACCGTGCAGCACTAACAATTGCCTTTCCATATTGTCTCAATAGGTTTCTTACTGAAGGAAGAGTGGCTGCATCAATGTGTAAACCTGTCAATGAACCCAGGCCCTGCTGGACAGCTCCAAATTAATCATACATAATCATTACAAAACCAGCATTTCCTTTCTTTTCCAGATGACAGTGATTAGAGTCAGCCATGGAAAAGTTTCTCCAGATGAGGTGCCTGAAGGAGAGCACTAATCTAACTCTTCTGAAAGAGCAATGCTTTCCTTTCCCAAAGGCTACAGAATACCATAAAAGAATGTTCTCCTTGGCTTCCCCCCATTTTCCCCCTTCAACATAGACTTCTCAATTTATTGAACAGCTTCAGAGCCTGAACTGCAGAATTTAACTCCTGCATATCTGAGGTGAAGGGGATTCAACCTGATTAGCCTGACTTTCCTTCAAGTCTCTTTGTTCTTTTCCATCTTACATTGAAAAGGAAAAGAAAGGAACAGAAGTGGGGGAGGGGAAAGCACACAAGCAGCCATGAATGGATAATCTACTTCTTCAAAATTGCCCATTGTCTAAGGTACTTAACCCATGAAGTGACACAGAATAAGACAAGAGGGAAAGACTTTTCAGGAGGGATAACCTACAATGTGGTTAATGAAGGCCAAGAGGTTGTGCTAAGCTTACTGGTGGTCCTTTAGTTATGAATGACAGAAAAATGGGATAAATGCTTAGAGTAAATCTAAAAAAAAAAAAAAAAAAAAAAAAAAAAAAATGGTTTTATTTT
>VZTM01026447.1:249-23487 GCA_013400555.1 Jacana jacana
CCTATGGCTATTACTTGTATCATGTTGGCATCTGGAAGTATTAAGATCATTAGAAACAGCAAGAGATCAAGGAAGTTTTAAGGATCCAAATAGATGGCAGAGAAAAAAGGAAAATGTTTTTATGCCACTTTTAAAGATGGGAAGCAGCATTGGAGAGAAATTAAATTAATTCCCTAGTGTACACATGGAATTTCTGGCAAAGATGAGAATTGAAATTAGAAGTCCTCTTCTTAAGTTCATTCTTTTAAAAAAATAGAATAAATGAACCCTAAATTTCCTGATTTTTCTTACCCAGCTATCTTACCTATAAAATCAATTGAGGATATTTTTAAGATAGGCTTGTAAAATTAAATTTACTGATAAATGATATTGAGCCACCCTCCTCTGTAGGCCAAGGAGGAGACTTAAATTCTGCTATAAAAAAGCAAGGGTGGGGTTGGACTGGGGAAAAGAAAAAATGGAAAATAAAAATTTACATTCATTTTTAATTTTTGGGAGTTATAATTGACTTTTGCACGTGTTGTGCCCAGCCCAACAGGTCTCTCTGGCTTAAGTAGCAAGTAGTGGTAAAGGAGTTTGTTTGGTGATTGTGCAATTTTACCAAGCCTAAAAGGGAGCCCCAGATGACTGAGGACCCACTGTAAGATATCAAGTTTTATCCAGTTATGGGAGGTGAATGGCCACACACTCGTAGCCTGCCTGCCTGCGATGATGAATGGAGAAAAACTGAGCCCTAAGTCTTCCCACTGAAATACCTCATTTACTTGTGCAAAATGGGTAATTGGGCTCACAGCTGGACAGATGCTTAATTTTGAAGATCGGTTTTCAAAAACTCTGAGATACCCAAATGCCGAATTATCACTTGCCGCTGATTCCAATCACAAAACTGTAGGTGCAGATAGAAGAGGCTGTGCCTATGGCTCTTAGCCTACGAGTGTTTGATTTGGAACAACATTTTTGTTTGGCTTAAAAAGCTAACTTTCCCAGTAATTAAACAGACCAGCGAAGATTCTGAAATTGTAGCAAAATGTGGAAGTGTCACAAAATGATTGGTTAAAAGCCCACCTTTATAAACCCCCCAAATCCTACAAACGCAATTAACAGTGATTAATTAATTATTAACCATTCAGTTCTTCCTCTGAGGAAGGGTAACAAAAGCAAACTTGGTGGAAAGAAAAAATGTTTTTCAGAAACCTGCTGCTGATAATTAGTAAATTGTTACCAACTCCATCAAGAGAAGATGATGCTCTTCGAGATCCCTATTGAGAGATATCATTAAACAACAGACCTAAAGTGCTTGCTGAAAGAGAAAGATGCTTCTGCCTAAGAGGAAGATGCTTTTGCCTAAGCCATCCATGCACTGCAATCATGAAGTTGCCCACCTGTCAAGGACCATCATTCAGAATTATCACTATTAACAAAGCCATAACTTCTGCATGGGCGTTCCAAACACCACTAAGGAAGCACTTTAAAAATAAAAAATAAAAAGAAAAGAAGGTTTGAGCTCTTTGTTCATCATCTCAACACCTTTTCCCTTGGCTTTTTCTCAGAAAAGCTCACAGGCTGGTGTGAAATGTGGCTGAATAAGCTCCCAGAAAGAACTTCAGAGGAGGATTTCCAGTGGAGATGCTGATTGTAGAATCACATCTTTGGCCCATGAGGGCACTGAGACGGGTAAATGCCCAGTGCTTCTGAACACCTCAGTTTCTTCTTCAGAAATAAAATAGAAGGGCAGTGCTGAAAGTCGTGATGGAAACACCACTTTCTACAGGTCGGGCCCTTCTGTCTGCCAAATCTGAGAGCAGTGTGCTTCTAAGGGTTCATTTCTGACTGTGATTTCAGAGATGCTGACCTCAGAGCCATCCTTGATGGAAGCTATGAGAAGCTTCCACTGCATTGCCTAACCCCACACTGTCACCATAGGCTGTATTTTTCATGTATTCTGTAAAGCATGGACCAAACCAGAGATGCTGCTGTGCAGGCACAGTGCAGGACCCTTCCTCCTTCCAGGTACAAGTATTCATGGAAAGAAATGCAAGGATTTAGGGTCCCTGTGGTACCCACCATTGCCTGGCATGGCTGTGCCACCAGGCAGTTCCCTGCAAATGTGATTATCCAGCTTTATAGCCCAAACAGTTTGGCTCCTTTTGTGCCCATGGCTCCCCACATCAGTTGTCACTACTCTCATAGATGATAGGGAGGACAATATCTACTTTTCTGTCTTGTGCTGCTGCTGAAACAATAGGGAGCTCTTGTTTCAGTAATTACTGTGACTTCCAGAAGCTGTAACACACTGTCCTGCTGACCCCTCCTGTGCAAGTCAGTGCTGCCTGCCAGGGGCGATGCTTACCGAGTTATTTATTGTCTTTCCACGGGTCTGTGAATCCACAGTGAAGTCAATTATATGGCCTCCTGCTCACCTCGTGCAATGCTCTGCACTTCTGGGCATGGCTCCTTCCAGCTGTGGAGCAACCTACTGGAGGTAGCCGTGGCTGCTGGGATTGATTACTGCCGCGTATTTTGCTCTTGCTGAACTTAAAATCTTTGAGAGTGGGAGCTTCAGTGTGGTGCTGCCACTTCCTACGGGACACCCAGAGTGCCTGTAAGGTTGTATATCATGTCTCCCACCACCCAGCATTTTTCTCCCCTTCCCCATGGAGCACTGGAGAAACCTGGAGGAACAACCCTCCAAAACATCTGCCCATCTAAGCCTACCCTCGCGGAGCAGGATTTGCTCATCAGAGGACGAGCTGCATCCCCAGCCACTGTAGATTTTGCAAGGAGCTTTTTTTCTGCTCTGCTGGAGTGGCTTCCTGACTTGTTTCCCCACGGGGGCACTAACAGGGGCCCCTTGCTCCCCCTGGCACCTTCTCGGTGCCAGTTTTCTACAATCCGGGAACTGTCTCCGTGGTTGATTTCCTAGGAATACAGCTATTTGAATTGGTTATGTAAAGAGGGGGTGGGGGAGAAAGAAAGATAAAAAAAAAAAAAAGAAAAAGAAAGGAAAGATTTTCTTCTTCCTCTGAATTATTCTCCTCCCAGCCCCTAGTGTGAACTCAAGTTTCTTGCATGCTACACTTCTGAGATTCACTCCTGCAGTCATAACATACATGTTCAGCAGCCCCCCAGCAACAGCTTCAAAAATGTGAGTTTCCTGGGTTCTGGTATTGCCTTCCAGGCACAGATGACCTTTGCAGCATTGCCTTCTGCCTCAGCCAGCCACAAGTGGGAGGTTTCTGTGAGTCCACCCCAGTGCTGGGGTATAACTGGCCATGGCCGCTGCTCGGTGTCTCCCACTGATGCAGAAGGAGTGGTTTTGGGGTGGGGGGGTTCTGCTAGTCCAGCACAAACAAGTTTAGTCCCTTGTGCAGACCCTGTAAATCCTGCAGCTCGTGGTAGTAATCAGACAGAAATGACAGACACTGCCAGTTTGTTTGGTCGGGTGTTCGCTTGAGCACCGAAGTTAAAAATAATTAAATAAATCGAGGTGGGAGGAAAACCAGCAGCTATTTCATAAATGGGATTTCTGTGAATTAAGAAACTTTGTAAACCAAACACTGAGGCAATAAAACAATTGGTATTAGAGGAACCTTATTTTACAGAGCTGCTTGTGTATACTCTGTTGCCTTTTCTCCTCACACACACTGCCTCGCTCAAGTCACGCAGTTAGCTTATGAAATGTGAACTCTGGAAGCCCAAACCTGTTAAAAATGCTTGCCATTGCCAAACAAAGCAGAAATCTTTCCACTTTGGAATGAGCAACTTTCTGTGATCAACTGAATCTGTTCTCTGATGAAAATAAATGTAGAATTCAGATCAATGAAGCGTGTGTGCGAAAAGGAAAGAAAGAGAGAGTGGGCGACTGGAAGTGAGAAGTGGAAGGAGCTGGGTATCCTTCAGTTTCCATATCTGCACGTTATACCTAATAAAAAAAATATATATAAAATAATAGCTTGTAGTATTTCCAGCAGAAATGGGAAGCTGTGACTGTACAGTCTGCAGCGAGCTTGATCATACGAACCAAATGGAATGTCCTGTAGGTTTTCTATAGATCTGCTCTGTGCACACTTTCAAATAACCTTTAACAAAGGCAATGAATCGCTGCTGCCATTGTAAAAACCTCAGTGTGCTGTACTAACGTGGTACTAATGAAAAGTATCTTAAAGAACAGAAGTTCAGATTACAGGAACTTCAGTAAATAAATCTGCTCCTTCACCTGTATCATTTTACCGGGATATTTTTCTCATTGATTTTTAAAGAGAAGCAGGTGTGGGGTGGTAGTGACTAATTCACGCTGCAAAACCCCAAAGTTGTGTGGCTTGCTGCTTCTGTGATCTCTCTTCCCCACCCTCTGAGCTCTGCCATATTTTGGCAACGATTCAGCTCCTATATGAGATAGCCAATATAGGTTCCTATATTAGATAGATGATTAAGTAAGGTGAGAAGACAAAAAAGCAGGGACACTAACTCCCCGCAGAGCTCCATTACTGAACTGTTCCCAGGAACTCCATTAGCTTGGGAAGAAAAGAGGGAAAAAATGTAATGATCCAGACAGGCTGCTAAACACACAGTACATGGGGCAGCTGATAAGTACTACCTGCAAAGGGTGTCCGCTCAACCCACGCGACTCATTGCTGCATTATGTTCTGCCCATGAGGTCCTTTCTCCCTGCTAATTCTCACCTGTAGCAGTGAGAAATTTGCCCCGGGTGTAGCTCAAGAAGTGATTAGTCTGGTTTCAGGTCATGGCATGCTTGCTCCAGCTTCATCCAGCTGGGATGCAAGGTGGCACCCTGCTGGGAAATTATTAGGGGCCCGAGTAAGCTCACAGGTAGATTGTGCTTACCATGTCCTTGTCATGAATTAGCTGCTGTGGTCCAGGCAGAAGTACACGACGCAGGACTTCTTTAATGGCATATATATATAAAGAATTGGGTTTTTTTATAATTTTTTCTTGCCCTGGGGCAGAAGGAAGATTGACATCCCATTAACCTGAGATTATTAATACATGACCCGCAATCCCAATGGAGTCCTTTACTCATCCACTTTTTCTTTAAGATTAAGCAGCCAGTTTCTGGCCATTGGCTCCCAGGACCTTGTCTGAGGAAGGAGTCTGAGGAAGGACAAGAGAAGTTGCAGAGACTACAATGCTCTGAGCAAACAAGTGAGACATTTCCCATCTAGATCACATTCAGTGCTTGTGGCTCAGGCTCTCCAGAGTGCTTGCTGTGGACCTCACTTGGCACTGGGTAGGATTCCCATAGATTTTGCATGGTTTCTAGCAATGGTTGTCGTGAAACCCATGTCTCACGTGCCCTCCTGCAAGCAGGAATTCAGCATGACTTTTCCCAGCTGGAATTCTTCCCAGGTGAAAGTCAACTGCATCCTGGGCTGCATCAAAAGAAGTGTGGCCACCAGGTTGTAGGAGGTGATTTTGTTCCTCTGCTTTGGTGAGAACCCACGTGAGGTACTGCATCCAACTCTAGAGTCCTCAGCATAGGAAGGACATGGAACTGTTGGAATGCATCCAGCAAAGGGCCATGAAGATGATCAGAGGGATGGAGCCTCTCTTCTATGAAAGACAGGTTGAGGGAGGTGAGATTGTTCAACCTGGAGAAGAGGTGGCTCTGGGGAGACCTTAAAGCAGCCTTCCATTGTCTGAAGGGAGCTACAAGAGAGCTGGAGAGGGACTCTTTGTCAGAGAGTGTAGCAACAGGACAAGGGGTAACAGCTCTAAATTGGAAGAGGGGAGATTTAGATTAGATAACAGAAAGAAATTCTTTGGTGTGAGGGTGGTGAGACAGTGGAACAGGCTGCCCAGAGAAGTTGTCAAAGCCCTATCCCTGGAAGTGTTGAAGGCCAGGCTGGATGGGGCTTGGAGCAACCTGGTCTGGTGGGAGGTGTCCTTGCCTAGGGCAGGGGGTTTGGAACTGGATGATCTTTAAGGTCCCTTCCAACTCTAACTGTCCTGTGATTCTGTGAATTGGTGGTTGCATCCCTGCTCTGGAGCCTGACTTCCTCTTTACAGAACCAGATAAAATGCTGTCAGTACGACTGCCTCTCTCATACACATCTCCTTAAACGCTTGTGGCTTTTCCTCTCTTCCCTTCAACCTTTTCTTTTTCCCGAGAAGATATTTCATCTTCCCACACCCATGCTGGCAACGCTAGTAACTCTGAAGGGGACACTGCCTTTTATATTTCAGAAGCTTTCACACTGTGCAGATATTGAAGAGTCCCGAAACTATTAAAGTTATATATAAGGGAAATTCTGGTAACATTATTAATGCCTGTCATTTTAAAGATAAAAGCATTTCCTCAGTCTCCTTGTGATCTGATGGATTTACTGGCATGTAAAATTAGTACCTTTCAGTCTTTGAAACCAAGTTACGTCTTAGTGACCTGATTCTCCCCAGATCAACAGACAGCCCCATGCAGGTGTGAATGCTTGGCAGGGTCCCGATTCTGCCTCCCCAGTACTCAGTGCCCCTTGCACGTGCGGAGAGGTGAAAAACAGAAGAGTCTTGAGAATAATGGCTGCATTTTCAGTGTGATATAAGCAAGATGTAAATTGCCACCCTCAAACCTTAAGCATTCACACAACTTGTGTTACAAATGATATGGTATCTTGCCCATGCTTCTTTTTTTCTCTCTGGGTTGTGTATTGTAAGCACTGAGTATATCTGAATGTCCCCGTCTAATTATGGGCAAGATACCCACTATTACTGAAAGTGTTACCATGAGGAAGCCATTATTAATACATAATATGATTGTACTATCACTACTATTATGATTCTTTTATTTTTCAACTCCTATTTTCAATGGCTTTCATCGTAACAATTACCTTTGGGGCTAAAATTTGACAAGTGTTCTTCTAAGACCAGAGCAAACAAAAACATAAACAACTGACAACTGAATAGAATCCACACAGTCATTTCAGAACAATAAGACTGGGAAAATATTATGGTTTTTTACCAACTAAGTGTATAATTTTTTTCTTTTTTTTTTTTTTCCCCTCCCATTACAGACTCTCAAAGAGAGTTTGAATGTAAAGCTCTAAACTTGGCTTGTACACAGTTTTCAATGAAGATCACATGCTTTTGTAAGTTTGGAAAAAAATGGTTAAGCAGCACATTGCATGCACAGTATATATTATTTTTCCATGCAGCTTCATCCAGCTCAATCCTATGGGACACAGAGGCTGCCTGAGAAACGGGCAATGCCGTCGATTCCCAATGAAACCACTACGAGCGGAGAACTTCTAAGCCCCTGGAGACACAGACGCGCAAACTTCATGTCCCTCCCACCTTTATGATGGTTGCAAAGCATTAAGCCTGTCTGCCATGTGAAAACTGCAGCTTCTCTTCAGCCGAATTCACAGAAACCTATTTTGGCTGCCTCTAATAATCCGGAGTATGGCCTTAACTTGGCGATTCCCAAGCTATTTTCTCCAGCTCTTTCTTCCTCCATGAACTCTGTCCCTCTCTCTAATTAGCTCAGACCAGACCCATGGTGTCCTGATTATTCTGCTTCCAGCCTGGGAGCCAGCTCACGTCCTCCCCTCGCTGCTGTCCTAAGACGATCCTATAGCCCCCTGCACTCCCACCACGGTGGGGACATGCCCTACAGCTTGGGAATAGCTGCCATAATTAAACCGTTTCAAATCAAGGAGCCTGCAGGGTTTGATTTATGGGGAAAAGCCATAAACTATATATAGCTTCACTAAACGATGAATAAGTTGGGATTAATAGTTTTACAGAAGTAGATGGCATGCATGTTCACCAGAACAGAGAAAATTATTAAAGAGGAGTGTGGAGTGAGAAGTGAGGAGGTGAAGCTAAACTCAACAATTTCCCTTACCATGCCCCCTGATCTCCCTAGGCAAGAAATCTTTGTCCATTCTTTCCCTTGTGCCTTGGCCCCTACCTTCCTTTTCCATGTTTTCCTATGTTTCCCCATGCCCTCACCACCTCTCCTCTTTGCTCCATCGCCTGTTTTCCTCCCCACGCTGCCTCCAGCAGTGGTAAGGATGCTCTAGCCGAGTGGTGCAGGCAGAGATGCAAGTGAGTCTGGTGGTCCTGCCTGCTTCCTGTGATGCTAGAGTGCCTCTTCAGGCTCTCTTGTAAGCTGGCAGCCATCCTAGTGCTGGCTTCTCGATGGTCATTACGAGATGGCAAACCTGCAGTGCTCTGGTGATAGATCTAACAGGCTGGAGATCGCTTGAGGCAGGTGTTGTGAGGCTTAATTTTGCTGGCATTAAATGCCAATCCTTTTTTTTTTTTTTTTTCTCTTTTTACAGGAGCACTAAATTGTGCTCTTTTAAAACAGGAAGTCTATGTTAAAAAGCTGTGTAATACCATTATGCTTTAGCCAACACTCCAGGCTTTTCTAATTAGGTCATTTGGAAAAAAGATGACCTTTTAGTTTCTGCGCTGCTTTTCTAGGGTCACATGTTTCTAATTATCATTAGTATTTTACTTTGCTAAAGCTGTTGACAAGTTGTGACTTTGTGTGTGCACATGTGTGTCTCTGCCTGTGTGTGTATGCCTGTGTTTTGGTTTTTGTGACAGAGAAAAAGAGGGCAAAAAGGAGACAGTCCACATGCTCTGCAGGTCTGCTGTCTGCAAGCGTTCAGCCAACAGAAGAGGACAGAGACAACATATGAACCAATTTTAAGCCAGTCCACATTGAGAGGAGCTGAATCTATGGGATGGAGAAACTCAAAAGGGGTTTCCAGTGTTCCTATACTTTTACAGCTAGGTTCCCTTGAGTTTGTTCAAAGGTCCTTCATGGCTGTTTTATGCTCTCTTGGTGTGTATGGTGACAGCATCGTGTACAAAGACCACGAGGAAAAAGCATGTGGCTCTTTGTCTTCTTTACAAATGCTAGCTGTCCCAGTTTAGCCAGACCATGACAAGAGCCAGAAAGTCAAAGAAAAGATGACTCTATGACTGGAGTCAATACAGAAAAAAAAAAATTATTAAAAAATAGGGGAGAATTTGCAGAGCAACACATAGCTCTTCTCCAGGACTCTGGTGGAGTCACAGTATTGCCAGGGTGAAAAAATAGGGAAAGAGACCTACAGGAGATCTCGACAAAGATGCTGATATGTAGCATGTACACATTAAACCAAACTCAATATGCCAATCTCTTGCACTAGAGTAGAACTTGTGACTTCATCCTTTGGTTCTGCTGCTTGAAAATAAAAGGTGTTGCTACTTTGAACCAGAAAATCATGCACAAACTTTGGAATCAGGCCACCAGCTTGTCTAAAAGAGAATGTTTCCACTGTCTCTACTTCAACGTAGAGTTTAATCCTTAATTAGGAGCTAATCTGTTGTACATCCCTGCTTAAACTGTGGTAGGTAGTAGTAAATTTTGTGCTGCAATGATCTGTTAATAATTTAGAAGACCTTCTGACCCAGTGGAGTTGTTCACTGGGCACTCATGATTATTTCATTTGAACGTTAACTGGAAAATGAAAACAAGATACTCGAGATCTGACACAGGGTTGTACTCACTGTTCCAGGAACGGATTTCATCTCATCATATCTTATAGGAAAAATCTGTTTACAAAGAAGACTGAAAAGGGGAAAGAGTTCCCATCTGTGAGCACTGCTCTGTGAAGATTATGCTATAGTTTTATGTGAAAGAGAGCGAGCATGTTTTATTTCAGGAAAGTTCATGAAGCAATACATAATGAAAACAGAGTTGGGTCAATTTTTATGGAGAATGCATCCCACGGGTTAAAGATTGGTTGTGCAGTAAGAGCAAGGGCAAATGCTTATTATTGTGAATGGCCCTGATTCAGAAAGGCACCGAACAGGTGCTGTATGTTAAACTTCAATTTCTTGATGTCAGTTTTGAAAACAAGGCACCAATATTGCACAGGCTTCCCAACTGCAATCTGAAATGTTGCTATGACAGTGTTCAAGGTTTCTCGAGTTCTTGGCTATCTGTAGGTGGTTTCCAGGAAGAGGCACAAACCAGCATTTGCAGAAAGCTGAGTTACCTATCAATTGGGCTGGCATTTATTCATTTTTTCATATGTACCTCTGTGTACATACACACAGGCACAAACACACACACGTGAATCAGTTTTTGACTTGAATTTGGTGTCTCATGGTGCTAGATGTGAGATGTCTTATCAACACTATGTGGGTCTGGGGAAGCATTTCATGCACAGCATGGACATCTACCACAGGTATCCAAACGCTGTGGCACTTACTTGTGACCATCATTTAAAGCACTTGTGGTGCTGCTGCACTTGTGTTCAGAATTGTGCAATGTCTTCTGCACAAAGTAGCTTGAGCAACCACCTTCATTTCAAAGTGGAATACAAGAGACAGACCCCTTTCTGTGAACAAGATTGTACTTAATCTGTATAGAACAGCAGAACCAAGGTGAAAACAAGCCAACCATATCACGAACACCCACAAAAAGATAGTTTTAACCTTGATCTGAAAATCAAGGTCTTTTAAAATTGCTTGAAAAGCAAGTTTGGTTACAGATCTCCAGCCTGGAACAATGGTACAGTGGGACATTTTCAATGTAAAACCTCTAGTTTTCCAAGGAAAATGAAATTATCATGCAAATTACATACCATTTGCTTTCTTATCTTTGTGACTAACAGCAAAATTTTGGTGGTAATCAAGGGGCGAGGAACTCTGCCCAACCAGCGTTTTGAGGATTTCTGTTATGATCAAGACAGCAAACGGCTGATGAAGGCCACTCGTGCTCTGTGTCAGGCTGCGCGGTCACCGTGTGAAATCGGTTCAATCCATATCGCATTGGGGGTGTTTTGAGCTTCACCAGCCTCACCTGCTTGCTTAAAGGAAATCACAGGTCCAAAGACTTCACTCACTGTTGTGGTTACTTGCATAAGTTCACACTTGGAACCAAATCAGCTGCCTTCCAAGCAACACAAACGCACCCCGCCGTAGTGAACATGGGCAAGTATGAGAGTCCGCTCCTGGTGGACAATTTCCTATGCAACCTCATTGATTTTCAGCCTGAGGTCCCTTCCAATTCAAAGTTATTCCATGATTATCCACGTATCTACTGGTTTGAAGCTTTGTGCACAAGCAAAGTGTGCCTGCCCTGCACCACTGCTGTTCTGGGTTGAGAGCTCCCTCACTGTCCTCATCCCCTCGTCAGGTCAGCGGCAGCCTGGATGCACTCAGTACTGCTAGGACCACCAGACTCTTGCCACTGGAACCCAGCTGATGATATGGGAGCTAACGCCACACAAAAGCAGGCAGGAAGACTTTTGATTTTTTTTCCCCTTGACGTCAAAGTGAATGGGTCTGAAAAGCGGAAAAAAGCACTCACTACTGTTTTCAGATATGGTGGCTTGGCTCTTCTCTAATGCCAGTCCAGGGGGTAATCCCTGGGTTTTCATTTCCTATTGCTCCTCGCCCATTCCTACAGCCACGTAGTTAGTCCTGTCATCTCAAGAGCTATATGAGGAGAGTTACAATTAACCAAACATTTTGCTAACCTAAGAGCAGCAGGAGCAATAGTTCTGGTCTGTGTTTTAATTCTGGGGTCAGGGCCTTCCTGTCAGTGTTATTTAAATGATGCATTGCCTTGAGCAAATAGCAAGTAATAAGAAGTTCCTGAGTTTAGAATTGAGCTTGTTGAATATCTTCCAAGTCTTCTCCGCTCTGTTTCCTACAGGGAAGAATCAAAATACACCCAGAGCATAAGACCAAAAAAAACCAAAAAACCCCCACCTAGGAGGAAATGGTTAAATTGACCTACATACTAGTGATTTTGCTGACCAGATTATTTAAAAGGCTAAAGGGCTGCAGATGTCAAATCCATACATGTATCAGTAAAATGATCATGATAATCACAGCTTATAAAATAGAGCTGAAATGCTTCATTAGGTACTGACAGTTTCTAAACCATGTTGTCACTTTCTGAAAATGTGTCACACTGGCATTTTCTTTTTTTTTTTTTTTTCTAGATATGGAGAGAAAGAAATAGAGAATTGCACTGTGAAGCAGAGATGAGCTGAAAGCAAATCAAAAAGGTCTCTTAAAGAGATCACCATTCTCTTTCAGCAAAGCAGGACAATGTATTAAATAAAACTGCTCTTAACCTGTTGGGCACTTGAATCCCTTGGGTTTTCTGTAGTTATTCTATTGAAAAGGAGGCTTAAGAAGTACAGATTTCAACAGCCCTTCAATTGCCTGTAGCTCCATGTAAGGGAAAGCAAAATTTAAAGGTAAAGTGAATTCAATGCTACATTCCTATAACAGTAACTTGCACTTGGAATTGTTCCTTTTTAAAAACTGTTGGTTGGCTGGTTTGTCTTTTGTTTTTCTTTTTATTTCTTTTTTTTTTTTTTTTTTTTTTTTTTTTTTTTTTTTTTTTTTTTTTTAATTTGAGATCTGGAGAATTTGTTTTATTGTTCCTCCAATATGGTTTACCTGTTCATTTAAGGATATGAAATGATACGTATTTCTTTCATGTACATATCCAGTCCATCATTTCACAAAGGTAATTGTTGGAAAGAGAGGGATATTTAACTTAGAAATATGACATATGCTTGTGATTAAAATATGCCTGTGCATAGTCAGAAGATATTATATACACCTCAGGCCCCCTTTCAAAGTGCAATTTAAGCAATACTTTAATAATGACTGTGCCTGTTTCTACAAATCTTAACAATGGTGCATTTCATGGAAGCTCCTTATAATAAAGTGAGATCCCCAGTGCGAGTCTACAGATATGCAATACCACATGAAATGACACCGAACTGATCTGTGAAATCCCTCCTGCGGGGGATTTCCTAGCAAGAACAGCTTTTTAAGTGAGCCAAAAGGGCTGGTAGAAGTGGCCTAGAGTAACCATTTTACGTCTATTACATGTAACCAACAAAATAATTCACCTTGCAATATGGAGGAATCACAGGGCTGCTCTGGATAACACTCCTTTCAATTATTTCACAAGGATTCATCAGGATTCCTCTTCTTTTTCCTTCATGTACTTCATGGTCACTGAAGCATTACTCTGCTCCTGTCCCTGGGAAGCAAATGATCAGCTAGTATTATTATCCTTGTTGTTATGGATGTACCATACTGATGCAATACTCCTCATCCAGATAAAGACAGCTGGAAGGAGACATTGAGCCCTACCCTGACAATAAGGATGAGACTAAAAATTATTACCTGCAAGGTGGTCAGGGGTCATGTAAGAGCCAGGTGAGATCATCTTATATTTTAAGCTATTAAAATGAAAAAGAGGAGAACATTTACTTATTAAGATCATTTCCTAATCATTCTTATAAGATTTTAATGAGTGACAAACTGACTCTGGATACAAATTTATGATTTCCCAAAATAACAATTTGATTGGTTTGAGTGATGTCTTGCATCAAGTAATCACAGTTAATTTTGCCTCTGAAGCGATTTGACTTTGCCAGTCTATCACATCTTCCATGTGCACAGCTGTATTTCCACTGCTGCTTCTCTTTTCTTTGTCTGATGTAACCCCAGGGCCCAGGGGGAGTTTCTTCTCCAACTTTTCTTCTTGTCCTATGCATGGAGCAGCTCACAGATACGCCTCTTCTCCTCTAGCTATTTTACTTTTCTTTACCTGAACCTTCCTCACCCTATTAATCCTTAACGTATTAGTAAGAGGACAGAAACTGGAGCATAAGAAGATCCATCTAAACATGAAGAGGAACTTCTTCACTTTGAGGTTGGTAGAGCCCTGGAAGATGCTGCCCAGAGAGGTGGTGGAGTCTCCATCTCTGGAAATGTTCAAAGCCTGCCTAGACAAGTTCCTGTGCAACCTGCTCTTGGTGGACCTGCTTTCGCAGGGGGTTGAACTGGATGACCTCCAGAGGTTCCTTCCAACCCCATATCATTCTGTGATTCTATAATGTTGACTTCTAGCCTTGTCAAAACACTATTTTCTTAATTGGATGGGAAACTAGAAATAATTAAAATGAGAACAGTAGCCAGTAGCAGACTGTGTGACGGATTTCCTCCCCACCACCATCAAACAAATCTCTGAGAGGAGGAAATTGTCCCTCGCCGCTCTCCTGATAGCACTGCAATGGAAAAGAGGGAAAGGACAGATGTGCTGCTCCTTGCTGAGTGAGGCTAATCTGAAAAAAAGCCCCAAAGACAAATAAGAAAAAAGAAAAAGGAAAAATAAGGAAACCTTCCATGAATCCTTTAATTTTCTCACACTTCTTTATGCAACCACAGCTTGCCCAGGAAACGGCGTTCACATACATCTTGTGTTGTACCTGGGGGTATTGAAGCCACAGGTTTTCACTTTGATGCCAAAGCCAGGCCTGCGAAATGGCACTACACACCTAAATAAATGTGGTGTGCCTCGAAGGGCAGGGCCTGGGGAGGGGAAGGTGTTTGGTGTTTCAGATAAATCACTGGTATCGAAACCTCCGACAGCCAACGCCTCCCTCCCTGATGTGGCCACCCCCCGTTGGACTGTGTGGGTGAAGGTGAGAGGGGAGACAGAGTTGGGAGGGTGATGGCACAGGGGAACAGACCTCTTCCAAAAGGAAAAGCTAAGACATACAGCCTTCTGCAGCAAAGGCAAGGGACTCGGTTAGAAGTGTGGACGCTGCTGGCTGGCTCACAGCATGAAAGAAAAAAAAAACACAAAACCAACAAACAAATAATAATAATAATAAAAAAAACCAAACCCAAAAACAACCCGCCCCAGCCAACTGCTGGCCAGATGTGCTCAGCTGCATGCGTGCTACCCTAGCTCTCTGCACAACCCCTTGCATACCGCAACTGTGCTGCTCTGGGTGGGCTGTGAGAAGCAGAAAGGAAGGGCAGAGCGCAGTTGACATTTTTCCTTTTCGCTGTTTGTTTTATATCCTCCCACTCCTCATTTTCCTCCTCCTACACCCTGGTGCTGCATACTGATGAGAAAATACTTGGTTCAGGACCAAGCAGTTATTTTTGGTTATTAAGGTTGGTGCTGGCTGCCCGTCCTACACTTTCTAAGTCGCTGGAGCTGCATGGGGCTGTGGGTTTTGCACTGTCAGCATCTAAGGGCATATTTTAGAAAGATCTTGGAAGTAAAATATGCAAACACATATGTGTTCATATATCTATGTCAAGATACATGCACATACATAGCCTTCCATCCCATACATTGAATCAGGTAAAAGAAACTGTCTTTCATCAGTTTTCACAGTTATCTTGTTTGTTCCACCCTCTTATGAGCAACACCTGTAAAAAGAAACCTGTAAAAATAACAAAGGAAGCTGTTGGATGATGGAGTAAGAGAGCATGCTGTTAGGAGGGGAGTATGCTATTGAAAGGATAGGAAGACAAATGGTATTACAACAGGTTATGTATATTTCTACCCACTTGGAAAGTGCATTCCGTAGACCAATTAAAAAAAAAAAAAAAAGTTAATGAAAGACCCTGGGATGAAGTGATCCAAACAGCGAGTTTCAGAATGACAGACTTACAGAATAATATGGGGTTGGAAGGGACCTCTGGAGATCATCTAGTCCAATCCCCTGCCAAAACAGGTCCACCCAGAGCAGGTTGCACAGGAACTTGTCCAGGCGGCTTTTGGATGTCTCCAGAGACAGAGACTCCACCACCTCAAGAATGGTCAGACACTGGAGTGGGCTGCCCAGGAAGTGGTGGAGTCACCATTCCTGACTGTGTTTAAGAGTAGATTAGATGTGGTGTTGAGGGATCTCGTGTAGGGGAGAACTTGTAGAGTAGGGCTGATTGTTGGACACGATGATCCCATGGGTGTCTTCCAGCCAAAATGATTCTATGATTCTATGATTCTAGGATTCTCTCTGGGCAGCCTCTTCCAGGGCTCTGCCACACTGAAAGTGAAGAAGTTCCTTTCCATGTTTATATGAAACTTCTTACATTCTAATTAGTGCCAGTTTTCTCTTGTTCTCTCACTGGCACCACTGAAAAAAGACTGGTCCCATCCTCTTGACACTCACCCTTTAAGTATTTCTAGGTGTTGATCAGATGCCCCCTCAGCCTTCTCTTTTCCAGACTGAAAAGACCCAAGTCCCTCAGCATTTCCTCATAGGAGAGATGCTCCAGGCCTCTTATCATCTTTGTGTTCCTCTGCTGTAACCTCTCCAGCAGTTCCCTGTCCCTCTTGGTCTGAGGAGCACTAAATTTCCTCTTATTTTTTTGTAGGGGGAAAATAAATCAAAGAAAAGCTCCAGTGACTAAATGGGGGACTCGACTCCCCAGACAGACTTTTCATACAACCAAAAGCAAACTATTTCCCAGACCCTCAGATCTGCTCAGCATCTTTGCCTTCCCCAGGAATTAGTGCCATCACAACAGGACTCACTCTCCAACTGAAATTCGAGGTAAAGCCTATTTTAGACTAGTGCTTGATACTGGGCTTCCCTGGTGGGGGTGAGGAAGGTGAGGAGCAGGTACACTATGGTGACACACCATATGGCTAAGTTGCCTTGGTCATTTTTAATCTCTGGGTGCATGCCACTGGTGTTGGGTGGTGATGACTAACAAGACAAGAAGTACAGCAGAGAGAGCTATGACAGCCTGTGGACATTTACAGTTGTCCCATTCACCAGTTCTTCAAATCTCAAGATCAAGCTGGACAGGTCTTCAAACAACCTAGTCTAGTGGGAGATGTCCCTGCCTGTGGCAGGGGGATTTGAACTCAATGATCTTTAAGGTCCCTTCCAACTCTAACCATTCTCTGGTTCTCTTATTCTATGATCCTATGTTTTTTTTAGATAATTTGCTTGAAAGAGTTCACACCAAAAACCTACCAGATTTCTGGGTCCTTTCATTCTTCTACTGGAGGTGATAGTTACAGCAACCTTGGGCTTGGACACAGAGCATGTCAGCTTGTGCAGTCATGCCAGGAAGCTTACAAAGCTGGCTGGTAACAAGCTCGAGAAAAGATATGTGCTAACCTGTTGCTGTAACTCTTGCTGTGATTTGTTTTACGTAAGCTCTCTTGGGAAAACCTTGTTGAGGGCTCACTGCTATTGCCAGCTGCCTTTGACCATTGAGGAACAACTGTGTATTGTTCACACAGTCTACTGTGTGAACTGTAGAGTAGTCTACATCACGAGCCTGGATGCTGGCAGGAGTACTGCCTTTTAGATGTCTTGCTTAGGAGGCCCTGTGGTAGCCGACTTGCTAGTGCTGGTGTTTGCCATCCCCCCTGGACACAGAGTGTGCTGGGGATGCCCATGTTGGCAGCTGAGCAGTAAGGCTGTCCTGGCTGAGGCGTCTTGCTGGTCTTCCTTTACAGTTTTCTGCCATAAAGACCCAAGGATCCTCTGCATCGGGGTGTGTCAGTCACTTCGCATCACAGTGCACGAAGCAGAAGGCAGCTCCATCCGCCCAGGAGCTGTAAAGCCTGACAGCTGTGATAGCAGATGAGGTTCTTGTCCTCCTGGCTGCAGGAAAAAAGGCCTAGAAAGAGGTCAGCAAATCTCCACACAGTCATCGTGATGCTCATCCCTTTGCTTAGAAAGTGTTGGGTTTTTGTTCCTCAACATTTTAGAAGGCAGAGTTTGGGCATATACCTCACTGTGGAGAAAGTCACATCTACCTGGGGTTTTTTTACCTTCATGGCTAGAGTACCATGAAGGCACATGGGAAAGGGAGTGATTAACCCCTTGGAAACCACCACTAGTGGGGAAGAAAGGCTGGCCCCAAGCTGGGAAAGGTAGATGATGGGGCCAGTGCAATGGGGAAGACAAGTACCCAGGTCGGATACTTGGAGATCTCCAAAGCCCCAGAACTGTAGGGTGGGTGGCTCTGCCTGCGAAGTGGACTGGTGTTTCCCCCCATTCCTCCCCAACGTGCAATAGTCACTGCCTGCCCGGAGCGATCTTGACAACACTCACACGCCTGTAAACACCAGCAAACCAAGTACACTAAATCTATGCATGGCTATTTTTGGTAAGCTAAAGGAAAAATAGCAGCCTGCATTGGGAAAGCCTGGGAGCCTGCCAAGGCCATGATGTAAAGCTTTCCAAGTGAATGCTATGGCTGAATCAGTAAAAGCATGTCTGAGTCAGGATATGCTGTAAGATCTTGCCTTCTGAAATTAAATCCCTCCTCTCTCACAGAGAGGTAATATTTCATGCTGTTAACCCTTTCTTCTCTGTAGAGGAGTGAGCATTAAAACCGCATAATTCAAAAGATTCATTTAATTTTGGAGGAAATGCTTTGTTTAGTATTCGGCATTTGGCTGGTAACAATGAAGTCTGAATCTACTAACGAAGCCAGAAATTCCCAATGGAGAAATAATGAAAACCACTGGTATTTTCCTAGAGTCTTTTTATTTTTAAATCACATCAGTGGATTCCTGCACAACAGTCATATTCAAATAGCTGCTAGCTCAGAAAAGGCAGTGACTTTGAAATATATATTTCCATATTTTCTTCTAAGTTTTCCTTTGTATTTGCCCTCTTTTAACTAGGCTTTTGGGTTGATTTTCTTCTTCACGATACAGATAGTGTTCACAGGACTGTCCCCTAAACAGAGCAGGATTCAGCAGCAAAATACTTTTCCATGCTACTGGAAGGGGAATGATTTCCCCAGGCCTCTCCCCAGCATCCCTGCAAGTAGGGCAGTTCCAGGAACTTATCTGACTTCTGACAGGAGAGGTTTTTAGGGAACAGTAAATGGTATTCAAAGTACAATGTCTCTTTCCCTTTGTGAAAGTGATTTGCAGATGAACTCCTAGGACCTCTCTAGGACATGGTTTATAAATGAAAGGGATGGTTGGTCATAAATAAACTATCTGAAACACACAGTATATCTGTATGAAGAATATAAAACTCTTTTAGTGGACATCACTATGCTGTTTATCTGAACAATAATGCTAACTCTTTGTTTGAAACTCTGAATTATTTGTTCTTGCACTGAGAACGTTACACACCTCCCTGTTACCCATGTTGCCCCCTTTTCCCTTTCAATATAAGCTGCTGTTTCCCCCACCCCATCTCCACCTTTTCCACACTCTGTGCTCCTTCACGCACACCCCGCAGCTCTCACTGCAGCTCCTGGGGTTTTCTTTCTCTGCTGTTACCATCTCAAGAGCCTTTTCACTTCCCTCACATCTCCCTGATTTATGCTCTGCTCCTGCTTTCACTTTGGTACAAGCCAGGATCTGGCAGGAACCAGTGGAAAAAGCGAGCACGCTTGGGAGTGTGGTGAGAGGCAGAGTTTCCTCAGACTGCCCTTGGGCTTGCGACCAGACCTTCTTCACCACAAAGCTCAACACCCTATGGACGATATACTATGTTGGTTCCTCTGTTTTGTGGAAGGAAGGGAGGAAAATGGCACAAGAACATCACCTTCCCCACAAATAATGGGAGATTCGCGATAGCACAAAGATTTTTTGAAACTATGATCCAGACGAGCTACTTGGTCCCATGACTAGGTGCTAGTCACCTAGGAGTTAATTCACAAAGTATCCAAAACTGTGAAGTGTGAATATTAATAGTTTCTGTTTATAGGCTGATCAAAGACTTTTCAGTCCCGTAAAGGCAAACTCATACCTGAGCTGCCCACCCCTGCTCCTGAGATGTGGTTGGGATGCACTTCTCTCAAAACCTCTATATAGCCCTGTGGCTCGTGAACTACAGGTTTTAACAAAATTCAGTGTCCTGTGTGCCCAAATAGAGACTCAGACATGGAGAGGTGGGAAGAAGATTTCATATCTCTATTTGTGGAATGGTACTGCTAGCCCAAGCTGACTAAAAATTGAAGGATCCATTGACAGAACCCATCTTCTACCACCTTAAACTACTACTCCCATCAAGAAACCCTTGTGATTATTTCTCTAGCTATAGCTGCAACATTCACTAGGCAAATAGAAAAGCTTTTGAAATTCAGGGTCCTTTTGGGTGTTCCAGGCTGGTTAATTGCGAAATCTCAGTGGTTCTATTTGGGAACAAAACTAGAAAACAACAAATAATTCAAAATATCCCAAACCATGAAATTCTGTTTCTGGTGTGTGAACGTGTGGTTCTTCCAAACCTGCTGTTGAGAAGGGCCTGTGCTCCTCCAGACCTCCACTGCTGGGGAGGTGGGGTTGGCCAGGGTTAGAGTGCCCTCTCCCCATCCATCGCCTCGTGCAATTTACCCTGTACCCTTGGCTGCCTTGGGGTGCTTAGGGCAGGAAAACAGCGTGGGAGCTGTATGTAAAAGATGTAGAGTGAAATAAAGTTGTATTGTACGGAGCTGCTACCTCCCATGACAGCCGTTTGTCCCCTTCGGCGGTCTTTCTGCTGTTTCTCTTGCAGAGGCCATTTAAATCTTTGGGGCTTTTTAACCTTTTATTTATTTATTTATTTTACTTCTCTCAGAGCAGGAGAGCTGTCCCACAGCTGCTTACCCTCCTGTTTTTGGTTTTTTCCATTCAGGGCTACATTTTTGGCCCAAGCTGTTCATTGTGTGTTGTTCCTCAATGAATCCGCCTGATGGCTTTTCACTGGGAGACTGGCACTGGCACATATTTCCTTCCAGCAGCATCCTGTTCAATTAGTGCTCTATGACAGGTTGCGGTCCCTACTCAGCAGCAGCTGGGGACTCAAAACACCAGCCTGTTTTTTGCTTGGTAGCCCTACAGAGGCTTCTCCATCAAGATCTGAATCTCTGGTGAACAACTTAATCTCATTCCCCGCTCATTTGCATTTTATGCCTAGCATCTTACTTTGCATTCATCTATATTTATGATACATCGCAGTGTACAGGCAACTCCTTTCAGAGCAATTTTCTTGATGTCATTAGCCTCGCTGGTAACTTGCTAAACGAACAGCAGAAGGGTTTAGGAGGATTCAAATAACAATTAGATAATTACATCTACAAGAACAACATGACATTTTATATCTAGACAAGGGAGTGGAAAAAATGGTGCCATTGATATCAGTAGAAGCAAGTTCCAGGTGGATAGCCAAAAATTTATGTGATTCCCTAAACCAGCTGAAGTCCCATGAGGTCCTGCACGTTCCTTATCTGTCCATAGGGTTCTCAGGATCTGCCTTTCCCACTTTTCCTGACACTTCAAGGTCCTACAGGACATGTCTGCTTCCACTGTGCCCCAAAACCACTTTACTTTTTCATCTAAACCCTCTGACTCACTCGCCTTTGCAGGTTTGAGAGATGGCAATGACTCAAAGGGATTGGAAGAGGCCACAGCTTCTCATCAAAGCTCAGAGTGAACTGCTTCAAACATAATGCCTTGTGCTAATAAGCACGATAATAATGAGATTTACAGGATACCCGTTACTAGCTCTTAAGAAAAAGATAAGTGGGAGAAAACAACATACATCAGAACTAGAGGTGTGTTTTGTGACAAGGTTAAATGCCTTTTCTATAGGAGCTGGTTTTAATGAACTAGTAGCAGCCTATGGTGGAATTAGACCCATAAACCTGCCTATTCCTACACGGTTTTGTAAGAAACTCTGGAGCAAAGTTTCAGCAAAAGGTCTAGAAAACATTAGCGGGCTTTGTGGGTGAGGAGATGGCTGCTGGCACACTCCACTGTGAAAAAAAACCCAAACCCAAAACACAAAACAGAGAAGCGGGAGCAGCTGGCCCATGCAAACATGAGAAACAGATAGAGAAAAGTTGTCTGGTCACCAAGACAGTTGTGAAACCTCAGCAAAGTTCCCTGCTAATGCTGCAGGACATCTTGTCTTGGCAGAGGTGCAGAGACCAGCATCTTGGGGCTGATGGACCTGAAGATGGGCACACGTTGATCTTTGCCCATCCTTGTAACTTGGAGCTGCAATTGGCTCTCTCAGAAGGAAATTAAGCAGGTTATTCTTCAAATGGGAGGTTACCACAAGCTGTAAATGGTTTCTAAAAACAGGTAGGTAAAAGATAATGTGCTGGAATCCACTTTACTAAGGCTGTAAATGAATTGAGATTTTGTATTGTAGATGTCTGACGTCAAATTCTGAGTGTTCATCATATTTTGGTTAGAAAATCCTTTAAAAGATAAAAGCTTATGATCATAACGTAGTTGGAAGATGTTTAAATGGATGAGCCTGTTTCTGAGCTCATGTGAATGCCCCAATGAGACCTCTTCATCACCAACCCGTTCTGTGAATTCAATATATTTGCATGAAGTAATGAGGGTAAGGACAGCCCGTGCTCTGCAATGTATGTGCAGAGAATTATGGCACATATCAGCATCAACATCACCAGAAAACATCCCCAGCTCAGCCTTGGGCATAGGGGCATAAGAATGAGGAACCAGACAGTAAGGTTCCACCTTTGGCACTGTCCACTAGGGGAGATCAGGGATCTGATTCTTGTAGTGGGCATTTAGTCAGACAAGGTAGGAACAATTTCACAGACTTTCAGAATTTCAGAAGCACTTGAAAAGAACTCTTGAGAACCTCCTGATGTTTGACTTCATATAAATATACATAAATACTTCAGAATACGGTCTATATGGTTAAAGAAGTTGGCTCCCATTACTGTAGTTTGTCTGAAGTTGGACCAGAATAATATACTGGAGATAGTCCTTTACAGGTGGTCTCTGGTTGCTCATCAGCTATTTTATACCAGAAAAATTACTATAACCTATCCAAGGTTTCCTCTCTGAGTATTTAGCACGTCACACTGTGTTGATTACTGAAATGACGGAATAAACCTGATTATTTATTATTATAATTTTTTTAAGCGAGTAAGAAGCTATTTAACCAAGTGTTCCCATAGTTTATTCCAACTGCTGCAGAACACAGTCTAGCTATAGAATTTAATCTAGCAACAGTGGAGGAAAAGTTTCTTACACAATAATGACAATTAGAGGTCTATGTCCTGAAGGCACATAGAGAAAATGTTGTCTTGGGGGTTATGGAGATATTAATTCTTCTTGCAGTTATTGCAACACTTAGTACAACTGACCATATTCTGGAGGATTCTCCGAAACAGAACAAATTAACAGTGATGAAGAAATGCTACTTTTCTTAATTTTTGGCCAGAGAAAGGGAAAAAAAAGGAGAATAAGGGTGACTGCGGCAGTCTTGAAAATGAAAATCAGAGCTCCTCTGCCCCTTAAGTGTCCTTTAAACTGTAAACTTTCATTTATTTCATGCTCTTTGGTTTAGATGTACAAGATCCTGCCAATGTATGTATGGCTGCTCCACTCAGTCTGAAATCTCACTAAATTGCACCATGGTTTCTTGGCAGAAAGCTTCATATCTTCCACCATAATTTTGTGAAAAACAGAGTGTATTACTGCAGTGC
>VZTM01026448.1:0-67576 GCA_013400555.1 Jacana jacana
AGCCTCTGCAGGAAAAGAAAAATTTATAGTGCAGATATATTGACAAAAACAACCTCCCAGGACATCAGCCTTAGGGGTAAAATTAATTCCTAATTCACCAGTTGCAATTATTGAGGTGTGCTCCCAAGTCCACTGCTGATACTAGCAGTCCTGACTGTCTGGATCTGAAGAAGAAATTGATCAACAAGTTTTCTGATGACACTGACTCATTCTGCAGAGTAAGCAGGATTGGTGCTCTCCAGGTGGAATTTTTGAAGCACTCCACAGGTTCAGCAGCATTCCCAAGTTTTATTTGTCTAAAGAAAAACTGGCACACGAGAGAGCTGTGGTAATACTCACAACACTGCAGCAGGGACAAAAACTCCAAAGAAATCTTCCAGACTAATGGCACTTAATTTTTGCAAAAGAAAAGAAGAGCTGAAGAAGCAAATTAGAAATAGTGGTTTCTATTTTTAAAAAATGTTAGGGAAAAAAACGGAGCTTTTGCTGAGAGCAATCTGAATGCATTAAGAATGTGGCAGAGCAAGTTCAGACAGAAGACAAAATGAAAAAAAAGGAGAAATGCAGACACTGGAAACTTCACTGATTAGTCCTATACTCAGTGGGAATACTTATCTTTTAGGGAACACTCACCTGACAGCAGTTTGTCAACTAGCTAGCAAAGACAAAATATTTTGGGGACCATTCTCATAAAACACAAGATTTAAATTCGAAGCAAAGGGTGGCATTTGGAAGAGGCAAGACCACAAGGGAAGAAAAATGGAACAAAGACCACGAGAAGGGCATCACGCAGAGCCCAGCACACACAGAAATCATGGAATGAAACCAGGTATTCCAAGCGAAAGACCCAGACCAAAAAAGATGAAACAAGAAGTTTTCATGCCAGAGCTGATCACAGAACGCCTCTGGCAGAACTGAGCAAAGTGACTTTTAGTACCAGCACTGCAGGAAGAGAGAATGATGCATTTTTTAATCTAAGGACATTGTTCAGAAATCTGATACATTTTACTCAGGTATCTTGGACAGTTTGTATAAATTGGAACAAGAACAACAAAAAACTCCAATGATCCCAAAACATAACTGAAATTGCTGTATAATGGATAAATTTTTATGAAATGCAACTCACAAAATACAAAACTAGATCTCACAGCATGAATTTATAGCTACAAATGACTTTTTAAGCACAAAAGGTAAGTGTGATTGGTGAGACAATAATCCTAGGCATGCTTTACCTATCAACAAGAAATAATTTCCAGACAAGCTTAGGGATATCTCATTTGCAGTCTCACTGTCTGACCAATTAAGAGACCTGCAGCACAAGATTGCTCCTAAAGTAGCACACACACACACACACACCAAAAACTCTTGACATTGAAGTTAAAGCCATGTATTAATTTTGTTAAATATGAGATAATGTAACCCAGGAGAGAAGGCAACCCAAGAGGCCAAATACTGCAGATCTGTAACACAGGCTTCTACAGACAAGTTGTCCTTCAAAGATCCTAAGTGCTGGAAGAAAACCACTTAAACAGCAGATATATGCTACAATAGTTTTACTGTCCTCCTTTGTAATGGTTTCTAGCTCTGTAACCAAATTAACCTTCTGTTTTGATTCCCATTTTCACCTTTTGTTGGAAAACTTCAATTTTAGTTGGCGAATTTCATCTTCGTATCAGGATAAAAAGTCCACGTAAAGCAATGCCAGCAGAAAAGACTAGCACCCCAGACTGTCAGCACCCTACAACGGGTTAGGAATCTGAGGTCTTGGGAAGCAGGAAGCAATTTCTCAATGAGGGGCAAAGGGCTGTCTGAAGGGTGTTTTACTAGATTTCAGGTGCAAGTCATTTTGGGCATGCCAGTGGTCTTTGCCCAAAAGAGACTAATCTGATAGCAAAAAACATCTTGTATCTCATTTGAAAAGGGCAATCACTCCCATCAGGGCATTACGATACCTTTCTACCTAAATTGCTTCCACAGATTTGTTTGCTAAGATTACAGGGAGACAGTTTTCTCCATGTTTATCTGAAGAAAGAAAGAATACAAGTAGTTAGATACCAGTTCTCACCACTAAGAACAAAAATTAAGCTTTCATGAACCCTTCTACACCATGTAGTCAATGACTCCGTTCTTTCCAAAGCAAATTGCGTATGTCAGCTGTACAGGCAGGGAAGAAGTGTTTATGGCATGCACAGTATTATGGCACTATATCAGTTAGGAGTGAGGTGAATGCCTGCAAGCACACACCCAATTACTCTTCCTGCAAAGGAAGTTACAACCTCTCTGTTCAGCCAAATGCCGTGACAGAAAGAGCTCTCAGAATCTGCGTATCACTTACAGCATTTCCTTCCAGAATACTTTGTAACCACTCTTGGTTTGGTGTCCAGCAAGTCCTTAATGCTCAAAAGTCCACTGGTTAGGTGCCAGAGGACCTCGTGCTGCTCCCTCTTGGAGGCTAATGTGTCCTGACACAGGCGCAGAGCACGAGGGTAGGAATCTTTCAGCCTCTTCAGCATGTCACTGCTCATTTCATTACAGAAGCTCACCACTGCTTCAAGAGTAGCCTGCAGTAATAAAAGCTCAGACAAAGTCTTCTTAAAAGGACTCTGATTGTAGGGAGAGCTAAAATTTGCTCTTTCTGTGCCCAGCACGCTCACCACCACCCAGCAGCACCTCACTGAAAACACAGAGGTGCCACGCTGGCTGTTTTGGAAAATAATGGCTGATCGCAATCAAGAATTTCCCATTTACTCACAATGCTCTTCAGCATTCCTGGACATGATTCATTTTACTCCAAAATTCCCCTAGAAAAACAACTTGAAAAGAATCTGCTGACACAATTTAAAAAAAAAAAGTTCAAATCTACAACATTCAAGTCTTTTAAAATTTGGATCCAGTTTGTCTCTCTCTTCTCACCTTCAGAGGGAAGATATACCGGGTACATTCAAAGAAAGGCAAAATAATGGTTAGATTTACAGGCGACAGCACAGAGCAAAAACTAAGATTATTTAGCATAGACAGGAGGATTAGAAAGGATACAATTGAGTCCTTTCTTTCCATCCTTTTTCAAAACTCAATTTCATAAAGTTGCTAACAGCTAACGTGATGTCAGCCACTGGAATCCCCACCAGCTGATCATTACAGCCCCATAACTGATTTTTATTTCAAAGGGAAGGGTAATAATATAGCTAGCATTGCAATTTACTTACACCAAAATCAAGTCTGACACCACAGCATATTAGCTCATGTACCAGCACACACCTTCCCAGTGTTCAAAAGTATGTTGGGAATGAGAGTTGGAGGAAGAGAAGAAAAAAATAGGAAAAGAAGGAAAAGTACACTAGCTCTTCCTCAGCAGTTGCAAAAGTCAAGGTAAAGAGCAATATCCTGAACTGCTCAAGCAAGACTTGGCTGAAATTCAAGCCCCAGGACTTAATCATATTTTGCTACTGGTTTCCACATAGACAGAATTTTACCACTTTACAACTGCCTTCATGCAGACAGTTATTGACCAATCTATTTCTGTCCACCATCCTGCAATAAACACGCAGGAATTAGTCCCAGCTACCATCATTTTCTTTCATAAATAGTGGCAAAATAAGGAACAGTGAAGTATAGCTGTGGTCAAGTGAGATCTTTATTATTCCAATATTTACTGCAGGACAGTCTTCCTGGAAAACTTTCAGCATTCTGCTGGGTTTTTTTTTTTCTTCTCTGAAACAGCAAAGAATGTTCTACTGTATGTAAAAACCCCCTTCATCATTGCACAACTAGGGATGAAAATTATAGGGAGTTTTAAAAAAGTGACGAGGTGAGCGGAATTAAAGTTCAACTTCCCTATTACTCTGCAAAGGACTTTTAATTACATCCAATAAAAATATGATTAGGTTTAAAAATAAAGGAGAACTAAGTATAAAATAATAGTGTTCCACTAATTTTACTTTTCAAAATTAATGTTGCTGCACCTTCTATTTTTCTTCGAAGAAATGTCAGGCAGAAATATCAAACTGTCCTCAGGGAAAAATCACAGCATCTGAGATTTAAGAAGAATCCCATGCTCAAATGAGTTAGTGTACTACTATTCAGTTGGGAGCAGTGTATTATGAGGAACAATGTAATAAAAGGCTTTTTTTGAATATTAGAATATACCTCTATATATCAATAGTGGCAACAGTGTCCGAATAGCTCCAACATCTGACAATTTGTAACCAGGCTTCTCAGCAATCTACTCTCTATGACAGCCTTAACTAGACATTTTCTAACACATGAGGTAGGATAAAATAGAGTTGCAAGGATGAAGAACTTCAGAAATTACTAAAATACTGTATAGCAAGAAATCCTATATTGGTACAAATTATTAGCAGGCCAAATGGTCCACTGGATGAGACTAATCAGAGAGAAAATATTCCGAGCTGCACCAGAGACTTATTGCATGACCTTGAGCAAATAACTTAATTCCTCTGCCCAAATTTTCCTATATAAAAAGGACAGTAATACTTGCCAATTATTGCACAGATGTACAAAATCTATGGCAGAAAGCACTTCAGTAATACCAGAAAATGAGCATTTTGTTATAGAAAAAACTTTGCCTTTACAAATTCTTAGTATGGACACTAACTTTTAGCCCAAAGGACTCAGTATCTTCCCACGAGACTCTCCCTTCTGCTGTGTGAACGCCTGCCAAAGACCCATCTGCACCTTCTCAATTTTACAGGGACTACATAAGAAGCAGATTTCCAGAGACTCTGAAGCATTAGGAACACAGAGGAAGGAGGGGGGGGAAAACCTCCTCACTCAAATTCAACTTATTTTTCACATAACTTATCTTCATGAATGCAACTAGCACTGGAATGAAAGCTGGGAAAAAACCTTCTGCTGCAGCCGAGAAACTTGCACTACTTCTGCCTCTCCTTTCAAAGAACAGGGAGCATCTGAAGAAATGAATGAAAGCAAAAGAAAGTTTGGCTACATAGGTTAAAATTACACTGGGCTCTATTGCTCTACATGTGCAAGCATGGGCAAACAGTGATGAGTCTGTTTCAGCTACATGATCACCAATCCACCATTAACGTGACATTTGATATAAAAGGCTACCCCTGACAAATGAGCACCACGCAATTTCATATCAACAAAGTTTGCCTTTCCCAAAGACAACATGTGTTTACTTAAAGCACAGGATAGAAGCAGCAAAGAAAACCCTAGACCCATGACTAAGTATATACGGATGAACTACTGCAGGTCACAAACCTTTGAGTTATATTTTCAATGCGCCTGGAGGATTTCGGACCAGGAAGCAAAGAAAAAGCTATCACGCCGCTTCATTGTTCATACCTCTTCCAGCAAGAAAAGTTACCTTATGCAAATATTCAGTTCCATAATGTAGTTCTACATTGCTTGCTGTTAATTAGAAGAATGACTCTCCTTAAACATAATGGGTTTTCAGGTGATGCTTATTCTTACCTGGCAAGTTCTTTAATTAAGTTTGCAATGCGTCTCTTGTCCTCAGGACACAAATCCTTTAAAGAAGCACTCTTCATTCCTCCTTCATTAGTGACCTGAAAATTTAAATAACAGTTTAGAAAGTACTCTTTCGAGAAGAACAAATCTTTCATAAGATATTAAAAGCATTTCAAGACCTAATAATTAGAAGTTGAAAGTGGACAAAGTCCAAATGGAAAGAAAATAGATATTTTTTTTTTTAGAAGTGTAAGTACCATTCAGTGAAACAGTTTACCAAATTGTGAGGAATTCTTTTAAGAGAATTGTAATTCAAATACAAGCTGCTAGCTTCAATACTGAACATGCTGGGTAGTTTTAAAACATACACTATTCATTGAATCATACTAGAGAAAGGTTCTCAACTTGGAAATCTAGTGCAATGATACCCAAACACAAATTCAAACTTCATTATATTATGATCCTAAAATAAAGAGCAAGGAAAAAACAAAACAAAACAAAAAAAAAAACAAACTTCTGCATTTATGACCTAAGCATACAAAACAGAAAAAAGTATGCAATACATTTTTAGTAGATGGTAAATCCTTTTTGCGATTTTTTTATATGCAGAAAAGTACACACCCTTTCCACACACACGCCACTACACTTTGTTTTTAATAATTTACTGCTGCCTTCGTGCTTTCTATCGCTTCTCAAAGCAAAGCTTCAATGTGCTCCAATACTGCACTTCTAATGCATTCCTTTATCCCACCGAGAACGGCAGTATTTGCTACCAATGCCCGCCAGAGGGCGCATTGCTGTGCGGGTTCGCCCGGTCTCCGTCTGTTACTGAGGTTACTGGCATTTTGGGTGTTTCCAAGCAGGAAACGGTTCGAAGGTCTAAACTGTTTTTATCAAAAATTTGCGTCATCGGTGACTCCATTCTCCGAGCACAAAATAAGGATCCGAAGATGAAAGCAGCAATAAGAGCTATGCAATTCTGTCCAAGATTTTGGCAAGTTTAAATATTTATAATTCATTACTTGCAGTTTAAACTTTTACAAACCTACAAATATTACAAACCTCCCCGAGCACATACAGTGATGAACATGAGACACAAGAATGCTACCGAATGCCTTGCAGTTTGGCCAAGTTAACACAATACAGCACAGAACAACCTCTGACCATACAAAGGGGACACCGGGCTTCTCTCCCCTCATTAGCGCTAACAGCTGATCTACCCACATCAGAGAGGATGTGCCCCCTTCCATTCTTAGCTAATTGCTTCCTCAACAGTGCTTTAAAACAATTAAAGGATTATGTTGCTTTTGAAAGAGGTGATGATTTTATTCAGACTCAAGTTACTCTTACCTGACCCTTCAGTACACTCCTGACTTCAATGTATTTTTGTCAAAAATAAAATAATAATAAAAAAGAATGTCACAAGGCAAATTAGACTTCAGGGCTTTTCAAGGGGACACTTGATTTCAGCTCCCTTCCCTCAAACACATGCTATTTCCCATCGTGCAAAGAAAGGGAGAATGTCTTTAACTTAACTGAATTTAAATTTGGATAAAAACAGCAGCTAGATGATGGAACTTCAAGAAAAACAAAAAATTACTGGACGTGTTTCACTCAAGAAAAGAGGCAGAAGCTTGATCACATTAGTAAAGGAGATTTTAACAGAAAGTACCTCGAGCTGTCACCCAGACATACCCGCCCAGTACATACTGTAAGACCAACACTTGTGGAATGAAGAGGAAAATCTGAAGCTAGGCTGTGCTTTTTTTGTATCGCTCACAGGTATGGATAGATGGCACACAAAAAGTTCTCAAAAACAGACTTGTACCATAACACATGTCAAAATGAAGCTGTGGAATTATGTAGAGCAACAACTCCACCACCAAAACAAGCAGATAAATGAGGGCAAGGCTCTGCCGTCTCATTTTTCCAGATTTCTGTTCTTTTTACACAGCTCAATGTAAAACACAGTCTTGCAACTCAGCATTTTCTGGATTAAATGTACTACATAAACAGAAGATTCTCAGACTTCATAAACTGCACCCTGGAAGAGGGTAATTTGCATGAGAGAAATAGACAACTTCTGTCAAATGGGGAGTAGAAAGATGGCAAGTTTTGGTCAGGACCAAAAAAAGCAAACCACTGATTTATTAAAAGCACCAGAAAAGCTCCAGCACTAACAAGACCCTTTTGAAGACTTCTCCAAACTCCTATCCTCCTTTGTGGTACTCAAGTCTACCTGAATGGAGAAAAGGTAAATCAGTTCTGCCAACATTCATATTACAGCAAAACTGAAACCATTCTCTTCAAAAGAGGATTCTGGTAAATGCTAATGGTGAGCTACCAAGGAGTACACCAGCACGAAGAAAGTGAAGCAATCAGCTCTCCCTAGACACTCACACAACCATCTTGAAGAAAATGAGTTATGTTGATAATGAAAGCTCCTCGCAAAAAAAACTTTGAGGAACCTCCTTCTTCCATACGAAGTAAAATGTATTTTTTTCTGTTCAAGTTATTCAGAGCTTATCTTCAAAGTCAGAGTATGAAGTTTCTGTGAGGATTTGGCAAGGTAAGAGAAAAGCAGAAGGTTAGAAAAAGACAGAAGAGAGAAAAAGCTTTGAACACATTTTATTGTCAATATTATAAAAGCAATTTGAGTCTTCAATCAAGATTTCACGTACTGGGTATTACATAAAAAGAAGAAAGATCATTTCTACCCCCCCAACAGATCTCAAAGGGAAAAAGGAATGAAAGCTCTCTAAATAACAGCTAATGCAAACAACACAGCATACAAGAAAACAGATTTTAATGTGACATATGAAGGCATCTGTGAGGCAGTAGGCTAGTAGATGCTTATGAAGAGATGCTTCTACATAAAATCCTGCATGACGGGGGCTATCTGTGTAATTTCTGCACGTCACTTAAGAGCATCATTTGTAAAGAGAAGGTACACCCCTGACTCCTAAAAGCCAGTACTGATCAATGGAGAAATGGACAGATCCAAGAGAAGGCCTAGAAATGCATAAGAGTTTTTAGAGTGTCATGCTGAAGGATTTGAAAGCCAATGACACCGTCAAAGCAATCAGAATTGAGTGATCTGTCTTCACATATCAGAGTTTTGGATGTACACGTGAGGCACACAGCCTTTACCTAGCACACAGAAGACAGAAGGGCATCTTAGCCCAGACAAAGAACAAGGTTTAACTGCATGATAATACAACAGTGATTCAAAAGCAGTCAAAGGTTTCACATCCTGCCTGTGAGTGGGAGCATACTAAACCCTCGTGACTTTACAGACTTGCCCAAGGTGGCTACTCGGAGAGAGAGGTAACAGCACTCAAACAACTTACGGTACGATGCAAATCATCGTAGAAAAACAGCATCTCTCAACAGATTTCTGAGTATCACAGTACCCACCACAACAGAATAATGTACCAAAGGAAACCCCACTGTTTGAAATTCCTAGTGCAATAAACTGTAAGGAAAGCATCACCTATTATCACAGGAGCAGAGCAGGCAATTGCAAGGTAATGTCAACTGACAAAGCTACTCCTACTGCCACTCAGATGCATTTTTAATTTTTGCTAACAAAAACAGAAAGTGATTCTACCCCACTAACATTAGCTGCCTCAGCAAAATGGTATCTCAGAAGACTTTTACAAGTCTTGTTTTTAAGTGATATGACAAGATCAATGAAATTGAACAAAGTGTAGCACAGCTTCTTGTGCATTTGGCTAGTAAGGTATATATTAGGGGCTACCCAAAGCTACATTGTCCTCCTGTACACATATACATGCAGAAATACATGAAATTTGTTTTACATAACCCCAGTTACATACTACTTACATAAATTAGCACATTCAGCCTTTGTTTCCTATGGCTGGGCAAGCAACCTCAGCGGAAAAGTAGTTTTTGCCAGAAAGCCACCATGTAAGTGGGCAAAAAGTGTAAAAGATTGCAAAAGTAACAGTACTCTAAGCCTGTTTAAAAATTTTCAGTCTAAACATTTTCTGCCATTTTTCTACTACGTGTACTCTTAAGAGCAAGAAAAATTTGCCTTTACTGACCTGCTGCCCTGTCAGATTTCCTGTGCTTCTAACAGGATCCATTGAATCAGAAGAAACAGCTAGAGGTGCCTTTAGCTCAGTTTTATTTTTTTGATATTTTGGCAAATGCCTTGTTCTTAAATTTTCTTTAGTAGACACTCCTGTAGATGAAAGACAAACAGAACACACGGATTATAAAGTAAAAAGGGACCCTTGCCTCCTACAGCAGCACTGGCACAAAGGCATCCTCGCCTTAGCAGCTCTCTTTGAAAAGAACGAGCATTTCAGGTATGTGGTTGCAGTTCCCCCCAGCCTCACTCCATGCATATCAGCAGAAGAAGAGGTGTGTGGCACTGAAGTGCACCCAGCCACAATGAACACCAATGTAAATTCAGAAACGCACACGTCATCTTCCGAGAGAGGTTTCATTGCAAAAACCACTATTTAAGAGGCAAAAACATAAAACTGGGCTGCCACTTTGATGCAGGGAATCAAACAGCAGTAGTGCTGTTAAAAGCACCACTCATATGATAAAATGTAATTTCTTTTTCTGTAATACAGCTAACCAACTGATCGCTCAAACTGGTTGTTTTTGTTCCTTCCAGGACCAGGCACATGAGTAACATAACACCGCGGAGCACACTCTGTAAAAAGATCACCTGTAAAAAGCTTCCTGCCATAATTAGAATTAGTTTACCACTACTGACCAGTAACAACATGAAAGCATCAAAAATCCTGGTGCTTCAATTATAAAGTGCCAGCACTGACACTAACACTAAAACCTCCCAGGGCCAAATGAAAGCAAACAGCTTCTTGGTACAGCCTTAAGGTTTCAGTTTTGGCTGTTCAGAACTGCAAAAAGCTTTGAATAAAAAAAATATCTTGATTTTATGCTAGCAGATAGATTACATTTATTTGGGTAATGAATTCAGGAGTACATCAGCGATTCAAGTAAAAGAACTAGATTATAAGCTTTAACATTTCCATGCTCCTACACAACAGAAAGCAACATTTCTCAAATTTGATTCCACGGAAGTGGAAGAATATTTCCCAGGGTGAATCCATTTCCATCATTTAGGATTGTTGCTTTCTTTCCAGGCACAGAGCACAACTATCTGACATCGCCTTGCTTGAACTATGCTAACTGCACAACACCACAGGGAGATTTTTAACGGAGCTGTTTGGCCGGTAGCTTTGAAGGGTGGGCGTGCTACTCCAAACCCAGAGTAGGACTCCTCAGTATTTATAACTGCTGGGCATACTCTGAATATAAACACAATTTTTTGTAGAATTAACCATCCCCTGATACGTTATCATATCAATGTGTACACTGTAAAAGCTGTGTTTGAAAACAATTTGACAACCAACTTTTTCCCAGGGTTGTACACAAAAACGCACTCAGCAAATCAAGGTCAAAAGAACTAATAATAATTAAAAAAAAAAAAAAAACAACACCTGTTTTTTCTTGACACACTGAATCTTAGTTTTATTTGTTACCTTTAAAATTTACAGAATACCTGAACATCTCTAATGCTTCAACATTCTTTAGAGACCACATTAAAAATGCAACTTACCTTACAGTTTGGATAAAACTATGTTGTCCCTGCCACAGAACTGACTCCCCTGAAACTGCTCATCTTACACACTACGCTCTTCTCAGCAGAAATCCTCTGCTATAATCCTGTATGACCCATTACAGCCTGTGATGCCTCTGTACCTTACACACTTGAGTACACAAACCACCTACCTGAAAAACCATTGCAAAGTTTAGCATTCACAGGAAAAAAAAACATCTTTGTTTACAGCTAGTAGAAGGTCATACCTGAAACAGATACTACTGGCTGCTCTTCATCAGAAACTGCACGTGGCTTTATTAAGAGGTAATAAGCAGAACTAGTATGTTGGCTCTTAATTTTAAAAGACTGTTGATAAGAAAACAAACTGGCAACACTTCGGGAGCACCGAAAGCAAGTAAAACTTGACTAGAAAAATAAACACACTAAACCAAAAAAAAACCTATACCTTCACTGTACATTAACTCCCACAGCCTGTAAAGGTTGTCTCAGAGGTCACCTTCGCAAAAGATCCCAGGGACCAGCCCTAGTTACAAGCAATTACTAAGATAATGAAGTAACAATATTTATTTAAATTAGAGCAGGTGATCATTATACAAGGAATCTCTGGATATGTAGAGAAGACAAAATCAGAAATAGTGTGTAGTCTTTCTGTGACTGAATACATTTTGTACAATATATTCTAAGGAACATATATGAGTATAAATGCAAAAGGTTTCAAAGGAAGTTGGTCGTTCTCATCTGATCATCACATGATGAACAACAGATGAAAGCCTGAGGACTGATTTTCTTTAAGAAATTTCAAGAACTTTCGAATAACCCAGAGCTACAACTATTTTATTACTTTTTTAAAAAAGAAATTAACTGCAGAAAACACTTTAAAATCATAAAGGACTGGCACCATATTATTTGTGCTACTTTAGTGTCATGGTTTTGGCTGAATTTACCAAAACCAGAATGACAGACAGCCCTTTCCCTCCCTCCCCCAAAAAGAAAGGAGAGGAAGATATAAGGAGGTTTAGACTAAACTACTTTAGTGAGGTATTAATATTAAAATAAAAAAATAAAATACTGAAATAGATACAATATATACAAAACCATATCAAGCTCCCAGGATCACATCACCAGCAGGCACTGGGGAAGTCCCAGGCTGGACTCAGAGAGGGATAGGACCTGGGTTCCAGAACTGCAGTCAGGAACACACAGGTCAGAATCAGAGGCAGACGAACAGAGTCCTCTTCAGACATTGGCCATTGAAGGAAATGAGTTGACCCTTTGATCCCTCAGCNCTGGCTGTCACTTAATTAAAATTGTTTTCTCCTAGAAGTCCCTAAAAATAGGACTCAACAATTCAGGGATGGGTGTAAGCCATAGTGCTTTCCTTAAAATGACAGTTTCGTTTACCTGAATGCAAAGATTTTTCTTACTAGCATTACTAACTACATTTACTAACTGTAATGTTAGTTTTCTTAAGTGACTAAAATTACAGTAAAGTGAAGAACAAAAACTCAGGTCACAAAATTCTACTCCACCATCTTTTCTTTGTACCCCTTTACTTTCTTCAGCCTTCTAAGGCTTGCCACTTAATTAAGTAATTTTTGTTCTGTTTACAGATAAATGCATTTAAGGTTTTGCAGCTGTCTTCATACAATAAAGTCAAATTGGGAAAAAAAATAAATAATCCATTAAACCCATTAACCTATACAAACTCTTGCCTTAAGTAAAATTTTATTTTGATAGTACTACCTCAAAAACTTAATCTAATAAATTACCACAGGGTAGAAAAAAATAGCAACAACCTAGAAGCTTCCCCCTCCGGACAGCAACTTTAAATTCAACAATCCATCACACAATTGGAACTTGGCATACTGGAAGGGCTTGACCACAGCCTCATTCCTGATCTTGTTGATCCACTTTATCACCTGTAAGCAATTACCACGCATCAGTCTCACACCACTTAGAGTATATGTTCACTCAGGACTAGTATCTAAGCCAACTCCCTCCTCAAACACTGAAAGTATTCTTATTTTCACAGGTAAGCTGCAGCCTGCTATCTCTGGCTGTTGCAACACATGGCGGGGTCATGCCGTGAACCAGGTGAGGAAGTTGAATGAACTCTAAAAGTAGAGCACGGTGTCTCCTCTTTCCAAAAAGCACCAAGGCAGATCAAAAGTCCAAGTCTGAATCACAGCCCAGCCCAAAGGGCTGCCTCAGCACAACTGCAACAGCAATCTGCCCGACACCGAGGAGAGTATCTTCCACTCACACCACTACAGGAAACAACAAACTGCAGCACAGTTAATTGCTTTCTCCACTGACATATGGTTAATATGTGTGTCAACACATGACTATAGGAAATACAACAGGTTTGCTTAAACAACCTTCAGCTTTTTAGGTTTGCCTCCAGTTTTGGCAATGTTGTGGATAGATACCTGGTAGCAGGATGAAAAAATTAGTCAAATCTGTCGCCGTTACTCCCGCCAGCTACCAGGACTTCACCTCTCTGGTGAAGGTTTGCAGCCTAGTGTATTAGAAGAAACAAAAAGCAGATTAGGTTACCTTAATCAGCTGAACTGAAAACTGCAGTGGTGCAATGTCTTTATCTCAGAGTGAAAGACTGGGGACAATATCAGTGTAATCAAGCATCTAACATGAATCCACTTCCATGTGCCTCTCAAGATGCACATTATAAACCTTGTACCACCACAGTCAGTGTTCTGGGCAACAGCAAAGACAGTCATCACAGGCACCAGAGAATCTGAATACTTTACCATGTTGTAAAACTCCCCTACAGCAAGCAACAGTGCATCTGTCCTGCTATGCTGTATCTATTCATCAATTATAGAAAGAAGCTCAGTTTTCCAAAGCTGTTAAACCAATATTACCAAATCTCTCAAATTCCCTACCCTCATCTCTCTTTTTTGAAAGCACCTGCTATTATTTGTTCCTGTGCCATGTGCATTCCTGGGTATGTAAACTTTTCCAAGATCAGAGGCAACGCTACCTACTTGCAAAAACATGTAAAATGAAAATGGTGGTCAGGAAAAGCCTCAGTTCTTGGAATGTCATCATGCATGAGGCTACCACTGGGCTCAAGAAACCATATTTAGTCACAGGACTGCCACCTGTCACCCCAGTAGTTAAATGATTAAAATACATTATCTGCATCAACTGTAACTGCATCAACAGTTCCACAACTGAACAGGTAGTGACAGTGTGGCAACAACTCTGATATGTGACTACCAAACCTTCACTCTATCACATTGCAGAGAGAGTTGCAGGCAGTGGAGTTTTTTGTTTGGTTCGTTTTTACACAAATGGGGAATTATAATAACATGCTCCCTAAACAGTCCACTGGATGGTTGACCCACTTCATTTACGCATTGATTTCCAGTGGTTGTGCAATCAAATACAAGACCATGCTTTTCAATCACTTCTGGCTGATACTAGAACCCCAGCAACAGCGATCCATCAAGGCTCCCTACATACCTACAGCTAAATTGTCAGTTCCTAGATTTCCACCAGACCAGACTGGCAGTTCCACCCTAACGTCTTCAGGTCACTGAGCCTCTGAGACATGTAAGTCCAAACATCAATGCAGGCTCCTTCTGGTTCTCAGAATCATGCAAGCAGATCTCTCTCTAGCCAGGCTTTTAAAGGCTGAATGCCCAACCCCACAACCACCACCTGCTCCATCTACATATGCAGCCCCATCCAACTCCCCTCTCGCACAACTGGAGCTTGCATGTCTTCTGCAGACAAAGCCACCACTGCCTCCCACTTGTCCCTCACAGGCTCACCCTAAACTTTATGCCTGTAGTCAAGCTTAGACACTAGTCATGAAAGACACATCTTTTTATTGCTGCCTGCTCATCCTCTAGCCTCAGTTTCTCTCTGTTGATTCCCTCACAAGCTTCCAGAAGCTGAACCCAGCCCACTTATTTCCTTATATATTTAGCTAGGTCACACCGAAGGTGGACACCCAACCCCGCTTCCTCTTTTGGGCCACTTTAGCTTTTTTTTAATTTAACTTCCCACTCCCTGCACACAGAGACAAGCCAAACCTTCCTCCCCAGTCCGAGCTCCTCCACACCCCACAGCCCTCCCTGTGCTACGNCCGGGGCGCCGTCGGCAGGTGGAGTAGAGGAGCATGCTGGGAGTTGTAGTCCTGGAGCGCCGGCCGGCGAAGGAGCCTTGCCCCCTCCCCCCCAGCGGAATGGCCACTCCCCTCTGGCTTGGAGAACTACTACTCCCGGCGCTCCTCGCGGCACCGCCGCCACTACGGGGAGGCACGAAGGACAGAAGGTGGTCCTACCCCCACGGCCCCACAGGTTTGGCTGCCGCGCTGAGTATAAGGGGAACCTGCCCAAGGATGGAGGAGAAGCCCTCCGCCAGCATCAAGCCATACCTGGACAAGCTCACCCTGGGGGTCACACGGATCCTGGGTAAGCGGGGCTGTGGGGGGCGCCCTGGGATTGGGCCGGGAAGAAGGGCGTGCCCTCTCCGTCGTTATGGAAACCGCCTAGTGGTGTGAAGGGCCCTTTCTTCGGGTCGGGAGTGGTCTGCGGCCCAAGGTCTGTGGGTATCAGCGCCGTCCCTGCGGCCGAGATCCAGCCGGCAGGCTGAACCTGCGAGGCCCAGGCACCTGCAGCCGTGTGCTGGTTGAAGCCCAGTCACGCCAGTCTGTTGGGTTGTGTCAGGCCGTGCTGCTGGTTGAAGCCCAGCCACACCAGTCTATTGGGTTGTGTCAGGCCGTGCTGCTGATTGAAGCCCAGTCGTGCCAGTTTGTTGGGTAGTGTCAGGGTCTGCCCTCTGGGATGGCAAAGCCGCGCTGCTTCTACATGCAAAATCGCCTGTTTCTATGGCTTGAGTCGGCGGCTAAAATCTCCAACCTCTCCATATAAGAGACCCCCAAAAATCAAAGAAAGCCCAAGAGATGTTTTATTCAAAACCATGCATAGTTCTTAGTCTCAGTTGTAATGACACAGCAGCAGGCAGCGTGCCCAGTGGAAGGCATTCAGCAGGGTGCCATGTTTCACTGAATTGTCAGGGTTGGAAGGGACCTCTAGAGACCACCCAGTCCAACTCCCCTGCTAAAGCAGGATTGCCCAGAGCACATCACTCAGGACTGCATCCAGGTGGGGCTCGAAGGTCTCCAGAGATGGGGACTCCACACCCTCCCTGGGCAGCCTCTGCCAGGGCTCTGCCACCCTCACCCCAAAGAAGTTTGTTCTCATACTTGGAGCTTCCTGTGTTCCAGCTTGTGTCCATTGACACTCATCCTGTCACTGGGAACCACTGAGAAGAGTCTGGCTCCATTCTCCTTCAACCCACCCTTAGATACTTAGAAGCATTAATAAGGTCTCCCCTCAGTCTTTTCTTCTGCAGGCTAAAGAATCCCAGCTCTCTCAGCCTTTCCTCATAAGGGAAATGGAAGCAGAACTCTAATCTCTGAATCTGCCCAGGATCAGCTCCCCATAAATAATCACCTTGCAGCTTATTCCTGTACCCTGCAGCTTTTTCCACAACATGCCCTGCTTGCCATCTCCAGTTTTTGCTCAGATCTTGGGCCTTCTTGCAAAAGTTCCCTTTGAAATTCATCAGGAGTGCAAGGCATTCAACATTTAATATTAAGGCTTCTCAGACAAAACTTTACTCATGGTAATAGAATCACAAGAATTGGTTGAAGTGTTTTCATGTGTGAAGGATTTTAGCATCAGACTTTTCATCTCAGCACCTTGGGGCACAGAACTGTTATGCTTGTATGGCTGGAAAGCAATACATCTGTCCCAAGCGTTACATACTACAGCATTACTGTACATACTACAGCATTGATGAGGTCTCCCCTCAGCCTCCTCTTCCTCAAACTAAACAACCCCAACTCCCTCAATCGATCTTCATAAGCCTTGTTCTCCAGGCCTCTCACCAGCAACAAAGCCGGTGAAGAAGAGGAGGCTGAGGGGAGACCTCATCACTCTCTACAACTGCTTGAAAGGGCACTGTAGAGAGATTGGTGCTGGTCTCTTCTCACGAGCAATGAGCGACAGAACAAGAGGGAATGGCTGCAAGCTGCAGCAGGGTAGGGTTAGGCTGGACATTAGGAAAAAAATTTTCACGGAGAGAGTGGTCAGTCAGTGGAATCAGCTGCCCAGGGAGGTGGTGGAGTCACCCTCCCTGACTGTGTTTAAGAGCAGATTGGATGTGGTGTTGAGGGGTATGGTGTAGGGGAGAACTTGTAGAGTAGGGCTGATGGTTGGACTTGATGATCCCAGGGGTCTCTTCCAACCTAAATGATTCTATGATTCTATGATTACAAATTGCAGTTCCAGAACTTCTTCCTATTAATTTTAAAGCCAGAAATGACTGCCATAATTACCTCACCCAGCGTGCTGTGTTGCACAACAGTGAGTTTCATCTGGTAACCTAAGTGTATTCCTGATAGCACATGTTTTTTAGATAGCTGCCCAGGCAGATGAGATCAAAAGATGCAGGCAAAATTCTTGCTGTGGACTTTAGTGAATGGAGGACAGGACTTCACCCTCAATCTCGGTTCAGTGTTCTCTTAATGACTTATTATTAGACTTCTTGACGCTCTTTTATGGTTTGTTTTTTTTTCTGTTTTTCTAGTTGCGAGGTCAGGATAACATTATCATCCTATTCAGGGAGAGAATTTAAAAGGTGTAACTAATGATGATCAGCCATCCTGACAAAAGCTTCTTTGAAGTAGCTCTTTGTAACAAAACTACTGGTCCTGCATGTTCTCACCACCCAGGCTCAGATGTATGAGATCCGCATGATGTTGGCTGTGTCTAAAAGTAACACTGCCATATAAACTGCTTTGGGTAGGTGTGTTTTTTACACCAGCAAAATACGGCAATGCAGGTTTGGCTTTGAAAGTCTGGTAGCATCCCTTTCACTTGGAAGGTGTTCCCTGTTCTGTGTTTGGGTGTTGCTGGTTTACTGTCTGTAACTAACTCTGATAACTCGTGTTGTGCAATACCGCAACGCGCACCCCAGTCCATTGCTGTGACGTTTTACTCAGATTCTTTTCCTCGTCCCTCCACTCCATCTGGGAACTATTTTTTTCCAGTGAAGAAGTCCAAAGCATGTAAGTTGTACCCCCATAATCATCAGAATTGCTTAACTAATTGGCAAACATCACCAATCTGTTCAGTGTTTGGTTCTTTCAAATTACAAAGGGTATCTCGTTCAGAAGAACTCTGTACTCTGTAGCTGGCAGCACTAGAAACGATCCTATTCTAAATCTTCTTTGGGGAAGTGTCATGAAGCCAGTTGATACTGTAAGAGATGCATAACAATTTTGCTGCGGCCATAATGAATTTGCCTGTGCATATAGAAACTAAGTTTCTGTAAACTCAGACTAACACTGCGCTGTGCTTTGTAAAAGGGAACTTGTGTGAAGTGTCTGTGTAAGCAGTTTTTAACCAAAAATTGTTCTAAGGAGGTCATAAGAAGAAAAAGACTCAGTCGGAACATTGTAATCATGACATGAGCTCAGCAGGCAGACAGGAAGATCGTAAGTCCCTGAGTAAAAAGGGACAGAGAAATCAGGTGATCAGGGAGAGGTCCTCCAAGTGCAGAGAGCAGTGTGTGTCTCCTTTTTGGGGAAGGCACCCAGCTCAGCTGGACTGCACACTTCTAATCAAATTTTTATATCTTTTTGTATCTTTGCTTCAAAGACTCTGTCGTCTTTTCACATTCTATTAGTGAGCTGGTGTTTCTCACAATACTTTTCTGCCTAGCATTAACTTAACATCATTAGTAGGTTTTAACTCCGTTGAGTTTGCAGAACAGTTTTTTCAGGAGATAGAATAGATAGAAAAGGGTAAAGGGGGCATGGGGTGGGGCTGGTTGGTTGGTTGTTTTTTTTAAAGTGTCATCTCTGTGGAAGTTCCTACAGAGTGGGAGATTGCTCACAAGCTTTATGAAGGATGTAATTTGACAAGGAAACAAAAAAAGGTATCTTTTCCATTGGCAATATGATTAACTTTGCTGAAGTTCTGTGACTAATAGCAAATTTCAGAAACGTTGATTGCTTACAACTAAATCTGAATGAGAGGTGTTAGCTGTTCTGGGGTGCCTGGAGCAGGTCTATATTCACTACTAACTGTCTTAATTACATAAGAATTTAACTATTCAGTTATCCAACTTGTAGGCAGTATCAGCAGTACTACACGGACAGTTAGTGCTGCCTCAGCTTTGTATCAGACCATTACGTCAACTCCTTCTGATTGATACTAAAAAAACATTTTTGGAAGCTTGTAGATGAACTGTCCAAAATATAGGACAGGACAGTTTACTGTGAATCAAGAGACTTCTGAACCAGGAAATTCAGAACAGTTACTAGGGAGGAGTCTTCTGAATTAGTTAAGCTGTATCCTGTATTTCATGTCTAGCCTAGGTAGCTTCTTTATTTCTTCCATCTGGAAGAAAAAGCACTCCATGGCAGACTTCCTCTTTTCCTCATTAATATTTTATGGAGCTCCCATCCATTCCTACACACATCTGTTAAACGTAGTCTTCCATTTACCCACAGGATATTTTTACTATAACGTTCAGGCTTCTAAGATGGAATTTCTCTTTCTTTTGATCTTGGATTTGGTTCAGACCTCTTTAGAAGTTGCAGCTCTCTCATTCCAAGGCATCTTCTTTGGCTGATAAAATATTTAATCTTCCGTCATCCCAGCTGAGCTGTTGTGCATGATGAATTAAACATCCTTGCTGTTCTCTTTGATCACAGAAATAACAATTACTCTATTATTATAATCTCTTCACTTGTCATAAGGCTTGCGTAGCTTAAGACCGGTTAGATCATTGATTTCACACACTTCTTTAGAAGCAGAATACATATGGACAGCTTATATTTCAGCAAGACACAGATTCCCCTGCCTTGCACCCACTTATTTGAAGTGAAACTTGGCAAAACATCTGTCTTTTGCATGTTGGCCCCCCACCTTGGCCAGACAGATTACCTAGGTGACCTACTATGTTTTTATTTGTTTACTTTTTCCTGTCCTTAACTTGCAGTTTGGTTTTCTGGTGCTATGCATTGACTTTTAAATTATCTGACAACGTAGCAACCAATACTTCCCACTAAAATGAAATTTAGACTTCCTTATTTAGAATTAACAGCTCAACACGGGAGATTAAAAAATACCCAAAGCTCTCTGGTGCCTGCCTTTCCTGTCTAGTGCACTGTGTATGTTTTACCAGGAAGCAATTACACTAAGTGTGACTGCTTTGGGAGCCAGGACTTCAGCAACAGAGAGCCAGTCCTGAAAGCCCTGCATAGTGATCACTTCTATTCTACGGACCCGTGTGCTGGGCTTGCAGTTCCTACAACAACAAGTTAGTAATCTTTCTGGACCTGGTCCAAAGTGAATGAAGTTGGTGGGAACTATTTCAGCTGGCTGTAGATGAAGTAGAACATCATAAAATGAGTGCAAGGGGGACTGTTCTGCCATCACGCACCTGCAAGAATAGCACTGTGTTGATTAATATCACAGATTTACATAGGATTCTTTCCCCTAAAATATTCAGGTGATTTTTATAAATGATGAGGTCAGTGCTCAAACTAGATTTGCCTTTGTCCAGCTGAGATTCCTGATGTTTGCTCGTACAGGTCCCTTCAGCAGGATCAGGTTCTGCGTCTGGTCAAACCCACCAAATCCAGCGCTGAAGTGCACCCATCTTTGTGGAATGTGGTTGCTAGCTCTTCATGGCAGCACTGCACAACATCTTGTGTCAAACTGAGAATATCCTACCTGGCTGAAACCATAGGGCACGCTTAGAAAGAAGGACTCATCTCTCTTTCAGAGTTTCCCCTGGAACCCATGGTTGATTTTTAGAGGAATCCTCTGCAAAAGATCACATACAAAATGTGCGTGTCTATGTATATCTATAAAATCCATCAAAGGATGGCATCATGTGCAGCATTAGACATCCTCATGCCAAGACATGCTGAGTAGGGTTACACACGAAAAAGAAAGTGGCTGTTCAGGCACGAGCACAATGCTTGCAGTCATTCATGCCGTTTCTGCAGCTGTCGGTGAAGCTAACTTGCAAAACTGCCTGTCTCGCACTGCTTGGTGTCACCCGTGCCAGCTGCAAACATGCTCTTCTTTTCCTGTTAGAGACTTCTCCGGGAGTTGCCGAGGTGACGTTTGTGGAAAAGGAGCCAGCCGAACGCCACGCCATCGTTTCATGGGAGCAAGTGAGTGTTTTCATGATAACGCTGTGGGGAGGTTAATCTAAAGGTACAGTAGCCCATGGAGAATGTCAGATGCCATGGCTACCTTGTGTTTGTTTGTGAGACAGCCTGCTACCAAGTTTGATGTACCATGGAGCCTAAAAAGGTTGGTTTTGGTTTTTTGTTGGTTTTTTTTAAGTCTGTCACTACCAGATTTTAGCCTGTCACGTGCACCTGATTTGTTAGAGAAACTTTGTCAGTGTGGGTATAGTCAGACTGACAACTCTAAGAAGAAATCGCTTAATTGTAGTAGGCAGCAACAGTGGTGACTCAGTGGAGAACAAACAACGTTCTGACTCAGTTCTGAAACCATTTTCCAACGTCCTTGGAGACAAAATGAAGAATCTTTACTATTTATGACCATTAAAGATAAAGGCCTTAGATGGAAAATACCACTGAGCCACCCAGTTCATTCCAGTTATCCGTTTCTCTTTCCAATTTCAGCTCTTCAATTCCATTTCTCATAGCCCTTCCTTCTACCTCCTCTTTGGCTCACAAACCCAATCTTTTGTCCAAGGTATATCTCATTGCCTGTTCTAGAAGGCTCTGAATGACACGTACTACCTTGACTCCACTGACCTCATTGCATCAGGGATTGTAACAAGAGAGCTCCTGAATACTATTGTCTGACTCTGGTGGGCAGAGATGGCACTTTTGGTCCCCTTTTTGAATATACATGTGTTTGTCAATCCCATGACTGTAGGGGAATAACTGCTTTCCAGGTATCATTCATATCTACAGAAGGGACAGCAGAAGCTGACTGGCCTGTGGAGAGGGGCATGGCTGAGGATAGATTTGGGTGAATCATCCTCTGCTCCAACCCCATCTGTACCCTAACACACATGCTCCCAAGGACTGCACTTGTTACCACTATGTAAAATAACTTCCCAGTTGATGACACCTTGTCATTTACAGTTTTTCCTAAACAGTAGGGAAAAATCATTCACTGCTTTTGTTAATGCCCCATCCCAGTTAATGGTATTTATGAATAATTTCTAAGTCCAGGTCAGAACGTACGTAATATGAACCTGCCTTATTTTCTGAGTCTTGTACAGTAGCCAGCAGCTGTGGTCAGGCAGAAATGTCAGGTTTTTCAGGTTCATGTGAACTGATTCCTGATGTCCTGTAGCTGTTGTTAAGGTGTCGGATTAACTGTGCTGGAAAGTCTGAGGCACCCTGACGGGGAGCCAGCTCAGGTGTGGGAGCAGCAGAGCGACTTTCGCCCCTTCTTTTGTTGAGTGGAGAGGACTGCTTCTCCTGAACACAGTATTGCTCTCGTTCTCAGGTGCTGCTGCTTCTCCAAACTAAATTGGGTTTGTTTCAAATTGAGCTGCTCTTTTAGAGTCAATTTTTTAAATCCTGTAGCCAAAGCACTTCAAAGATGTTAAAACAAAACTTCAGGCCCCTCCATCCCCAGTGATGGAGTAAGTTAATTGTGGAAGTTTACAGTGAAAATCAAGTAGCTACAGTTGAGCTGGACTGTTGATGGTGAAGGACTTTACTATCTATTTCTTTGCTTTTGGTTCCAGTTGCATTGACAAAACCAGAGATCACCCTTCTCGAATTAAAAAATTAACACTTTCCCTTTTTCCTTTTTTTGCCTTGAGCTTTGGGGATGAAGTTTGAGAACTAACACAGTCCATGCAATCCCCTGGGTCTTGCAGTGAGGATTAAGTCTAAGGCAGTTGGCATCTCACAAGGCCTTTCCAGGATGAACTTAGACCTTGCACTTTCTTAAACCCATCCTGCTTGAATCTGAATACAAGTTTATGGTTACTCAATGTTTCGTTATCACTGTGCTGGTTTTTTCTTTCATAGCCACCAGGTGGCAATACTTATACACATAATCATTTCTCCAGCATTTAGATTTTAACAAGATCTTGTCACAGTCTGTTTTTAACTCCTCTCTGTATCTTTGGTTATGGAAGTGGTTGCAGGCCTTTTTTGTGTGTTGCAAGGAAAACTGGTCAAACTATTCCCACAGTTACATTCTTTTTCAAAAGAACACTCTTTTCATTGAGACTTACCAAATAAGAGCTCTATTCTTAAGATATTATTTTGCATTTTTTTTTCTTTAACCATTTTTTCCAGTTCTAATTCAGTTTTACAACAGAAAAGTATTTCTTCTGAGAGAAAGTGTATAATCTTCAGAAACAAAAGAAAATCAGCCTCATTAAAATCATGAATGATGTGCTCCCCTCTATGTGCAACTTTCAAAAGTAGGTTTTATACCAAAATGCTGCTAGTAGGCACTCTGTTATCTGCAGTTACAGGGTCTGAACTACACTTTCTATTTGCCTCAACCAGAAGAGAAGTAAGTCATTGTTTTGGTTTTCAAAAAGTGTTATAGGGAGCTGGAGGTCCCAGAGCTCAGCACCAGAGCAGGCCAAGCAAAATGAAGGGGGATGTTTTGACTTTCCTTCAATTGGCATGTTAGCAGTGCCTGAACTGGCCCTGGCTGGCTGTAAGCAGTCCCTGCCCACCACACTTGCAGGGATGCTGATACTCTACAATTCTGCATGGGAGATTCATTGTTTCTCCTTAAGAGCTTTGTCTACAAAGATTTATTTTTCTGTTATGAAACCATTAAAATGCCCACAAGCAGTCTGTTGCTTTCCTGTTGTGCACTGTCTTAGGCTGCCAGACAATTTAGAAACTCTCTGCCTGTGAATCTCAGTGGGAACTCTGGTGGTGTTTTCTGGCTATTATTAAAGTCTTCCTTGTTGCTTCTAGCATATCGCTGTTTGATCAAAAGTACGCATGCGGGCACGCACGCCCACAAGGGCCCTTCTTGCCATCCTCCTTGTAATGTGACCCCTCAGTGTTGGGTGAGTCTGCCATCCTTGATCCCCACGAGCACAGGATCTGCCCATCTTGAGCCTGCCTTGTGGCCCGGACCATGGGAGTGGTGTGGAAGTGGATCCAGCAGAGCCAGTGCATGAGTAAAGGTGTGTTTCTTCAAGGTGCATAGTGGAGGAGAGGCTTGGAGGGCTTTTGGGAGGTAGATAGCATTTCTGACACAGTTCCCCTCCTGTGAGGCCTCATAATATGCTGATTAAAAAATCAGCTACCCAACACAATCCTCACCACCAATGCTGTTCCCTGCTGCAAGGGACAAGTCTGTCCCAGCCCTGTATCTTTCAAGTGATCTCCAGGGAGTCCCCCTCACCCTTCTCCCTCCCAAGATCAGATTTGTGATACAAGAGTATCTGAGTATCTTGCATAAATTAACATCTTCTGCACTCACCAGCAGCCAGGCAGACCGGTCTGGAAACAGCACAACATTAGGGTGAAAGAAAAGTGGTGCTGAAGTATTTTGCCATGTGGAAACCCTGGGAAGTGACATAAATCCCTTCCTTTTGTCCCCAGAAGTTGGATGAATCTCCTTCGGGTTTTTAGAGAAGTCTCTCTAGAGGAATATGCCTTGACTGCTGTCCTTCTCTTCAGTATATTTGCTTAGGATGCATTGTTACAACGGTGCTGTGAGTGAATTGCCATATGTCAGTGTTTTAGTTGTTCAGGTCTTGGCAGCAAGACTACCCTGGTTCTAATAGTCTTTTCTTTCTCTAGTGGAGTGTTCTTTCTTGTGAGACTATTTGGGGATATTATGGACAATAAGCGAAAGAAATAGAACCCACACACCATATTGGGCACTTGGGATGTCTTGTTTTATGAGCTGATGAGTGTAACCAGATGACTGGAGTGAAAACAGCTGCCTGCTATGGCTGTAGTTAAGCCACTCCTGGCACGTTATTAGGAATATTGTATTTTATGGGGCTGCAGATCACAACCCTGGATACTACCAGTGAGCAGGGGGAGCACAGAGCTTGAGAAGCCATTTTTGAGATGTGGTAGTGGCTTGTTTTTCTGACTCTGCTGTCCAACAGATTAGTCAATGCTTTCCGACAGATGGGAGAGATGGATATTAATTAAGCTGTCTACCCCAGATCTGCTGTGGTACAGCATTTTCCACACATGTATTTTGCACCATCATTTGGAAAGTCATGTAAAGGGACATAGTTAGAAAGAATCCTAAAACAAAGTGGGGGAGGGCAGTCATTTGGAGAAATGTGCACATGTTGATCATTCCATCCAGAAACAGAGGATTCTGAGCAGACGGCCTACCCAGATGTGACTTTTCCCTTGTCTTCATCAGCTATGTTTGTTAAATGTGTGCTGTGCACGGTTTGTGCTAGTACTTAACTGTCTACTGCAGTGGAAGTTTTAAAATCTTTGATTTTGTCATCCCAATGGATCTGGTTTTTCTGCTTAGAGAAGAACACATACTGAAGTCAAGAGAGCTCTTCCCGTGTGTATTTTTACTGCTGGGGTAGATTAGATAAAACTTGGGGGGGGTGGAGGGGTTGAAATGGAATGAGAGTGGTGTAAACATTTATACTTCTCTGAGACTTTGTAAAGGTTTGACAAGTCTGTCATATTCTTTCTTCATAGTTTTAAACCTAGTCACTGTGCTTACAGCTACAGCTTGAAATGGGAAGTGGTGAAAGCACAGCATGAAATTATAAATATTTAGGACTGAGAAGAACCCACAGAAGAAGGTGTGTGTGTTGAAGGCATTTGAAGAACTTCAGATATGCCCATGTGGTGTAGTAATCTCCTGAAATTTACCACCAGGGCCTCAGCCATCAGCAGACTCTTATCAAAGGACAATAAATTCTTCTCACAACAAAGCTTCTACAGTATCATATTCTCTGCTTTAATACCTGTTGTCTCTGAAGATTTTTCCTACCCAGGGTAGGAGAGCACTGTGCCAATGGCAAGCAGCAAAGCCATTTGTATCTGGGACTCATCAGTAGCAGTCTGTCTGCATTAATGCATATGCTTAGAAAGTAAACACACAGGAGTGAAAGTTGTGGGCGTGTTAGAGGCTCCTGCACAGCATATACACCACACTTCAGGGGACAGGATCTGCAACAACTCAAATAAAGTGACTGTGAATAAGGCTTTGGCAGGCAGAAGGGCCTTGGGATGGTACAAATTCATGTCCCAAGTGAAGCAGAGCTACATGAGCTGCGTGAGGATGTTTCTTTTCCTTAACTACTAGTTACCAGAACATTCTTCCTTTATTTTATGAGACTTTTGAATGGTACGTTTTCTAGTAGCTGTAGGGAAGTAGTACCAGCAGAAGCACAACATTTGAAAGCTGTTAACATCTGACTCCTCCACTTTCTCCAAAGCAATTCCATAACTGGTGCAAAACCCACCCACCCAAGGCCCTGAGGCCAGGCTGGAAATACCTACCTGAGTAATGTCTTTATCTGTGGCAGGTTAAGCCTATATGAGGGACATATGCTGACCTATAAAGGTTCTTATGGTTTGTAATTCTATCTTTTCTTACTTTGAGTGTCAAACTGGCTGCACAAAGGGCAGATCCTGTCCAGCAGCTTGTCTTTAAAAATGGATTAATGGAAGAAATACATCCTGGTAGAAAAGACTGAAAATCCTGTCACAAAAGTACTTGAACTATCAGACATGCTGTGTTGAATATTTCACATTATTTGTCCATTTTCCCTTTAAAATACAGCTCTCAGAGTCTTGTGATATCGACAAATAACTCCTTTAGTCATCTGTGTTGCTTGTCTTCTTAAAACTGACAAGCTTCTGTAGTGTTTTGTTTGTTTTGTTCTTGACACATCAACAGGAATGGAAAGTCAGTGGTGTGCAGTGAGTCCTGTCACCAGGAGCAGTGCCTGCAATTGTCTATAGCTCTTTGGGCTTCCTGTTGTTCTGAGGATTAAGCCTTTATTTTCCCTTCCTCGTATTTGTGCCTTAGCTGAAGACTCTTAAGAAAGGCTCCTTCCACAACCAAGAAAGGTCTAGGAGTCCTGGTTCTTAGCAGCCCTCTTACCAGCTCACTGGAGTGGCTTCTTTCGGTGTTGGATGAGAAGGAAGCAGGCTTAGAAGCCCCAGCCAAGTGCTGAAGTTTGGCAGGATGAAGCCAGACCAGCAGGTTTGTGAGACTGGCTCTGTGTGTATTTGCACGCATACTGCTTGTTATGTGGTATGTCAAACCTGCTCGATTATGTGCAACTATTGAGCCTATACTTCTCTCACCTACTTGGAACTGAATTCCCTCAGAAGAGAGTCCTTATGCTGATATTTCACATGCTTGAGTGGGATAGGTAGGTATGGTCTGATTTCTCTTAAAGCAAAAGACCTCATTGCACTCTACAACTTCCTGAAGGGAGGTTGTGAGGAAGAGGGGGTCAGCCTCTCTTCCCACATAGCTAATGACAGGACTCGAGGGAGTGGCCACAAGTTGCTCCAGGGGAGATTTAGATGAGAAGTCAGGAAAAAAATTTTTCTCCCCAAGAGTGGTCAGGCACTGGATTGGCCTGTCTGGGAGATGGTGGAGTCACTGTCCCTCATGGTGTTCAGGAACTGTCTGGATGAGGTGCTACAAGACATGATTTAGTAGCTCAGTGGGTAGTATTGGTGACAGGAGGACGGTTGGACTAGATGATCTTGTAGGGCCTTTCCAACCTTGCGTTTCTATGATTCTATGAAAACTCTAGTTCTATAAGCCACATATATGAGTGTTCATATATATGTGATCTTGGAGTGACTATTAGAGTCAAAGGATGATATGTCATCTCCCTTGGGGAACAATCCTCTCATCATCTCCTGACAGGGTGTGCATTATGAAACCTTCCCAAGTCATCCTTGACCCAAGAAATATGCCATTTGCTGTCAAGGTTTTAGGATTAGATATTTGAGCTGATTTGAGTCATTTTGGAGTTCCTTCCTTTTCCTAATGAAGACTAAAACCTGTGGTGGCAAATATTTCTGTGCCAATATTCAGTTGTTCTTTGGGTTTGAGGCATGCTCTGCATTTTCCTATAACATTTTGATCGTGATTTTCAGAAAAACTCCTGCATATTGCCAGAGGATTTAAAGAACTTCTACCTGATGACTGATGGCTTCCAGATGACCTGGAGTGTGAAGACTGATGGTAAGTCCATGTATTCCTCTCCACTGATACCTCAGTGGAGGTATCAAATGATACTCATTTCGTTGCATCCAGTATTTCCTTTGCAGAATCTCTGTCATTTCAAACTTACTTTCTGTACAGCCAATACAAATCTGTTGGCATCCTGCATTAATCTGAGCAAAAGCACTGACCAAGTAATTTTGAATGACAAATTAGCACCACTCCTTAACTTGCAGGAAAAAAAATGAAGTAGTTTGCTTCTGCTAGGCAGCATGATCAGTGACTAAGGGAAAATTGATCTCTGAATTGATAAACGACTGCAGTTCTGCATGGGATTGTAGACTGTTTTAACAGTGCCTTGGTGAAGAGAAAATAAGACTGCACATCAGAGGTCCCTTCTTGATGCAGCAGGGCAAAGCCTGTTTCACAGAACAGAGTGTACACTGGGCGCTGGCTAGAAACCAAACAAGTCCTCATGTCATAAATACTATTCTGTAATAACTGGCCATTTGTCAACACTCAGATTAAAATCTCATACCTGGACTCCCTCTGTAGTTCGTGGAGAGAACAGCACTAGGACTTTATCCTATCATAAAGCGGTAGGAAGAGTCACCCTCTGATAGTGCCTCTTTCTCATTAAGAAGTCTATGAGCCTGATTCTCCTTTCCACCATCCAAAGGCCATTCACTGTGGTTACTTCTGGAGTCAGTGGTGGAAGTGACAACAAGAATGAGCTTTATTGTCTCATCCTTGTTTGGCAATGCATTTTTTTCGCTCTGCACTGGAGCCCTGCAACTATTATCCCAGCTCTCGTTGCCTTCAAGCGAGGCTGTCAAATGGGGCTATGGACAGTGCTCACTTCTGGAGATAGGTGTGAAATGCAGGGTTTGCCTCAGGAAGTGGAATTTCATTTCAGAGACAGCTGACATCGGGGCTCTAGCAGCTGTACTGAGTCCCACCGTGTTTCAAGTGGGATTTAGTGTGTTGTGACCTCTGAAGAGTCTTACTTTCTGGGCATACAAGGGACCAAGGCACCCCACATAACTGTCTTGTTTGAGCAGCATCCAGTAGTGCCTTCTGAGGCCCTTCACACTGAGGCCCTTTCTGTGCATGGCCAAACAGTGTCCCTGTTGGCTTGGTGTCTGGTAGCAGTACGAGTCTTGAGAAGGAGAGACAAATGACAAGTCCTTAAGCTTTCATTCAGGAGCACCCAAATGTTGACACACTGATAAAATCCTATGTTGGGGTGGAAGCCAAGAGGGTGCACCCTGAGCTGAGTATACCCATCTTTTCTCCCCTTCTATGTTTTAGAACAAAGGGTATGCCCTCCACAGAATGATTTGTGGAGGAAGAAGTGTCTTCTGTGTTCTCCTGACACTGGGTGTGATTAATGATCAGTCTTATTGCAGATACCCCAATGCCCCTGGGCTCCATGGTGATTAATAGTATCTCGAAGCTATGTCGGCTTGGGGGTTCCTCCATGTACACTCTGCCTAATGCACCAACTCTTGCTGACCTGGAAGATGACACAGAAGAGGAAGGTAAGGTCATTTTAGCAAGCTAGAAACATGTGCTCTGACTCATCCCTTTTGCTCTGTTTAGGGTAACATTAGGATGTAGCACATGGATATAGCGAGAGAAAAGGTCACTCCAAATAGATGGGGTTTTCTTTGTCTCCTGAGCCTCATCTACTGTTGAGTCCTACTCCTTCTATTCAGTCTTGAGAGGCAGACTTGTACATCGTGAACCTCTTGGGCATTGTTAGTGCTGCTGCAGTCTCCGCTAACAGCCTGTCAGTCCTCCTGTTCTGCATTTTCTCCATTTATATTTTTAAGAGAGGCTTCCTCCAGTGATTCAGCTTTTAAAGTCTTTCTGTACTTATGGGTTTACATGAACAAAAGATAACAGTTTTTGTCCTGGTAGTGAAAAGACAGCTGGATATGGAAAAATAACTGGTAAATGCATGTGAGTGTCAAGTGGCACTGGAAAACATGTGTTTCCAGACTGCCTAAAAATGCTGGGCATCCTGTGGTTTGGAAAGAAAAAGAAGAAAAATGTCCAGTCTTTTTCTCAGAGCTCTCCCAGTCTAACAAGATTGGAAGGAGTGGGAAGGAAAGAACAGAGCCAAATGTCATGCTGGATCTTTAAAAATTTTGTATTTTATTTCATTCTTATCTCTGTAGCTCTTTTAGCTTCTAAAAATGTTTGAAAGTTTCTTTTTGAACATTCCAACTTGGCTGCAGTCCTGATCTCCTAGCCATTGTAATGAAATGGGCCAAATTCTGCTTCCACTTAGCCACTCAGGCTGCCACTGACTCACTTAGAAGGTATACTGAGAAAAAGTTACATCTCCACCAGTGTTCTCATCCTGACTTTGATGAAAAGCCCCTGAAGAGTAAAGCTATTGTGCCCCTCTTCTTCCTAGCATTAGAACTCAAAATTTTATTCTGCAAGAACTTGCAGCTGCACAATCCCAGAATGGTCTGGTAGAAAGGCTGTGTAGAGGTTGTGGGTCAGAAGTTGGATACAAGTCAGAACGTGTGGCTGTTGAGAACACTGAATATATGAAAAAAGTGTGTATGTCTCAAAGTTCATAAAAGTATTCTGTGAAGAGACAAAGGGTAAACTGCTCTCCCTGTCCTCAGGAGAAAAAAAGAAAGCGTGACAAAAAAAGAGATGGTGGATAGAACAGAAGTAATTCTGATGAATTGAAGTAGGCTTCAATTGCAGCAAGGAAGATTCAGGATCCACATGAGGAAAACTTCTGAGTGATAACCATGGATTTGCATTGACTGCCTGGAGCTTGTGGTATCTACAGCACTGGAAGATTTTAAGAAAAGCTAAGACAAATGCCTCTCAGGAGTGACATATCTAAAGCTGGCCTTGCTTTATGCCGGGGAAGGACTGGAGGGCAGCTTGATGTCTCTTTTTCAGCCACCAGATTTGACTCTGTGGTTTGTTTTCCAATGAAGATTAATTTTTTTTCTCACTTTTTTTTGTTACAACACAGGGAACTTAATCCTTTCCAAGGCGTATAAACACGAAAATTTGTTTTAGTTCTTCCTCAGCTTATTTATTAATAAATACCAAATAGATAGACTCTGTGCAGCTGACTCACAGTCAGTTCCAAATACATTTCATGAAGACTTTTTTCTGTTTCCAGGTAACAGAGACAAACCAGAGAAGCCACACTTTGATTCCCGTAGTCTTATCTTTGAATTAGACCCCTGCAATGGGAATGGGAAAGTTTGTCTTGTTTATAAGCACGCTAAACCAGGTAAGAATGAAAAGAGCAAAGTTACCCATCTCTTGTTGTGGGTTGTATCTGGATGGTACACACGTAAAATCAACTTCTGATCTTCTTTGCAATTTGTAGATGAATGTTTGCAGGGACATCCTGTCTTCACTGAAGCCGGGGGCTAAACGTTGCAGAGACTCACCTGGAGCTAACGTTTTCCCTCCTTTTAATGTATCAGTCTAAGTTACAACTTAAGATTTCTGCATGCATAGCATACTTGCATACTGAAACAGGGAAGCATTCACATATGACCTACGGACAGTCATGCTGAAATAATGCAGAAGGCTGCAGCTCAACCTTCTCGAGAGCCTCAGACACTTGCTTGTCTCCGAACACTTCCCTTACAATTTAATGAGAGAGCCTCATGCTGTTTAGAAGCAAAGGGTAGAAGGTAAAAATGGTCTGTAGGTGATTGCAACAGGCTTAGACTGGTTCTTCCACCTTGTGCATGGATGCAGAGACTCCAGGTGCTACGTAGGTCAAAATTTGGCAGGAAGGTTGAGCAGGAGAGAGAAACATGTGAGCTGAGCATCTCCTTCTGACAGATAGACAGAAAGCTGCTATAAGTCAGGGATTAGTGAAATACCCAAGTTGTTCGTACAGTGGTTGCCACCGGACATGTGCACGGGTCACTAAGTGTGACATATGTGTATACCTGTATGCTTGCTGTGTGGGGCTGTGCAATTGTGATAGACCTATTCTTAAGACAAACCTTTGGTTGTTATCTTGTGTCTTTCATTGGGTGTGACTACAACGCCCAAGGCAGAAACTTCTTACTTGTCCTCTTGCCTTCCAGTCTCAGCAATGTCGCAATGTGCAGTGGGTAACCAGGGCAAGGGGAGGGAGCCTTGTTTACAGGTGTTGGTGTCAGCACAGGGGTCACTGTTTAATTGATGATGTTCAGCATCTCAGTTTCCCAAGTAAAGGCACTTCTCTTTATGCTCCAAAGGATATCACCACCAGATATATATTTGATCACTGTAGAAAGATTTTGCAAAATGTGTTTTTACTGGCAGTACACACTGCCATGACTTCCAGACTCTGGACTCTATTCAGCAATCCAGATGACAGACAATTGGGTTAGTTGCATTTTGCTTTGTGGGATAGATAAATGTTTGCCATCACTGTACTTTGACTTATCCTATAAAGTTGTTGATGTCCAAGCACGTTCCATGTAGAACGTCAGTCCCAGGTTGGGAAGAAATAGCATTGCATCCATTTTACAATGGGGAATGCAAAGCAACAGTGTAATTTGTGTTTGGTTTGTTCTAGTTGTCTCCCCGGACACTGAGATATGGTTCCTGGACAGAGCTCTGTATTGGCATTTCCTCACCAAAACCTTCACAGCCTACTACCGCCTGCTCATTACCCACCTGGGTCTCCCACAGTGGCAGTATGCCTTCACCAGCTATGGGGTCAGCCCCCAGGCCAAGGTAGGACAGCAGGATTCAGGTTGTCAGTGTCTCACATAAGTATAGACTGGAAAAGCATCTTCCTACCCTTTGACAAGCAGTCTTGAGTCTTTCCCTTATAGTGTGTTAGCAGTCATTTATTTATGTTAGTAAAGTCACTAACATTGTGTTAACCCTGCTTTTTTCACCCAATTTGAGCTCTACCTTTGAACTCTAGCAGCAGGTGGTGGAACTTCAATTATATCTTTTTCTTGGCTCTGATGCCAACCTCTGCTTCCATGACTGCTGGCAATTTGAGGAGATGTAAAGCCATTCATCCCCCTGAGCTATGTAAGATTTGTCTAAATCACTTGTCTGGGCATAGCACCAAACAAGAACCTACTCCTCTCTGGGTGGAGAGGAAAGTCCAGGTACATATGAGGCAGAACCCCAGAGAAAGACTATGACCTTGAGCCTTGCCAAGAATTGTGAATTCCTTGGCACTTTCCTCAGTTATGGGATGCCATGATAAAAATCTCCAAAAAAGCAGTCCCAGAAGTGTTTATAGTAGAGCTCCAGGTACAGCCCCATGACAATTCCAGACCCTTATTATTATTAAAATTGCTATTCTGCTCTGACAGAACCTTGCTCTTTGAGGTTTCTGCCATTCTTCTGTGATGGAGTTGACCTTCAGCCCTAACCCTGATTCTTCCCTGTGGGAGGTCAGGGAGTGGATCTGACAGTGTGAGCGAACACAGCACATAAGCCTGTGCTGTGTCTGTGTGTGTTGGCAGGGTGGGTCTCAGTGTCCTGCATTTCACTCACATGTGACAACCATCTTATCAGCTTGATATTCCTTGGTCCTGCCTCAGCCCTCAGGGTGCATCAGAACTACTCACTAAAATTGCTGCTGACTTCCCATCTATCCCAATGACTGTAAGAATCCTCGCTAGCTGTGAATTCTTCAAGGAAGTGAACCCCTCCCAGACTGACCCTCTCTGTGTTTCTGGTGTCTTCCCTGTTGTGCTGCACTCCATCAGTCCAGGACGCGTGCGTGGTGCTCTAGCATGTGCCTGTGCTCTGCCTTTTTGTAACTTTTTCCTGCTAGAATATTTTATTATATTCAGTCTATTCACAAACATAGTGAAATCATTCATGTATTCCCTAATCACTTGCAGCCTTTATTAGTTAAAATCCTCCTGGTATGTTAACCATTATAGTTTTTAAATGTCTTTAGGGGTGGTATGTGGTATATTTGAGCTGTTTTCCATCAGGCAGTACATGAATAAATTGCCATCTGTATTTTGGTATTGATCTTTTGTTTATCTTGTTCAACACTTTGCTGGTGGTTTCAGTGGGGTGTGTAATACCATAACCCCTACAGTTTTATTTACTGACTTCATCAATGGAGAACTGATAGGAAAAATGCTGAGGGATGAGAACTGCAGGGCATAATATTGTGGTGGCATCTGGGAACAAATTAAAAAAATCTTTGTGGTCACATGTAGTTGTAAAATCAGACCAAAGAGAAACAAACACAAAATCCTTTGTGTAGAGAGCTACAAAAACCTGCATTATTACATGTGTGAAGAGAGGAAGGGAACCTATATTTTGAGAAAGTCAGCTAGTTTGGTTCCAATTTACATGCACTTTCAAATTCCAAGGTTCTTTAATCTTTTCTCCATTCTGAATCTAAATAAATGTTTATTTAGTTTCATACCCTCCCTTTAGTTTCATCCACTTCCTTTGCTTTTCCTCTGTGGTTTAAATCAGGGTTGCTTCTGATAGGAGTTACACTGCAGGAAAGGTAGTGTTAGGTTTGTGTCTGGTTCTCCTCTTCCCTGTCTGGAATGTGAGGCAGTTCCAGGGCTGGGGCTGTAGCTGTGCCTTGTCTCCTTATCACAAGGCACTCCATTGAGTCCTGTAAACTGCAAACCGATAACTGGTGTATGATTAATATCAAATCTCAGATGTGAGGGGGAACAGGGTGGAAAGGTCTAATTCTGGCTTGATTTTAACCTCTTTCTTCCCCACCATCCTGCCTTTCAGCAATGGTTTAACATGTATAAGCCCATAACCATCAATACGGCTCTCCTCTCTGAAGAAGCCGATTCCTTTGTGAACAAGCTGGACCCCAATAAGGTATTTAAAAGCAAGAACAAAACTCCAGTGATGAAAAAGAAACCATCCTCCCAGCCAGCAGGCTCCCAAAAGAGTCACACAAGCGCGATCTCCTCCAAGACTTCCTCACCTTCTGGGAATTCTTCAAGGAAGTGAGACCCCCCCAGATCTTGCCCTGGACAGCATTTGCAATAAGCTTTGGTGTTCTCTGATGCAGAGTCTCAATGGTTCAGACCAAGTTCCTTGTGTATGAATAGATGTGCCCATGGAAAACATGTCGCAGCATTTGCATGAAATGTAGTCACAATGTATTTTGACAAAGTGGGGATGTAGTTCCTGGAGGGTCTGAGAAAAAAAAACACTTGAGGCACTGATTTCATTTCCTTCTGCTACTTGCAGCGTGTACTTCTCAGAGGACATGAAGAAGCCCCTTGATGTCACTGCTCTGTAGGGAAGGTTTTGTTCCTCTGCAACTACAGCAGTTAAATGAAAGCAAGTGTAAGTCACTATTACTTTAATAGACCCATGCTGAAAGACAGTATGTGAAGATATTTCTGTCATCTCCTTTGAAAGAAACCTGTCCTGACCTTGCATGCTATGGGAGCAGGCTGGAACCTACTGAACAAAGAAATATATTCTGTTTCAGACAGAATCAAACTCCTCACTTCCCTGTGCTTCATTCAACTTCTGAGATTCATGGTGCAAAGGGACTTGGGGCTTCCATGTCTCTGCATTGGTCTAGGTACTTGCTTTACAGCCCCTTTGTGCCATATCTTTTCTCTCTGCTGTCCTTCCCTTGGCACTGGTGAGGCTCCACCTCAAGCACTGTGTCCAGTTTTGGACCCCTTACCACAAAAAAGTCATTTAGGTGCTGGCACAGGTCCAGAGAAGGGCAACAAAGCTGGTGAGGGGTCTGGAGAGTAAGTCATGAGGAGAGGCTGAGGGAGCTGGGGCTGTTCAGCCTGGAGAAAAGGAAGCTGACAGTAGACTTTACCACTCTATAATGACTTCAAAGGAGGTTGCAGAGAGGTGGGGATTGGTCTCTACTCCCAAGTCACAGGTGACAGGACAAGAGGCAGTGGCTTCAAGTTGAGCCAGGGGAGGTTCAGATTGGGTATCAGGAAAAAAAATTTACACTGAAAAGCTTATTAAGCATTGGAATGAACGGGCTGCCCAGGGAGGTGGTCGAGGCATCCTTGGAGGTATTCAAAACACATACCATCCTTGGAGGTATTCAAAACACAGGCTGGCATAGCGCTTAGGGACGTGGTTAGTGATGTGGGATTTTTTCATCAGAGTCAGGTTGATGGTTGGACTAAATGATCTCAGAGGTCCCTTCCAACCTAGACAATTCTATGATTCTGTAAGCCTGAAGGCAGACAAGCTGTGAGATCCCTCACTGCCCATGCTGTCTTCTCCTGTGGGAGCTGAGCCAGGGCGAATGAGTGGCAGTGAGTCCCAGTAGGAACCCTTGGTTTGGCACACATCCATTTGCAACACTGACCGTTCACGTAGTCTTTGTCATTTTTCAATGGGGCAGGATCTGACCAGGGGCCACTGAGATCCTACAGCCTTAAAAGCCCCTATGCTGTTTTCTTTACCACAAGTTTTGAGGTTAGAACTGCACTTTAACCCATTCGCTGCTGGTTTTCAGTTACATCTAATTGTTTCCGTTACTTTTCTATGCCATTCTTTCTTCTTAGATGTGCTGGAAACATGGTAGCAACCAACACATTTTTTTGCCTAAGCAGGAAAATAAAAGTCACCATCTTCAAATAAGCTTTGGTTATTTAAAGAACATCATCTTTTATTTCTGAAACGCCTACCTCACAGGGACGTTGTGAAGCTCTCACAAGTATTTGTACGGCCTTCAAAAAGATGAAGCCACCCTGTAAGTGCTTGATACTATTTTAATAAAGATGTTAATATTTTCCTCCAGAGTGATTGGGTATCTGAAGATGTTTTGGGGATGATATGCACAAGGATATATGGTAAGAGCAGGGTACAGGCTGGATTGTGTGGGTGGTTTTTTTAATGCAATGGAGAATCTCTCACCGAGAAGGGATGGTTCATGGTGTCTTTTAGCTAATCCCATCTTGAGCTCCTCTGAAGTTCCTGGTTCATTTCACATAAAGACTCAGCTGTGTGACAGCTGTTTTACTTCTGTCCTGCACTCACTCTTAAAAATCTCTGCAGCCATCAGCCCCAGCTCTGACCTGCTTTGCTGGCTTCCACCACTGCCCAGGGTCCACCTTCTAGTGCAGCTGCTGCATGACCTGGCAGCTGCCCTCTGCAACCCCCAAATGAGAGAAAATCCTCTAAAGCTTTTCAGCCGACTTAGGCCCATGTGTGGCTTGTGCCAGGTGAAGATCTGCTGTAGCTGCTTGGCTAACATAAGGTCAGCTGTAATGAGGAAGCAGAGATGTCACTACCTGCCACCCCACCCCATGTCACAGGAATACCTTAGTGATCCTTTAACAGTGAGATGTGAATAATCATTAAAGCCAGTAAAGGCCATTTTCTGGAATTCTGTGCAGTAGTGATGTTTTGTCATTTCCTGCTCCTGGAGATCTGTGTGCCATGTGTTCATGGTACCCAGCCCTGGGACTGCTGTCACATGCTTGGAATCCATATCCCACTGGCTTAAGTGTTCTCTAGAAAAGTTAAGACTGTTGTCACCCTCCTTGGGAACAATGAGCTTCTGATATTGTTTTACTTTTAACCCGATGGTACCTCAGACTGCAGGCCTATTTCCTCTTTCAGATGGAGATGGCAGAATTCCTGCAGGAGAAGGGCAGCCTCCTCCCGTGTTTCTCCTGCATTGGGAGTGGCAAAAAGGTTTGGGGTTTTGCTTCTTTGAGCATTTGGGGATGCTGCCACAGAAATGGTCTGAATCCTTCCATATGGTGGTAGTTAAAGGTCTAGCCTGTGATTAATACACATGGTTCCATGACACCAGTGTGTTGGAGAAGATCTGTGTCAGGATTCAGGAGACTCTGTAGTTTAGTTTACTAATTTTGGGGCGCTTCAGGTCAAAAAGCAAAAAACAAAACCAAGCATAAAAGAAAAAAAAAAAAACACAGGTTTCTATTTCAGACTGTCCTTGCTCTTTTCTTCTTTGTGCTCTGCCAAACTGGGTCTTTCTTAGGGTGGCAGATTAGCAAATGGAAGCGAGCCTACATCCTTGATCCATTAGTGTAGTATCTACCTCCTAGCAAAGAATATTCCAGATCAAAATGTCTTTAATTACATTTAAGTTGTTTCTGCCACTGTTCAAAGCTGTATTTTGATTTCCATGGACATACAGATACCTGGAATATTGCAGCTTTGCTTTTCTCCAGAATGTGATGATTTTTTTTTTTTTTTTGGTAGCTTTTCATACTGGGAGATTGAATAATTTCTTCAGGTCACAGACAGGTCTAGCCCAACCTGGGTCTGTCCCGCGTCTCAGAGACCCGTTTGCCTGGTTAAGCCGAATAGCTTTATTGAAGACTAGTCCCTCATTTCTCCACCTGAAGAAGGTGGAGAAATGGTGTGTGTTCCGGCAGCACCGTTGCTGATCCCCTTACCCACTTGGTAACTCTTTGGCTGTCAGCCCAAACGCCCGTGTCGGTTTTGCTGTCACGCCCTTTCCTCAGAGCGTGTGGCCATCACAGCGTAGAAGTCTCCACCACGGGCTGTCCTTTCTCATCTCCACTTTCCGGGGCAGGCTGGTTGTGAATATCAATGAAGAGTTTGTGGATTAAGACACCAGCGAGACTTCCCAGAATCGGAGCTGTGAGTGGAATCCACCACCAGTGAGGTCCAACCCTAAAACAAAACACAGAAGGGGCAGCTGTTGAGCCAGGCTGGAGCCACTGCTCTACCACTTCCTGGCCCAGGGTGGAGTGAGCCAGGGCTGTTGGGGCAAGAGCAGGCTGTGGGAGCAGAGATGTCTAGTGCTGTTTCACACACTGGGCCCTACAGCTGGCTTAGGCAAATTCTCTCTCAACCACTAGCACAATTGCTGGAGGGAGGTTTACATTCCCCAGCAGGCTCGGGAAAGTGGCTCACTACTGTCTGCAGGTGTCTTGTTCTCCTACTGAAATAGTCTGTGTGGTCCTCATGAGCATGGGTGTCAGACCGATGGACATACATACCTTTTCCCTCCCCATTTCCAGTAACATCTGCACCTCCTCTACCAAGCTACCACAGATACATTCTGGAAATATAATGAAAATGGGCAGCCAGGACAGGAGATGCTGATGCCCTCACCAAGGGAAAAACCGTAGCATGGCCCCATCTTACCACAGAGGTGACGTCAGGGTTTCATCTCCAGGTTCACAGAATCACAGAATGGTATGGGCTTAGAAGGGAACTCTGGCAATTATGTAGTCCGACCTCCTTTTCAAAGGAGGTCCACCTAGAGCAGGTTGCACAGGAACACGTCTGGGTAGGTTTTGAACATCTCCAGAGATGGAAACTCCACCACCTCTCTGTGGTACCTTCCAGTGTTCTGCCACCCTCAAAGTGAAGAAGTTCTTCCTCACATTTAGGTTCAGACATCTAAATCTAGAAGAGCTCTTCAGCAATCCAGCTGTAAGTATCTGCTTTCAGGTGAGCTGAATTGCTCTCTGGCTGCAATAACCAACTAGACCTCCACCTAACAGGTAAGTAATTTGATGACCAAACTGAGGTATCTGGATGTCAAGATGAAGCCCTTGCTAGAGAATTAGTGTACCCCACATTTTGTGTACGTGATGCATGGGCCTCGCTCTCAGCGTGAACGTACTCTGCAGCGACACCATCAACTTGGTCCAAAGCAAAAGGCTTCCTGACCATTTTATCTTGGGCTTATCCCCTCTCATTGCAAGCTGAGCAGTGTAAAAGCAGAACAGGTCACTCACGTGAAGACATCCATTCCCCATCCAGCAATTGCCGTGAAGACCCTGGGGGGCAGGTCCCGGGAGGGGTTTATGGCGTAACCTGAGTTCATCCCCATCCCCAGGCCAATGCCCAGGACCAGGATCCCTGTGAGCAGGGCCTGTGTGCCCTTCAGGGCTCCATAGTTTTTCTCATCGTGGATGACCAGAATGCCCAGAAGCAGCATCATTGTTGCCATAAACTGCAGGAGGAAAGGAGTAACAGGTCAGGAGAGAGAATGAGGAAGGCAGAAGGATTCTGCTCAGCAGAAAGGAAAAGACCTCCTGGAATGGAAGAGCAGGTGGGATTCATCATCTGATCAAGGGAAGGGGAACTCCAATGCTATTCATAGGATCACAGAATCATTTAGGTTGGAAGAGATCCATGGGATCATCGAGTCCAACCATCAGCCCTACTCTACAAAGTCCTCCCCTACATCATACCCCTCAACACCACATTTAATCGACTCTCAACACATTCAGAGACGGCGACTCCACCACCTCCCTGGGCAGCCCATTCCAGTGTCTGACCACTCTTTCTGGGAAGAATTTTTTCCTAATGTCCAGCCTAACCCTACCCTGCTGCAGCTTGCAGCCATTCCCTCTCATTCTATCACTAATTACCTGTGAGAAGAAACCAGCACCAACCTCTCTNGACCAGAGCCTCCAGGTCCTTTCCTGCCAGGCAGTTCCAGCCACACTTCCCCAAGCATGTAGCAATGCATGGGGTTGTTGTGACCCAAGTATATTTCCTTCTCGCAGGTGGACTGAAGTCTTGACTCATTTCCCAGTGAAAACATCTCCACATCTAGGACTGATAGGAACTTCTTGGTACTGTCCTCTCCCTTCACCATTCAAGTTAGGAACATGGGTTATTTTAAGTATGTTTTGTCTAACAGAGGCAGTGCCAAGGCAAACTCCCAGCAAGACCCATCTGATCCTCCTGAAGGGAGTGATGTTTTACATAGCCTGTTGCATTGGCCCTTTCTGGGCTAAAAGATACCAGGTTCCCCTCTGGGAAACTGACTCTCCCACCTGTGGTGGTGCGTGGCTGGCATTCGTAGATCTGCAGTGCCCAAGACTTTGGGGAACTGTGGTTTGAACAGAAGTGATAAGTCCTGTCTCTTTCTGCTTAAGTAAAGCAGTTGGAGAGCCTTGGGCTGCTGGCAGAGATGCTAACAAAAGCAGAAACTCTGCAGTTTTTGGCAACACACTGCCACTGTCATTTGATGTCTTGTGCAGCAAGGGCACTGCATGCTCCACGGGAGGCTGAGTGATCAGGTGCCCCCCACACCTGATGGCTCTGCTCTCCGGCTCCCACTGTCCTCCTCATCATGCCCAGGCAAAAGTTATGTCAGTTCAGAGACAAAAGCACAGGCTTCTACATGTTTGACCTGGAAGGGAATCTTCCTTCTCCAATGTCTCAGTGCTCCATGTCCTCTGCTACATCCCCTATTTCTGGGCATCCAGACATGGGGCTTTGAGCAACCTGCTTTACTGGGAGGTGTCCCTGCCCATGGCAGGGGAGTTGGAACTTGATGATCTTTAAAGTCCCTTCCAACTGTAACCATTCTATGATTCTGTGATTATGTTGTATGCTGGGAATCAACTGTACCCAGTCTAAACGGGACTGTCTCCTGTTGCAGACCTGCAGTAGCTCCTGTTACCACCCACATTCTCCTGCCATACCACAGCTGTCCCCACTGACCTCTGTGAAGAAGCCCTCCAGCAATGATACATAGGGAGGCGGGTAGGTGGAGAAGATTGACGCCGTGGCATTTGGTCCCGTCACTGTAAAGTTCCCTTTGGTGTAGTTGTACAGAGCATCTGAGGGAAATGGGAATTATGGGAGTTAGCACAGAGTTCATCCCATATGGCACGTATGCAAGGCCACCCATCACAGCCAGCCCAGACACAACAGGGAAGAAAGGCAATGGGAGATAGTGATGGAGGTGGCACACCCCTTGAAGAGCTTAATCTCACTGATATGTGACTTGCAGACTTTGGTCTGCTGTTGCTTCCTTACGCCTACCAGCTCCCTGGCCCTGCTCTGGGAACCTGGAGCAGGCTGGGTGTTCTGCAGGCCTCCATCCCTCTGCCCCATGGAGTGTGAGACACACTGGTGCCAACAGGTGGTGGGTCCTCTGCTCATAACTGGAAACCACAGATGCCTGTGCCCTGTTTTCCACAGACCAGTAGAGTCCCGATGAGCTCCAGCTGAACCTAATATATGGTCCTCCACATAACTTAAGCTCTTGCAGATCATGGAAACAAATTGCTGACAAAATGCAGCTGTTGTCCTGAGTTGCAGACAGGTTTTGATAGTGGGACTGCCCTGAGCAAAAGGAGCTGTGCTCTCCAGGAATTGCACATCCTTCCCAGAGAAATCTGGGCACTGCTCTGGCCTTGAGCTATGAAGATCTGTCCCACAAGCCAGGAGCTCGCCCTCCTCACCCAGGCATCATGCTGGGTACTGTAAAAGGAAATGGTTTTGACTAACAGTGAGGTAAGACTGAAATGGTGCCCACAGCAACCCCAGTGATAAAGACACAGCCATACCATAATAGAGGCCAAAGACAGTCGCTGCTGCTGTAAAGGAGCCCAGGAACTGCCCAATCAGATAGGCTGGGAGTTTTCTCCAGGGAAGGTTTCCTAAAATGCAGTGTGTGATGGTGATGGCAGCATTCAGATGAGCTCCTGCAAAATCGCAGAGAAGAGAGTGGCCTCAGCACTGATATATCAGGTTTGGAGCATGCCCCACACCCCACAGAAGCCATCCAGACCTTTCTCCACAGCACCAGGACTCCTGCAGGACAAAGTCTCCCTCCTGCACAGACTCTGAATAATTCAAGGCAGGTAACTCCTAGCTTTAGTCATCTAAACATTGGACAACTTCTGCTTCACGCTGTAGACCGCAGGCTGCCTCAGTCACCTCGCCTGTTAGAGACAACTCTCTTGGCATGGCATGTCACAGTGTGACTTTTTCTGAGGAAAAGACCTGGGAGTCCTGGTGGACAACAGGATGCCCATAAGCCAGCAATATGCCCCTGTGGCCAAGAAGGCCAATGGCACACTGGGGTGCAACAGGAAGAGTGTGACCAGCAGGTTGAGGGAGGTCATCCTCCCCCTCTACTTTGCCCTGGTGAACCTCCGTCTGAAGCACTGTGTCCAATTCTGGGCTCCCCAGTTCAAGAAGGACAGTGAATTGCCAGAGAGGATACAGCAAATGGCTACAAAGATAATTAGGGGCCTGAAGCGTCTCCCTGACGAGGAAAGTTTGAGGTACTTGGGTAGTTTTAGTCTGGAGAAGCGAAAACTGAGGGGGAATCTGAACCCCTATAAAAACTTAAGGGGTGGGTGTCAAGAGGAAGGAGCCAGCCTTTTTTCAGTTGTGCCCAGAAAGAGGACAAAAGGCAATGGGCGCAAACTTGTACATAAGAAGTTCATCTAAACACAAGGAGGAACTTCTTCATTTTGAAGGTGACAGAGCACTGGAACAGGCTGCCTAGAGAGGTGGTGGAGTCCCCTATCTCTGGAGACATTCAGAACCCTCCTGGACACATTCCTGTGCAACCTGCTCCAGGAGGACCTGCTTTGGCAGAGGGGTTGGATTAGATGATCTCCAGAGGTCCCTTTCAACTCTGTATCATTCTGTGATTCTGTGACTTTCTCTCTGTATGAGTTTCTCTCCATTCAGCTTACAGTGAGCCCAGAACTTAGACTCCTCCAACACCTATGGCAACAGGTAGATGAGGCAAGTCTTATCCCAAACAATCACAAGGCCTGAAAACATCTGGTAGACAAGAAGGGCCTCATCCTGGCAGAGCTGGGCACTCCAACTGATGGGAGCTGCAGGCCCTTAGTACCTCTGGCAGGCAAGGTATGAGACACTGGGGAAATGAACTACAAAATCAACTGCTGAAGGCCTTGCTGTGCCTCTTCACATCCACACAGCAAATCCTACACAAGGCTATTGGAAGGGACTCAGATTAGCTCCTAGATGTCACCACATTGAGAAGGGGTTACCAGGTGGTCAATCTGCAGTAGTGTGGAGCAGACCCTGTCTTTCCCTTTCAGAGTTTCTAATCATGGACTGCATTTCCTTACATCTTTTAGTGGATGGCTTTCATAAAGTGCAAGACCAGAATTCTGGTTGTCCACTTTCTATGGAGGAAGTTGATATCACAATGGTTCATGTACCTCCTGCTGCAGTCCCACAGCCACAACTGAAACAGAGGGAGACCTCTTTTTCTTCCATGCTTTGATCCTTTGCAGGCATGAGCAGCCATTTCAGAGATCACTAGAAACATCTTGTGACATAAATGAAGCCCAATCTCAGTGCTGAGAAGCCCTGAAGCTGACTCTAGAGCCAGTCTGTTGCTGACTGAGCTGAGACCCTTCCTCTCCCTTCAAGCCCTCAGCAGATCAGCTCCATCTCAAAAGTCACCTGGGACTGCAAGGACCTACTTTCCATAGCGCACGTTCCCCGGGATGTCTCCACCAGTTCCAAAAGGACCAGGAAGTCAAGAGATGACAGTTTGATTGGAAATTTTTTCCTTTCCAACCCAGCCCCAGCCTTGGACATCTCTCTGCTCCAACAGTTCATGAGCAAGGACTTGCTTTAATTTTTTGCCCACTAGAGCCCTTAACGTCTTCTCGTGGTGCAAATGAATGCAGAAATTGCACAAGGCAAAGGTAATGCTCTGTCATGTGAGAATACAACTCCGTGGCCCTGAAACACCACCTCCTGCATTCGCGGGGCGTGTGCGCGTGGGTGTGTGCGATAAGGAGAAAATTTTCATACCATTCCTTGTTGCAACATCAGCAGTAAGCTCTCCTGTGCAATAAATGATTTACCTCCCCATGGATCAGATCAGCAGCATGTTTCCAGAGCTCCTTATCTCCTTGGACCATGATGGCATATCCCAAGTGCCTAACGGGGGCACTCCTGAAACCTGAGTCCACTGACAGCAGCAGGAGGGGATGGCCACACTCTGCCCGTCTCCCTGTCCAACTTGCCCCTCTCTCAGCTCAGGGCACACTTTTGGGGTCAACATACTGGAGGTACACTATGCATGCCTTGTCCCCAGCTTCTCCTGACATTTCTGGGCCATCATGACTCCTTAGCTTGATCTCAGACATGCCTGCCCCCTGCAGACTTGGCTGTGATCATTGGGTCAGAAGGCTGACCTTGGTTACAATCACCAGACCTGCTCTGCTCTTTTTTTCTTGGGGACCTGCATTTTTTGCAGGTGAGGTCACTTTGCCCCACCTTGTCATGCGATCACCCACCCCTTCACAGCCCACTCCAGCTGCCCCTGACTTATGTGGCCTTTATGGGACATAGAGATGTCCTGTGCTCAAGTGTCCCGCTCACCAGAGATTCCTCCAGCCGCGTGGATGCCCAAGGTAACACCAATGCCAAATCCCAAATTGATGCTCAGATGCTGCCCAAACTCTCCTCTTCCTAATACCACTTGTGCCACAGAAGACAAGCCAAAGACCTAGTGCATGGGAATAAAAAGTGAGAAAGGGTTGTTAACATTAATGTCACTGTGGTGGACTGAACTTCTTTGTTACTTTTTCTACAGTACTACCAAAGTCCCAAAGACAGGAAGACTCTAAGATGCCCATGATCAGGAGATGAAATGAGAATCATACTCCTCTGCAAAAATTGAATGGATAACTGGGTTATTCCTTGTTGGTGACCATCACACCAAACAAGACACTCTACTCTGGGGAAATAAACTCCAGACACTTGCACTGAAGTCCCAGGTTCAGCTGGGATCACTTACACAGCTGTGATAAGGGTGTCTGCCCCTGAAGCCAGGGACATGAGCCAGGGGAGCATCACTGCAGAGCTAAAAAACAGAGGAAACGGGCACAAACTTGAACATCAGAAATTCCATCTAAACATGAGGAGGAACTTCTCCATTTTGAGGGTGGCAGAGAGGTGGTAGAGTTGCCCAGAGAGGTGGTAGAGTTTCCATCTCTGGAGACATTCAAAACCTGTCTGGACACATTCCCGTGCAGTCTGCTCTGGGTGGCCCTGCTTTGGAAAGGAGGTTGGAGTAGATGATCTCCAGAGGTCCCTTCCAACTCTATACCATTCTGTGATTCTGTGACCACCTGGAGGCAGTGCCCAAGCTGGATGGAAGAAGGGTGGGCAAATACTTGATGTCTCTCTTCTTCTAGTGTGCAATTTATTGACTTAAAATGTGGTGTGGGCAGCACAAAGCTATTTGTCAAATTCAGCTCTAATTTTGGTAACTATTCTGGAAAAAAAAAAAAAAAGGTGGAAATTCCACTTTTACTTTTCCTTCCAAAACATATACTTTCACTTCAAAAAGAGCAGAAGTATCAATATTTTTGTAGTGACTGAAGGGAAACTGGGAAAAAAACCTTAAAAATAGGAAACACTCTCTGTCAGGAAAAGACATTCAAGAAATTGCTCTGGTCTAAAAGTAAATTCTGCTTCACCTTTTTAATGTGGTCAGAGGGTGGAAAAATTAGTTCTTTGCACAGTTCTTGCACTGAAATCTGGAGAAGGGCAAAGCTGCTCTCAAGGTCTCTGCCTCACAAACCACTTAGGGCTTGGAGAGTTTCTTGGACTGCACCAATGTTTACCCAGGGTGACATGTCCATCCAAGACAAAAAAAGTCAGTATTCACCTAAGCTTCTGCTCTGTCCTGTCCTGTTGTGACTCGGATCTCTACTGGCTGGTCTGCCTGGATCAAAATTTTGTCTCATGCCTCTGTTCTCCCTCTTTCCTTTCAGACATTGCCAAAATCCCCAGTTCCCCAGAGACAGCGTTCTTATCTCTCTCGTATAGACAGACCACACTCTGTGCTCTGTGCTGAGCTACAGCCTGCACAGCGTGAGCCCCTTTCTCAGTCTGCCCCAGCAAATCCCCAAAAAGTCGCATCTGGGATGTCCCACAACATCCGCAATGCCTTCATAAAAACTGTGCCTCCTCATCTCTGAGGTTTCCCAAAGCTACATCCAAGAAAAGCCAAATGCATAAATTGTAGGTTTTGGAGGACAGCACACAGGTACAAGGAGGAAACGCTGTTGCAGCTGAATAGCTCTATCCTTAAAAAACACATGGGACAGGCAAGAGACTGTTTTTCAGCACAGATCCAAACCTCTGTCTCTTCCTTCAATTGTCACAGTCCCAAAATATCCTTATTTTTTTCCTTTTTTCCTACTTTGTGCTGTTTGCTCATGTTGCCTGCCTCCCTCCTGCATGAGCGTTGCCTGAAGCAAGAGGCCCTGGTTGAGTGCTGTCATCCAACCAACAGCCAACCGGGCATCCCAGAGACGCATCCAGCACATTCCCGGTTGCAGCAGTGGCCAGGGGGTTGCTAACAAGTTGGATGCTAGATGGTACATTGGGATGCTGTTTGTGGCCAGCCCTTGACAGGGCTCCATGTGCAGTGTTCCACCTCCTATTCCATTCCCTCGTGGGGATCCAACATGAGCTGCAGGCTCCAAAGTCTGCCTTGGACTGTCGGAGTGCAGAGAAAAGTCTCCTCATGCCAATTCCCAGTGGCAGCCCTGACAGGATCCTCCTGAACTTGATTTTTATCACCTGCAAATTTCCACCACCAAAAAGTAAAGGGGATGGAAAAGGAAAATGGTTTTGTTCAGCTCCTGCTGAGGAGTCTCAGATGCCTATATGCTGACTTCCAATGTGTGCAAACTACCTGTGTAGCGAGGAGTGAACTTCAAGGAGCTGGCTGTGCAGTGGGATGTGATAAAAAGCGAGCATCCTTTGCATGTGTATTGCTGCCTTTGAGAATAAGCACCTTTATCTGCACAGACACCTGCGTCAAAAGGTCCCCGTGCTTACACAAATCTTGTCTCCCTCCTGTACAAATCCCCAAGTACAAGTTACGTGGATTATCCCCAGCCCTTCCACACCAGCCTCTGTCCAGTCCAAAGCATCCCTCAGCCCAGCAGCGCTTGCAAGCGAGTCCAGGTGTAGTAAGTTAGCACAGGCAGCTACTGGACCTTTTTGAAGGGAGGATCTCATTTTGCTGTTGGTCCAACGCAAGAAGGCTCTGGTCCTGGTTGGCACCTCACCCCCACACGGGATCAATTCTAACTGCAAAGCCTTCCTCACCCTCTTCCCAAACACCTCTGAAGCAGCCCAAAAGCTCAAAACCACTTCACTTTTTCTGTGTGAAACAGATCCCTCCGGCAAGTGGGAAGTTTCTGTATGACTTGCATAAGCACTACTTGTTTGCCAGCATAAGAAGGGCAAAAGTGAAATCCTGGCATGCTTTACACCCAGTAATTATGTTTCCTCGTGGTGGCTGTAGCTCTGGAGGGTTTCACAAGTGTGCATTACCCTGGCAACCCCAGGAAGAAGATAGATGAGTGCTGTTCTTGTCTCACAGAGGCTGCCAGGATGAGTGCTGTTCTCATTTCACAGAGGCTGCCAGTGGTAAAGGAGCCAGTGTCTCCTCCCCAAACCCGTGCAGGACCCCCCAGCTACACCACTTGCCTCTGACACAGCAGGAAGAAAAGTGTTAGTTCATTGCATGGACTCTTTCAGGGGGCTTGGCAGAAGCGTTGTGTTGCCCCATCTGACCAGACACTGGTTCATTCCCAGATTCTTCCTATTCTTTTTTGTGTAAGAGAACTGAAGCAGTCGCTGATTTCCACCTGCTTCACCCTCTCCCAGCACCCACCTCCCACCCTCCACATTGCTTTTTTACTCCAGAAGGTTTTCAACAGATGGCCTACCCAATGGGAAGCTGCCACCCCCACCAGAGCAGAGGGGTGAGAAGTAGCAACCAGCTGCTGAGCAACCCTGAGGACATGGTAGGAAACCACTGACCTTACAAACTGCTTCTGGAAAGGCTTAACCCCTCACCCGTCCTACACACACAAACACACGTGTCTGGGCCCATTTCCTCCTTACCATGAGGATGAACATCCCCAGCGCTTCTGCCAGCAGCTCCCTCACGGTGCCACTACGAATCGTGAGTGCCTTCTGAATCTTCTCCAGCATTTTGCTCTCCGGCTCCAGCATGCAGCCACAGAGGCTCCTGTTGTGACAGCACACTTCATTGCTCTGAGCGAAGTTACCCTTTGAAACTTGGCATCCTCCCTTCACCCCCAGACACCTTCATTCATTTGGTTAACGATGAACAAGCCAATAAAGCAACAGCTCACTTCCAAGTCTTCCCACACACAGAGGTCATCCCTCTAAAACTATACGGTAAGGCTGCAATATTTCTCTTACTGGGGCAATGCAAACCTTGTGTTTCTGTCTAGGAGCAGCCTATGTCCAGAGCATTGGAGGTATAAGTAGCCTTGATGTGCTCCTAATGCCACTGTCTTTCTCCATAACCTTTTCCACAGGCTCTGAATGGGAATTTTGGCTGTGCTCTGCTTTGTAGCCCACTGACTGGTGGGTTTGGTGTCATTTATTTTTAACAGGTGGGGTTAGGACCGTTATCCTGTGTTTTGCAGGTCCATTTGGATGTCCAGACCGAGGAGAGGATGGAGCTGGCATGCACCGCTGTCTGGATCTGGGAAGCTCACAGTGCCTGGGGCATTGCTTCAGGCTCAATATGTGTTCTTGCTGAATGCAGCTGTGCCCACAGCTCCTACCGCTAGTGAGGACTCTCCCCATCAGCCCCCTGGTCCGTCCTCTCATGTGGGGCAAGGAGAGACCAGTCTTGGCAATGATCCGCAGAGACCTTCAATCTCATCTGGCTGCCAGAGCAAAGCTCTCACTGTCCTGATTCCTCCTCCCCCTCCTGATTCCCTCTGCTTATCCCCCTGTCCCATCAGGTGCTCTTAGCTCCTCATTGTGAAGAGGTTTGAATACCTTTGCTTATCATTAAAAAACTTAAACCCACTAACCACTCAAGAACCTTGTCTGGTTCTCTGCTCATTTTCTTCACCTTCCTCTCAACCTGCTGCAGCTTCTCAGCGTGGCTTTGGAGGGGACATGGCGCACAGCTCTGGAGGGGAGACCACCAGCTGCCCTGATGGGGACATAGAGCTGCCCCTGGTGTCACCTCCCTCTGGCACTGCCGCATTGCAAAAGTTCACCAGTTTTTCTTTCATCCACAGGACATTGAGCAGCTGTATGGAAAAAGCTGGGAAGCTGATTCTTCTCTTTGCTCCATAGATGATTGTCTATCTTGTGACAGGGAAGGGTTTTATGGACTGGGATAAGTCCTCCTCCAGGGACAGATTAGCTACTGACCTCAGTGAACGCCTGGCTAAATATGCAGTAATTTACTAGTCTGTTGTTCATACTAAGGACCATCTAATCATGAGGTATGATAACCATGCTGCTGGCAAGGGTGTTCCTCCTGCATGTTTCTAGGTTGGAGAGGTTTTTGTCCTATGAGTCTGTAAGCTGTGCTGTGGCACAGAAAAATTGGCCAATAAATTTTCCCAACTCATTTAATCCTCTGCCATGCAAACATTTATTGGTAGAGCGCTCCAAGGTAGAGCCTTGGAGCACCAGGTCAGGGGAGTGCCAAGAGCCTTGAATTTCTTCTGCAGAGGGTAATTTCCAGCTGACATGAAAAGCTGAGATTCTGACATCAGTGTGACTTGGAGATCTCACAGGCTTTCTTAGATGAACACGGTGTGACTGAGTCAGTAATGTCCACAACTGGACCTAGACCTTGTTTTTTCACTCCTAGATCTCAGGGAGCCTTCCTAGTGGATTTATCCCTTGTGGGCAAACAAGAAAGCTGCTGTGTCTCTGAAAGACTTTGTCCCCTGCATCCAAGCATTAACAATAGGCATCTCCATATTCTGATTTGGGCTGAAAAATGGACAGGTATTTTTTGGGAACACCAGGCTCCCACAAACCTGCAATCTTCTTGGGGAAAATGGCAATCACAGTGTGCAAAAGAAATATTTGTCTTGGTGATAATATTTGCAGCATAATCATCTATATTGCCACCAAATTCCCTAAAGCTCCAGCATGCTTCTAGGATATCTTCACGGATGTGCTTCTTGCCAGTGCTTGTCCTTTTACATAGGTCATTCCACAAGGTGGCACTGGGACATTAATTTCTCCCTTAAAAGTGTTCAGATGGGTTTCTCTGTTGGCTGCTGAAAATGTGAGAACCCTTTAGTATTAGGGTTCCTCCAGGCATTTTTATACATTAAAGAAAGGTGATATGTCCATGTTCAAGGAGTGCAACAGCAACAGGAAAAAACATTCTCTGAGTCCTACAGGGAGAGCACCACTGCTCTGACAGGACACAAAGCTGAAATGTGTGAGTCTGCGCCTGTCACCTTCCACTTTTTGATGAGCAGAGAAAATCAGGCAGCTCCAAAGGGCAGTTCTTCCCCACCTAAAACTGGCATGTGAGGACAGACCTATGAGTCACGCTGGATGCTGGCAGTTTCCCTCTAGTGTCTGCACCAGGGATGTGGAATGATCAGCTCCAGCATGCACATCCATGGGAAGATATCTGCCACCAGGTGAGCTGGACTGCCCTTCTTCCCTCCATCCAGACGTGGTGATCTTGAGCGTGCTCAGCCCACCATGTGAGCCAGCCATTTGCCCAACATGACCTGTTCATACTTGCATGGTTTCACTTACCTGCCGGGCTGATGAGGGTCTCTAGGGTCACCAAATACATTCCCCTTCTAGCGTAAGCAGCCACACCACATGGCTTTCCTGACCAGGCCAGTTGCCATTTTAAGGGTAAGTGCTTTTGCCCCAACTGCTTCTGCTGGAAGTCTGTTACCAGAACTTGATTCTCTGGAGATCAGAGATTTTCTTCTAAATTCCAGCCATATTCTTGAAGCCATTTGTTCATGTGGCAGCATTACCCCATCACAGCCATTAGTTAACTCATTATTTACAGGTAACTCATTTTTTTACAGGTACTATCCCATAAAGTTTTCCTGCTGGGCTCGTTAGGAGCAATAGCTGCTCATACTTAGCTCTGCAGCACCTCCTATGTTTACCTTGACTTGCTCACATGTTGGAACTTCACTCAACATTGACCATACAATGATTTTACTGTGTTTTCCAACACACGTTAAGCAACCACCTGCTAAACCAAACACGTTTTCTCCCCCAAGGCAGGTGTGCTTTCAGCACTAGTAATAAAGGCCTCAGTTTGGAGAGGAAAATTCTGGCACAGGCAAAGCTTACTAATAGTGCTGCTGTTGATAACTATGGTACCAAAGAGCCAACAGGGGGAACAACCCTCCTGGGTCCTGCTAGAGCATCCCTGGGAAGGATGAGTGCCCAGGGACTCCAGGGCAGTCATTGCTTCTGGAAGGAATAACCTCTGCAATTCAGTTTGACAGTGCACACATTTTCTCTGCACCCAGGAGCTCATTTGTCTCTTAATTGTGCTAATCAACAGCTGGAACGTCGCCACTCTACTAGCTTCATCCCTGCTGGTGAAGCATTAACTTTTCCCCAGAGGCTGAGGAGTGTGAGCAGACAGCACAACAGAGTAACTTCTCACCATGGATGAAACCAGGTTGCTCCTCCATCAGACTAAACAAACATGTCACTGAGACATCTCCGGGCCTCTTTAGGAAATAAGGCCAGGTCAGAGAGATCAGTTCAACCCTGGTATGACCTTAGCTGTCCAGCACAGACCCCACTCAACCTACCTAGAGTACCTACACCCCACGGTCGCACATTGAACATTAACAGTCTATCTCATCCTCCCTCTCCTTAACAGATGGCAAGTCAAAAGCACCCCAGATACCTGTTTCTCAGCAGATGCCTTTGTTCTCCCTACTGTTATTCAGCACCCCATTCTCAAGACACCATCCTCTGCAGCCTTTCAGCTCACCCTGCGTGCCTTCACCCCCTGCCCAGAAGTTGGCCAAAGATGCATCACCTGCACGTGCTCCTTTCCAGTGAAACCGGGCTAGCTGTTACCACGCTGGGCAGAAGTGGGAGTCAGAGGGACCAGCACAGGGATCTGATGGCATGGGAGCAGGGTCCTGCTCCGGTCTGCAGCCTGCTGCTTCCCTCCCTGGGGGCACAGTGCCTCCCTGCCCCAGACTGCTAAAGCTTGCTCAGCCCGATATAATCCCCGAGGTGGTGGTGTCAGCAGGAGGGGACTTGCTGGTCATTAAGGGGAGAGCAGGGTTGCCCAGGAAGAGGTCGCCTCCCAGGGCAGCTCTGGCCCCATTGTTGGGCAACAGAGCAGAGCCTGGGACCTACCCACCCCATGCAGGGCCATCCTCCCCTCCTGCTTTCCATCTGGATTTCCAGACAGAACTGGGCCATTTTTATAGACAGCAAAGCATAATGGTTTTTGAGGCATCTCATTGCCCAGTCTGGCACAGCCCTGGAAAGTCTCCTCCATGTGCACCACAGGGTACTTAAAGAAGAGCACCCTGGGTCCCACAAGAGGTCCTGTCAGCTCCTCATCTGCTGTCATCCCCATTCCTTGCCCTGTCCCTGAAACATGAGATCTTATTCTCCTGACCAGCTCAGAGCCAGGCTCCCACCATTCCCCATGTGAGTGATCATCCCCCTGCCTGCCCCAAGACCCTGCTGAGGAGCTCTCCCAGACACAGGTAGAGAGCAGCAGGTTCTGTGGGTGCAAATGTCCTGCTGATCTTTGAGCTGCCTGCTCAGGTCTGCTTTCAATCTACAGATAAGGTGAAAGCCAGGGAAATGACCGGGCTCACAGGACATCATCACCCTGGAGATAAGAGGAGACAGGCTTTCTCCTGGAAGACAGTGAACACCCTGTACTCTGAAAGGAGAGATTAAAGAGGAAAAGCTTCAGGCTTGAGAGGGAGGGACTGGGTTAGTTCAACAAAGACCTGAAGTTGCAGCCTGATGTAGCCAGCATGCTGATCTGAACGTTTCCCTGTCACTGACTGCACCCAGGAGACAGTATAGAATGGCTGTGTTCTCCCCCCAGGACACAATGAGTTCACTCTTACAAATGGTACGACCTCTCATGCTTCAATTCATTCCACCTCCTCTGCCTCATTCCTCCTCTAGATGCTCTAGCCTAGGATAATCTGCAGGACCTGCCAGGCTAGTATCCCCCAAGTGGCACCAAAAAGGCATGAGTCTGTGTAAACAGTCCCAAAGAGCAAAATCAGAGTAGGGGAAGATGTCATGAACACAGCCATGCCTGCTCCCTCAGTCAATGCAGTCCTCCTTCATAGCCACCAGGTGTTTGACAGTGGGCTGCATCCATACATGCCACACACATAAGCTACACCTATTAAACCCTTTACTAGATGAACCCATAGGCAAACCACAGAATCATAGAATGATTAGAGTTGGAAAGGGACCTTAAAGATCATTCAGTTCCAACCCTCCTGCCATGGGCAGGGACACCTCCTACTATACCAGGTTTCTCAAAGCCCCGTCCAGCCTGGCCTTGAACACCTCCAGGGAAGGGACATACACAACTTCTCTGGGCAAACTTTGCCACCTGTACCTGTATCACCACCCTCACAGTAACAAATTTATTTCTACTAGCTAATATATATCTCCCCTCTTTCAGTTTATAACCTTTATCCCTCGTCCTATTGCTACACTTCGCAATAAAGAGTCGCTCCCCATTTCTCTTATAGGCCCTCTTTAGGTACTGGAAGGCTGTCTCCCCAGACCATTCTCTTCAGGCTTAACAACCCTAATTCCCTCAGCCTATCCTCGTAGGAGAGGTGNACTTTGCCACCTGTACCTGTATCACCACCCTCACAGTAACAAATTTATTTCTACTAGCTAATATATATCTCCCCTCTTTCAGTTTATAACCTTTATCCCTCGTCCTATTGCTACACTTCGCAATAAAGAGTCGCTCCCCATTTCTCTTATAGGCCCTCTTTAGGTACTGGAAGGCTGTCTCCCCAGACCATTCTCTTCAGGCTTAACAACCCTAATTCCCTCAGCCTATCCTCGTAGGAGAGGTGCTCCAGCCCCCTGATCATCTTTGTGGCCCTCCACTGGACCCATTCCAACAGGTCTACAACCTTCCTGTGCGAAGGACTTGCAAAGATGGACACAGTACTCCAGGTGGTGTCTCACCAGAGCAGAGTAGAGGAGCTGAATCACCTCCTGTGAGCTGCTGGCTCCACTTCTTTTGATGCAGCCCAGGANCAGTGACAGGGTAAGGGGCAATGGATTCTAAGCTGGAGAAGAGCAGATTTAGATTGGATATTAGGAATAGGTTCTTTACTCTGAGGTTGGTGGACCACTGGAAGAGGTTGCCCAGGGAGGTGGTTGAGGCCCCTTCCCTGGTGATATTCAAGGTGAGGTTGGACGAGGCCCTGGGCAACCTGGTCTAGTTGGGGGTGTCCCTGATGACTGCAGAGAGATTGGACTAGATGACTCTAGAGGTCCCTTCCAGCCTGGACCATTCTATGATACTGTGTGGTTGGCTTTCTGGCCTGCCAGCATGCATTGCCAGCTCATGTTGAATTTCTCATCCACCAAACCATCTTCAGTGCTAGCTATGACACCGACATTTGGTGGGGTGAGGAACCAACTAGTGACTCTAATCACTACTCATATGTATAATGAGTGAATTACCATCAGCCACACGACCATGTTCTTCCATATCACACCTGCCACGAGGTGTCCAAAGGCCATCCAGCAGCCAACATGACCCATGTCAGCGGTGAGTAATGCCTGCTACGTGGGGTTCATCCTTGCTCTCTCTGCAGGGGAGAGAAAAAAAGGGGATGCAGGCAGCTGGATCAGCTTTCTCAGAGCCAAGCGGCCCCAGTCCAGAGGGCTGCCACCGGCACAGACGTGAAGGCATCTGAAGGAAACTCCCGATAAGCTCCCGCTATCGTGGTGTGGAGGAGATGCCACAGATTCCTTTCAGGCACAGGCACAAATCCCCTCAGATGCTGCCCAGCCTCTACTGGAGCCCAAGGAGCCCCAGAGGCATTTCAGTGGGAGGTGGAGGTTTGCTCCATTGTCAGCCAGACCTCATCACCCCCATACCCCCCCAACCCTTTTGGCCTCTCCTGTACTGATTTGGGAGACAGGAAAAAGGGGCAAGGTGCGGTGGATCTGGATGGATGGGTATTCCCCTCTTATCAGTTCCTACATGAAATGTTACTGACCAGAGAAACCCAGAGAAGCTGAAAATCCATCCATTGGTGTCACTTGAACAAAAGTCAGTTTTCCTTGCTCATGTAATTTCCCAGCACAAGTCTTGCTTTTCAGAAGAAGCAGAAAATTCACAAATCAGCCCATATTAAGCAAAGCACCAACATGCACTCTATTTCCTAAAACACAGGGCACAACACATGAACCATCACCAGCAGTGCAGATGTTCCTAACCCATAGCAAATACTAAATATTCTCACTGGTCTTTATTGTCCCTATGTTCATTTTCACACAGACACACAAGCACCCACATCCCTATCACACATTTCCTACTGAAGAAGTACCTGTTGCATACCACCCTCTCAATTTTGACTAGTAGGAACCCCCTTGGTGACAAAATGTCTATTTATAATCTCTTGAGAGTGGCAGAGGGTCTGTCCCTCACTCCTAATGTGAATGAATTATAGCTCTCTGGAACTGCCCCAGGGAGTATTTGCACAGGACCTGATGTGGTGGGCCTCTGATCTCAGCACAGCCTCCAGGCTCTGCCACAGGAGCATATACACAAATCACAACATGTCTATGAAGATATAGATACTGATTTTTGCACCTGAAACATTTGTGCATGTGTCAAACTGCTGCATTAGGCACAGCAGGTGCCTGGCTGGAGCTCTCACCTGCTGGAGCAGCCAGTTCAATCCGTAGAGAAATATGTTTCTTTGCCCACGTGGCTTTGACTGCTGATGTTCACAATAAGCTCAAACTGCTTTCCATGCACCAGAGTGGTATACCTCTAGAAGGCCTTGACACAGTTTGCTGCAGGTACTAAAAAATGGACCTAAAGATGGTTATACAAATTCATGAGGATAAAAATCCACGAATGTCTATTAAACAGGGACACCCCTCTATCACAAGTGATTTTTTGGTGATTGTAAAATAATTCCCGGGAAATGCATTTGTTCTGCTCACACACTCTTCTCCCATCACACCTAGGATATGGATCCATGGGTCCATCCCACGTCAGTGACCACTGCCTGGCTGACTGTGGTGTTCAGTGAAATAGGATATCCACCACTTCAGTCACAGGAACAGAAGACTAACGACCTTTAATAGCATGTTCTTGCATCACTCAGTTGTCCTGAGATGACATGAGAATACTTGAAATATATTCCCAGCTCTGCTGCTCACCAGTGTGAGTCCTCAGCATCTACTCCTTCTCCCAGACCAGTTCCTTGTCCCCAGGGTGTGACCAAGGCACCTTGTTCAGAAGCAGCTCAGGGTGGGCAGAAGATACATTTGCAATTGCTTGCAGTGGTCCTTACAAAAATACCTGCCCCAGCCTGGTGCTGGAAGTGTCACCAGCTTCCAAGTCATCCTGAATCATCCACCTCCTCCTTGCTCTCTCCTCTGTGCAATGCACACAACCACCTCTCCCAGTCCCAGGACAGCAGAGGACACACACGTCTCAGCTTCCACTTCCACCAGATGACCTCTGGTGAGGCCAGTGGTCATCACAAGAGCAGATAGGAGTGTCCTTCGCACCCACCACAGGTCAACAACAGAATAGCTCCCTCTGCTCGCCAGAGCACTTTCTGTAATGCTCACAATGGCACAGCAGCTTCGTGGTATTTTAGATGCAGCAAAAGCTTTAGAAAAGGGAGACTTATTTAGGTGCAGTAAGGCCTCCCTTCTCCTTCCCTGCCAGGATCTGGAGGAAGCCACATCAAGTGCATCATTTAAAAGCAGACTAGAAGCAAAAGGCACTTGAAAACTCTCCATGGGGAGCTATCTTGCCCTGCTTTAGGGCAGTAAAAAACTGACTTTGTCTTGTTCATCCCGTGTTTTATTGCCTCTGCTGTTTGTACAGTGCTTCATTGGGAAAAGCAGTCTACTTGCTGCTAGCCTGCCACCCCCCCCCTCTGCTTGCACAAGCCCCATCTCTCCTCCTGCTCTTGTCTACTCTGCACGTGCCCATGAGATAGCAATTTTGGACATGGCACTGCCACTCCGTGGTCACAGAACACTGTCAGCAAGAGCCTGGGGGAGAAAAAGCAATGCCAGAGCCATGGAATTGTCACCCCCTCTGGGCTCCTTCTGCTCTGCCCAGGGTGAGGAATTGCACCTTTTTTCCTCTTGGTCAGTCTGATCCCTGGTCCACGTGTGAGCTGTGGTCTGGGGAAAGGAGTTTCAGAGCAGGGCCTCACTCCTTTGCAGGTGCCATAAAGTTTGCCATGGCCCACCTAACCACTCATTCCCTTATACTGGTGGTGCCTGCAAATTTATGGAATCATAGATTCATTTTGGTTGGAAGAGACTTTTAAGATCATCAAGTCCAACCATTTAGGACGTGAACTCACAAGACCTCTCTTAGGCCCATACAAGCAATTACCTTAGAAGAAGCAAAGGGAAAATATTATGACTAGATGATTTTGTGGCATACAGGATGTTTGTGTATGTAGCCACAGGGTGGTACAGGGGAAGACACTTGGCTTCATAAAGATCTTCTTGGGCTGCAGCTAGACTCTCAAAACACATGTTTCTTCAAGAGCTTTGGAGACCTTCTCATTAGTTGTTATTTCTGTTGTACAATCACCCTGTGTTTTCTGGGCTCTTACGTGTTTGGAAGCACTGCCAAAATAATCCATCACAAATGCCTTGTGCCTGTAAGCAACAGTCTGATGGAACATGCCCTGCCCTGATCAGCATCTACATGGAGTGAGATATGAACCAGCAGTGACAAAAACATGTTTTATTCTAGGTTGTTGGCACCAAGGAAAAAACCATGTTCATAATTTGCATTTGTTGATTCATACTTGCTAACAGGATTAGATCGCTCAAGACAGAGAAATGGAGGTTAATAAATCATAATCACCTTTGATTTCTCATCAGACTGACCCTAATCAGTAACCAAGGTCAAAGCCTGATATGTTCTGTCTACATGTCTGTATTAGTAGAGGAAGAACATGGACCTGGTGGAGTAGGTCCAGCGGAAGCCACGAGAACAATCACAAGGCTGGAGCATCTGTCCTCAGAGTATGGGCTGAGAGAGTTGGGGTTGTTCAGCCTGGAGAAGAGACGGCTCCAGGGAGACCTTATTGTGGCCTTTCATTACTTAAAAGGGTGCTTATAAGAAAGACGGGGACAGACTTTTTAGAAGGGCCTGTAGCAACAGAACAAGGGTGACAGTTTGAAACTAAAAGAGGGTAGATTCAGACTAGATACAAAAGCAAGACAGTTTGTATCATGAGGGTGGTGAAACACTGGCACAGGTTGTCCAGAGAGAGGTGGGAGATGCCCTAGCCCTGGTCAGTCAAGGTCAGGTCACAGGGGGATCTGAGCAACGAGACCTAGTTGAACATGTACCTGCTCATTGCCAGGGGGTTGGACCAGATGACCTTTAATACTCCCTTTTGACACAAACTATTCTATGATGAATGTGTTTAAGAGTCGATTAGATGTGGTGTTGAGGGATATGGTGTAGGGGAGAACTTTGTAGAGTAGGCCTAATGGTTGGACTCAATGATCCCAAGGGTCTCTTCCAACCCAAATGACTCTATGATTCTATGACTTTAGCTGACTCAGGACACACCTCTTACTTTGAATGAAAAGTTATCCTTGGGCAAAAGCAGCCCCGATGCTCACAAATTTCTCCCTGTCTCCTCACAACCCACAATGTGGACAAAACCTGCAAATCCCATGGAAGAGCCCTACAGTGTCAGGCAGTGATTGACTTGGACGACCACAAGTCAAATATAAAACGAAGATGGTGCTCCTACACCCAGTGTCCCAGCCAACTGGCTGTCTGTCTGACCGGATCGCATCCCTCCCCAGGTGCAGTCACTGCCTGCTGTAGCACTCGGCTTTAATCAGAGGTTTCCCTTTCAAGCACTGACCCGTCCTGCAGGATCAGTCCTGCTCAGCTTTCAGCACCTGACAGGATGGTAAGCCGAGGCAAACGTAAGCAAGGGAGAGCAAGAGCGGATAGCGATCTAGAGCCGGCAGTTACTCACACAGCAATGTTACGTTATGCGCAAAGGTGCGTGAAGTATGTTTGAGACGAGGGGGGGGAAGAAAAGAGATCTGCATAGGTAGGAGGGTTGCTCAGAGTCCAGGGTATTATCAGATCTGGGAAAATGTCATTGCGAATGAGTCACTGGAGCATCGGCCAATGGCAGTTTACAGAAAATGCCACAAAATGGCCTGTTGTATGCTCTCTCCAGCATTTGTACAGTATCATTTCATGGTTTCCATAAATTAGTGACTAAAATGTGGCTTGGGCTACTTTCTTGCATTACAGTTGTCCCCCACGGTAGCCTCTTCCAGTACAATCTCTGCTCACAATCTCCTCCCCTTTAATACAGTGTTTAATAAAACTTCTTTTTCAGATCATGATTGGAGAGCAAATGAAGGCCTTTTGAAAACTGTTTGGCGTGTTCCTTTCACAGCTGCTCCCCAGCCAACCAGCAGGCATAGTTGCAGGGTGGCCGAGGAGGGACACCAAAGGTCACTGTTCCAGCAAGTTTATATGTGCCCTATTCCTTCAGGAGCTGGAGCAGGGTACCTCAGCTCCCAAACATTTAGGACCGGGACAACTTGAATGCTAGAGATCTGAAGATCAAGACAGGAACCCTGCTGCCAGCAACAGGTACTGGGGCACAGGAAACTTGTAAATCACAAATGGTACCTTCAGCCACAGCTAGGAGATGACAGTCAGACTGCAGAGATCCGACAGCATTGGTATCACCCATTGCATGTACAACAGCTCAACACAGTCTCAGCTGCCCCTTTACAGCAGGATAGGTCCTAGGCTGGCTTCAGACAGGCAAGGACCTTCACAGCAGCATAGCTTTTGGCTCAGATTGTATTTCAACCACCCCAAATGGGCAGGGATTTTTAAAAAAAAATAAATAAATAAAGGGGGGGGGATCTAGGACAGAAAAAGGGGAGCCAAGGGGAAATGGGTGGGAAACAGGAGGGCACTACACCCAGAGTCACCCTGATGCACCTTGTCAGTAGGAAAATGGGAGGCAAAAGAACAGGGCCCCATGTGGTTGCTCCCAGGGCCTCTGCTCAGAGCTGGGAACTGTAGGACATATCAGACTGCTTTTCCTTCAAGTCTGACTGGAGGACGGATGGGAAGGATCGACAGGGAGAGGTGCTGCCTACTGCTGTTGAACTTTGAGTGGCACAGGTGAGGTGATGACTCCTATGCTGCCCCTCAGAGGTCAGAATTCCTGTTTCCACCATTATATTGTGCATTTGGAGAGGCCTAGGGCACATCCCACTCTCCCTCAGGTGCTAGACCCAGACAGTCCTTCCCACGCCTGCATCACACTCTGGGAGAGGCAGCAGGGGCAGGTCTGTTCTCACAGGCTGCATGCAGCAATGTCTCACAAAACTTGAGGTGCATTCCTCTATCAGCACACAAGCTCTTCTGGCCAATGTAGCAGGGAAAACCAGTGTCCTGGCCAAGCTCCTGGCTCCAGGACTCTCTTCATCACTCCAGAGAGGACCCCTCGGTGTCAGCATGTCTTCACAGTCTATGTATTTATAGGGCAGCTATTTAGATGGCTTTAAATGACTGCATGACAGCCAGTTTCCCCTGCAAATGTAGACACAGCAATCTAAATGCCAACCTGTCTAGCCCTAAAATTAAAACACCCATGTGCCATGGGGACTTGGCATCTCACTCAGTCACCCTGACCATCCATGCCTTAGTGTTTATTAGACCAGAGCATGCCTCATTAGCCTTGCGTCATGGCAGCCTCCCAGCTCAGGACCTGCGTCATGGACATCTGACGTGGACTGGGAAACCAGACATGTCCAGAAGCAAAGATGGGGGCAAGATTTCACACATACAAGTCAGCTGCAGAGACTGCCTCACTATTTGCCAGGCAGAACCGGTCTGCTGAAACTAGGAAACATCCAGACAAGTTTGACTGGAAAGCGCCTTGGTGTTATTTGCACAGATTTCCTGTGTATTTTGCATTTGAGTATGACCACACACACACACAAAAAAAAAAGATACACAGAATAGACATGTTTACACACACAAACACAGTGCAGTGAAGGAGCAATCAGTCTGTGACTGATACTTCTACCTGCCTTCTCCTTCTTCTCTCCTCCTTCATTCTCTCTATTACTGTAAAGCAGTTGATGGAGAATCCAAATTTGGACAGAGGACCTGCCTTCCATCTCCATATCACCCTTCTCAAATCACTCCAACAAGCTCCTTGGAACAAGAATTGGCTCTCCTAATGCATTTTTGTTGGTCTGGCACAGTCAGGCAGAGCCTAGAGGTACTGCTGTAATAGCCATCTGTGCCAACATGAATTGTAGCAAGGAGGATGTACAAAGAGATTTTTGCATCTCTTACAAGCAGTTGATCATATGCCCCATGAGCTCTGTGTGTTAGCACACTGGAGGAACCACAATACACCCTAGGAAACATGTTTTGCTGCTGCAGATTTTGGTGCTGGGGGAAGACTCCCCTGTGGCGCTCTCTGCTGGCATGTATTGTCCTTTGGAAGTGCTGCCGTGTGCTCCTGTAAGGTAATGCCCATCAAGTGTGGAATTCAGGCTCCAGCTAAGCTCCAGCTCTCACTGAGCCCAGCTCACATGAGCATTGGGCACTTGTGAGTCTGACCATGCCATGTCCACTTCCAGCTCCAAGCCTTGATGAACTCACCTTGCTTTGTGTTTGCACTGGCTTCTGTTTATGATTAGGAAAGACAGATCGATCCTACATGCCATGTGGGATTGTCCAGAAAATGCATCCATGCTAAGCTCCTGCAGAACTCTCTGCCTTGTCACTAAGTCCCCATGCTTTCATCCTTGGAGCACTTGAAGACACAGATGTACCAGGACCTTCTCTACCTGTCCAGCCCTGTTGAGGTCAATACAGACATGACTCACAAACTGAGCCAGACCCCATGTTGTCCAACTTTAGTCCTGCTCTGTCCCAGTGAAAATAAGACCCTTTACTCCTTACCAGCATTTTCCTTAAACAAGTATCCCAGCTGTGGATGTTTCCAGACCATTCCTGAGATTCATGAGATGTTCCTGAGTTCATGAGATCAGTCTGGTTGGGATGGAATTAAATAGTTCAGTAGAGAGTGGATCAGCAAATTCATGGACAGCTCTATGACCTTCACAGTTGGTGGTAACTTGAAGAGGAAAGATAGCAGCCTCCTCTGGCTGGCCAAGGAAAGACCCACAGTACAGAAAGTACCAGAGAAATGTTTGGAAACCAGCTCCTGAATTCTGTCTGGGTCCATCAGTTGTTCCTCTTAATAACCAGGAGAGCAGGTGATTCTGGAAATCTCTTGCCTCCCTAACATGTTCCTCCCTGAGCTGTCTTCAGGAGATCTCTAACACAGCTTGCCAGTTTTATCAGTCCTGGTGCTGTCAGACCCTGTCATCTACTGCTAAACATATCAATAAACCATTGCCTCCTGTTGCTGAACAGATCATGGAGAATCAAGTATTAATTTGAGCAGCATGGAGGTCACCTGCACTCACTCTAAGCCCAGTGGCTTCAAATCTGACTTTTGCTCTTCCCAGTTCTGAAACTGTTACTAACAATTGCTGCTGCTCCCACTTGGAGCAGATGATGCGCTGGTGAGGGAAGAATCCTTCTCTTCCCTGTCTCAAACTCGGAGCAGGTACTGCCAAAGTAACTCAATGCTTAGATGGACATGGAAATCAGGCTTGACCATGGAAGGCTTCCTCGGAAGCCTGGAGCAGCAGCACCAGCTGCCACCACATTCCCAGAGAGCAGCAAATCACCTTTGCTCCCTGTCTTCAAAGGTATAGGTAGCACCAAAATAACTACAATGTCCTGGGGTGTCAGGGTCAAGGTTGCCCTTGACAGTGTCTGTCCTTTGGCTCCTTTGAGCAGTAAATTAACTCTGTCCCTCTGTGTAGGAGGAAGAGTCTGTGTGAGGCCAGACACATGCTGTGGGGCAAAATTTCCCAGAGCTAAAACCCATCATAAACCTCTCTACCTTCTGGCCTACCTCCACGAGCTTAAAAGAAGAGCTCCACGTATGTGTCCGCGTGTAAGTTTCTGTGAAAAAGCAAGGGAGAGACTGACTTGGTGCAATGAGGGTTTAAAAAAAAACAATTTAATTACACATATTTTGCCCCCATGAGAACTAAACATGTAGCAGCTGTTGCTTAATGCATTCCTAGATAGCACACCGATATTATGCTGATAAGCGCCACTTAAGAGCTGAGATAGCAAAGGTAGAAAGGAAGAAAAGTAATGATGTTAGTTGTGCAGAGAGCAGCTCAGATCTTAGTGTGACTTTAAAACAAACTGGTTTCTATCCCAACATTTATTGGAGCATTTACAGTAATGCATATAGCAGTAAAGCATTTAAATAGCATTTTAGGCAGTAAAAGCTTCAGAAAGGTGACATTCATTGCACTGTCTTACAGGGTCCCCTTGGAAACTGGAGAGAGACACATCACACGCACCCTTTAAAACCTGACTTGAAAAATTATCCTTTGAAAGTCAAATGTTGGTACAGATCCTGTGCTGTTTGAGGGACTGGATGAGACCAAATGAATCACACCCATTTCAGATCTTTGGCTTTGACCAGAGTATAGCTTGCCAGGGGAAAGACAAGAGCAAAATTAAGAGGTGACCACCCTGAGCTTCCCACAGGCTGGCTTATCCCAGCGCATCACACCAGTGAAACCCATGCTGGCTTGTCCCTTATTTACAGCTCCAAGAGGTGGCAGTAGCACTCCTGCCTTCGACAAACTCCTTCTGTGTGGGACTGACACCTTCTCTTGCCCTGGGTAAAGGAGAAGGACTGACACCCTGAGGAAAAGCAAGTGCACACCAGCCCACTCAGACACCCTCAGCTCCTCCAAACTGAACCACCAGTTGCAGTGGGCCTAGCACTGTGAATAAGTATAGTATAAAGCACAAGTAAGGTATATTAAAAAAAAATATAATTAATTGCATCTGCCACTTTTTCATGTTCATGGAGGGGGGAAAACTCACCCTGGGACTGAAATGAGCCTTGAGTCTCTGCTCATGATTCCCAAGGGGAAGCTTGCCAACATTGCTCATTACAAACACTTTGCATAAGTGTCAGCTGTATTGATTCTCTCCAGACATCTCTGAGACTAAAGGCTGAAGACAAAGTCACAAACATAGGTCAGAGAAAGAAGAAAGTAAAGAGAAAGGAATATAGTCCTTGTATTGAAGACGGTACAACCTAAACAGACCAACACGTGACAGGGGAATAAAAAGAAGAAAATAGCCAGGAATAGGGAAAATGTCCTTGCATCCTGGGACAAAATACTATCCTGCTAGTTTTCAGTACAACCCTGTAGTGGTGAGACTTCCACTTGAGAAAATCAGCAATGACATGCAAGTCATGAATGACATCACTGGCGACGCCATTACACTGCTGGGATGGGTGAGCAGGAGCAACACTAACTGGACCATTTGTGAACACAAATTTCATTGATGCACCAGGCAGGGTCCTGTGGTCCCTATCCATGACAGTTTGTCATGTGTGGGAACCTCCTCTCACAGCCCCAGGATACAACAATATTTGAAGTTCTCTATCTGCCAGGCGATGGATGAAGTCCAGTAAATACAATTTTTAAATTTTTAAATTTTAAAGGCTTTGGCATCTCAGGATGTCTCCAGATTTATCTTGGCCTGAGCTGGCATTGATTTACTTTAACAATACCTAATGGTCAAGTAGCTTCTGTATAACCTGTTTGTCTGACAAACTTGGTAGTCACTGCATAACAAGAAATAGTCCTTCATGTTAATTGGGGCTGTGGGAAGCTGATGAATAGCTTTCAAACATTACCTGGAAAACACCGAGAAGGAAAGAGAATGTGATGAAGAAACACATAAAAACAGCCCTAAGCAACCTCCAGGCCTGAGAAGGAGGAGACACCCAGCATGAACGTTGTGCTTCTCCCCATGAACAGCTTGGAATACCAAAGACTGACAGAGATAACCCAACACCTCTCTCCTTGAGAAGGCTGATGCCACCAACCACAGGACACAGAGGGTCATCGGAAGGTGAGGACAGCATTGGAGAAGAGGATTAGATATGAGTAAATTTTGTTTTATAACAGTTTTAAGAGTATTGTTTTTAATGAGGGTTTTCTGTATTAATCTGTACTAAAAGTGTTAGTATTGCAACGGGACTAATAATATTTTTTTGTTGTCTTAATTGGACTAAGATTTTAATTAAGCTTGTTGCTGTACATTAATACAATGTGTTTATCTTTGCTCATAACTATATTCTGAGCCTAGCATGAAAAATCCATTATAGACACTTGTAGAGCTGAAAAGGCCTCTCCAGACAGTGACTTCAAAGGCATGAGAGAAGCCAACACAAGTCCACCCCCTCAAAGTTTATCCTGTCCAATTTACCCGTTTGAGGATGCACAGGGCAAATGTTACTCTCACAACAGCCACCAGCCTCCAGGTGCTGGTTCGTATCAGGAGCCAAGATTTTGGTGAACTCAGCATAGGAAGTAAAAGGTGCAGCTATTCAAAATGCTCCTGCTGGGCTTTTTCCAGCCATCACCTTAAACAAATATAACATCTACTCCCAGCTTGTGCCTACAAACACACACACATATCCCCTTCCTTCTTTGGCTGTCAGTTTAGCCCTTCAGTTATCCAAATTGGTATTTTCCACAAGCTCCTGTTCCTCTCAAATTGCTGTGCTGAAATACCTGGTGAAGGAGAGAACGTTCACACCCAGGGCAGGGCACAGGCTCCCTGTCTTTGAGTCAGCTTCAGTCATCTCAGGTTTAGAGTCTTTAAGAGGCTAATTCTGGCTGAAGAACTCCAGGCGCAGCTGGAAAGGTGTCTCCAACAAGACCCACAGCTTGGAATGAGAGAGAGAAACATGTTTGTCACTGCCTTGCTCATCACATTATGCTCAGGCATTTCTTGATCTCTGTCTGTTCTGACTCTGCAGCCCTCCTGGCTGCAAAAGAGTCATCACAAAAAACACCCGAAAAGCCCAAAAAGTGAACAGAAACTTCCTCATCACCAAAACCTCACTGCTGCCATCAAGGCAGAGGTAGAAACCACGGTGACATGTCGCCCATGCAAGGAGCACAGCTGATAAGTAGCAACAGAGGCTGAATAATCTGAAGTGGTTCTTGCTAGAAGATGTGGAGGCTTGAGTCAACCCAGATCTTACTGTCAAGCTGACCAAATGAAGTTACTTAGTTCAAATTTCCCTTTGCCAAACTTCTGCTTATATAAATTTTCACCCAAGGAAATTCTGAGAGCATTACACTTTCTGATAGGAAAGTGTAGTGTGGGAATTATAATTTTTCAACCACCTTGGGTTTAAAATATAACTTGCAGCCTTATCCTCCACTCTTCAGAGGTGGGTCAGCACTGTTTGTAGAATCATAGAATCATAGAATCATTTAGGTTGGAAGAGACCCCTGGGATCATCAAGTCCAACCATCAGCCCTACTCTACAAGTTCTCCCCTACACCATATCCCTCA